>CM038214.1:59158035-59755987 GCA_021442155.1 Cymbidium sinense | reverse complement strand
GTTTATGTACAATCATTCATCTTTCAAGTTGTCTCATAACATGTTCCACTAATACATCAAAATAAACTTGTGACACTTCAAACTAATACATCAAAATAAATTTTAACGCATCTACATAAACCTTGCTACTTTCTTCTTCAAATTTAATTTCTAACATAAACAATAATACAAATTTAATTTCTTTATAATTATCATTGCTCATCTTGCTAAGTCTTCGTAAGCATCTCTGCCCACATAAACCCTGCTACTTGTAGCTTCTTCAAATTTATCGATCCATCTAAAGTAATTGCAATCACCTTCGGTTTGATTTCTTGGACATCAATAAAATCGTCTTCCACGATTTTTACCTCAAAAGCAAGTAAATTCCAAGCATAATAAATTGCAATGCAATAGAGTCTCTGATTCATGCTCCTCGACACCAGAATTAGTTGAACTAATTTTTTTGGAGAATATATAGCCTGTTAAATTGAATGATAGATGCAAATTAGGAAAATTTGAGTTAACCACATTCTATTATCAAAATCTTCAAATCAAACAACATTAAATGAACAACTAGCTTCTTTAACTTATAAATATACATGTAATAGAATACAAAAGTTCAACATGCATACAATAGTTCTTGTAATTACCTTCACCATCTTGTTCTCTGGGGCAAAAATTTTAGCTTTACAAGCGCAATCAAATAATAGAGAAGAGATAGAAACCACCCAAAGTCTGAAAATCAAAATTTGAGAAAATCTTGTGAGTGTCAAGAATGCATAACATTTTATCGGAAAGAAGTAAAATGCATAATATAGCTACATATAATGAAAACTACACAAATGTATTTTCTAAATATGCATAACATTTTACACAGGTAGTATTAAGATGCATCAACCCAAAAAATTATAAAAAAATATTGTGAGTGTCATTTTTAAGCTGCCTAATCTAGCAAAAGATCTCCAAAACACAACTTCAACATTATCAACAATTGTGGTCTAACGTTGAACGTCGTATGGGTAATTTTTCTCAATTCACTTGATTATTACTACTACTAGGTTGTTCACATCGATTATCATCGTTTTCATCTTCAGGTTGATGACAATTTCTTTCATTAAGTGGGTTCTTACAACTTGTCCTATGGTGGCCCCACAATCCTACACTTTTTTTTTGTTTCTTTGGGCGGTTCTCCAAAAAATTTTTAACTCTTCTTTTCTATGGTCTTCCTCTAGGCCTTAGAGAATTTGGCATCTAATACCACATCTTCAATAATATCCCATTGTTCTTTCCTTGGGAGTAGCTATGAGACCTTCATATGCCATTCGATACCTATAAATTAAACCAACAAAAAATGTTAATTACTTTGTGTTTTTTATTTACATATAAAAGATATGAGATGGTACTTCTTGTTAATCGATGTAGTAGCTTTCATCTACATAGATATGCCAAAGAGGGAACTCTCGGTGGCAATAAATCTGTATGCATGTATGCAAGACAATCTAGTTAATTGCCATCATTTACAACCATATTGTCTACTTTCTAGGTCAACTTCAAATCTGTTTTTTAATCCTTCAACCTTAGCTATTTGTGATGTTGATTGCCTTATAATAAATTATTCTTTTTTAGTAGATATATCTCAGATGTACTCTTCAGCATAAGACACAAACACACCTCTCCAAATTGATGAAGTAAGGTTCCTTTCAGCCCTTTGTTCCATTAGCTTTGCTCTTATGAAATCAAGCAAGTCTACATTTGCTTTTGCTTCTTCACCTACCCATGAGTTGCATGACTCTATCATATTATTGGTATTGCTGATTTTTTATCTCAAATCCAAGGTATATTTGTCCCACTTGTAGGGTAAAGAAGTCAAGTAAAGATGAACTTGAGGGCTAATAAGAAACAAGTCATTCATTTTGCAATCATATTCAAGCTTAGTAAGAGCACTGTCTGTTGACCAAACTAAAGATCCAATGTTTTGACTATGTAGAAATTTTTCTTCAAAATTTTCCACAAATGTTAAAGAGATTTATGCTCGCATCTAGGAAAATAGTTTTAATAGCCTCAGCCAAACTTTTCTCCTTGTCAGAAATGAATGCCAAATACTGCAAATTTAAACCAAAACTATCTGCCAAAATTTCTAAAAACTATCTCTATATCTTCTTTGACTCACTTTCAACTCAAATGCTAAGGTGAAGAGGCCATTATTGACATCCAATGCGTTGATAACTTGAACACCTAAATACTTGAGATTACATGCGTCAAGACCAATGAGATGTCTGCAAACAGTGATGAAACCATCAATGCAAACCTTGAAACTCAAATAAAATCTCTTGAAAGAACCATCATGATTACCGCAAGATTATGCTATATGAGAACCAAAATTTTTTTTTAGCAATTCAATTTGAAATGCAGGTACTCATCTATAATTTTTATCAACATATCCAAAAATGCAATCATGTGTCGCTTTCTTAGATCTCCACATCTTCATGTACGGAAGAGATAGCCCATACATATTCTCTAAGTTATTGTTAATGCTTTGGAGAAATATCAATTTTTTCTTACAATCTGTAATTTGTTAAACCCAGAGGTTGTTGCTTGTCTATTTCCTGTTCTATTCACACCCAGACACAAATGTGTTGACTCTAACTTCCTAACCTCAAATGATTTACCATCTTTACACAATATTGCTCTCACTCTCCAAGGAAAACCTTGATGTGAACAAATGACAACCACTCTTGTCTATTACTAGCTTGGATCTTCATCAAAAATTATTCATAATGGAATTTATTCTGAGAGCTTGTTTAAAACTTAAAGCATCTTGAAATAATGCACCTACAAATAAATAGTTAGAGACAAGCATCTCAATAATACCATTACAAATGAAATCTGATGTTAAATTGTAACAGTCTATTATGATACTCCCATCCATTACTTGTTGCCCATGTAAGGACATATCAACTTCTGTACTGCCTTGTGTTATGACCACAATCTCAGCTCGGTCACTTCCACTACATTGTCTGATCAATTCTACCACTTCAATGTCACTTGTAATAAATATATACTGCCTTGGTGAAGTTCCATAAATGTGAAAAAATAACTCAAAAGTCATGTTATTTAAGCCATGGACATATCGATTGAATGTTATTCTTCAACATATCTAAGCTGAATAAGTTCTTCTGAAACTTCTGAGTTCTTTGTTTACCACTGCAATATTTTTTTTCTTCCTTGATTTTTAACCGCTACCTAATATTCACCAAACTTAAATGTTATAGACAAATAATCATCCGAGCCAATCATTATATCTAAACCCTAAATCATCATGCTCGCATAACAAAAAAATAAAATAAAAGAAAATTATTTGGATTAAGATGAAAACCAAAATGGAGGATCACATAACACATTATGCTACCAAACTAGAAATGACTTTCAATTCTATTGACTATTACGTAACATCACATACCTAGTACACAGTCGAGTACTAGTCGAACAATAATAATACCATGCATGCTTCTGAGTTCAAACTTCATATCACTATTTGGATGAACAATCCTCTGTACAAAAAAAGTAAAGGGCTGTTTGGTTGAAAGAATTTGGAATGCAGTGTAAAGTAAATGTAGAGATTTTAACTTTTTTGGTATTTGACTTGAAGAAAAGTAAAATTCCAAGGTAATATAATGTATTCCAAATCGGGCGAATTCCAAATATACCGACCAATGTAAAGTGTTGCCGTTCGTTGCCTCGTCGTCCGCGCCGCCGCGCCTTGCCGCCCAGTCCAATCGCGTCGTCGTCGGCCAAAACCTTCAAAATTCTTTACATTACATTTTTTTAATCAAACAGAAAAAAGCAAAGTCATGAATTTGTAAAACTCTCAACCAAACAACTGTAAAGTAATTTTTTTACACAATATTCCTTTTACACTGCATTCCTTTTTCAGCTAACTAAAAAGCCCCTAAATAGAAGTGAAGTAGAGGTGATATGCTAGTTAGTTGCTTCTCCTAGTAGCGAAAGAAGAAGAAGATTGAACAAATAATGAACTGTTAATTGATGTATGCGGAAATCTGCCATCCCTTGCATTCTTCGTAAAAATCAAACATAACACCTTGAGATTGAAAATGCTGATAAATCTAAAATTGAAATTGGAAATTGAAAAGGATCAAAATATGAGTATGTCACTGCTAACGCATTAGGAATCCTGGTGAAGTTGTCCAAACACTACCAAAGTCGATGACAATGATTGGCTCCTAAAGGGACATCTTTGTTCAGATAAAAAAAAAAAAAAAAAAAACCAACGACAATGGAACTGTGGCCGAACCTGGCAGTGTGAGCAACGAGGCGCCTAAAACCCTAAACTTAACGAAGAACAATGATTTCCTGTTAGATGAACCGCACGAAGATGAAATGTCAGGCGAGAGATTGCATCGATAGTGAACTGCAGTGTGAAATCGCTCTTTCCCTCGCGGTGTGCTAAGCTCGCTTGTTCCCATGTGGTTTTTAGCGGAGATCGTTTAAGCTTAACGGAGTGCTATGTATGTAATTTACTATAGTTTGGCATGTATGTATCTAAAAACTCCTAAAATTTTGTGATAAATTTTTTTTTTTTTTTGAAAATTATAGTTATTATAATATGTTGTCTGTTAAAAAATTGATGTTTGAATTTAATATATATATATATTGATATGGCTCTCAAAATACCACCAGTCAAAGCACAAATCTTGATGTCGAAAGCGATATGATTTTGAGTAAAGATCAAGCACTTAAAATATCATTGGAATCTTTACATCAATTAAATCCCAAAACAACTCCCAAATATGGAGTTTTTATAAGAAATCAACATTAATCGAGCCTAAGATCTCATAATTGACTTCATTTGGGCATCCAAATGCTCAAAATATCAAATGATCAAGAATCATTGAAGTCCGAAGTATAGCTTTACATGAATTTACTTGTCCTACATCTATAAATCTTCATTTTCACACCGACAGTAAGGAACAAATATAAAATTTGTGGTGAAAAAAATTATTTTTTAACTTGTGATCCTTGCCAGATCAATCACAAGCAAAGAAGAGGAAGAGTCAAAAAAAAGAGGAACCGAACAAGGAAGAAGAGGAAGAGTCCAAGGAAGAAAAGGAAGAGTCAAGCAAGAAGAACCATTAAAGAGAAAACTAAGCAAGATCCTCAAGCAAGATTTTATTCACTACTTCTCATCAAAATATTTCACTAATTGTAGTATTCACGTTACCCCCATCTCCACCATCGATTATAATTACAACTGATCATTTTATATTGTTATTCCTCTCTCATAATTTAATCTATCAAGATTTTGTATATATACATATGAAGCTTTTTTTTTTTTTTTTAAGGTTTTATATATAAATCATGTCTCTTATTTTTAATTTTGTGTGTTTTGGATATCACAAAATAAATATATAAACTTTATTATTTTGAATATATGTATATATATATTATATATATATATCTATATATATATATATATATATATATATATATATATATATATATATATATATATATATATATATATATTTTATTTTTCAAAAATTATTTTCTTGACATACTTTACAACTAGTTTTAAAAAAATATAACTTTTCCAAAGAAACCCATGTCGAAAACTTAATTTCTTCTTCATAAAAATATGTAAGACATTAGGAAGAAAATTGAGATCTAAGCATTTAAAGCATATGTGATATCTTTTTTTACATCACAATATCGTTTGAGTATTATATTTGGACAAAGTTTTAACAATATTTTATAAAATTTGTGGTGAAAAATTACATTTTAACTTAATTTGATTTTATGATGATCATAGTTGTGGTTAATTTTTTGTAAAATAAAAAAATTATATATCGCTTTCTTATAGTATCTACCATTATTTTTTTCATACAATTGTAACTAAAGAAACTAATTATTTATCTTTCTCATTGATCAAATTGAAGAATTATTCAAATTTTGCAATGCCATGACACTTCATTTTATTGTTTATGAAAACTAACTCTTCTCCATGATTTTTTATTCATACTATCTTTCATCAAAATGTAGTTCTTATCATCACAAATATCCTATTGTCTTTTACATTTTTAGTTTATAATTTGTTTTATTATATTTCAAAGTTTTATATTTTATAAAATTTTTAAAAATTACATTTTTAAAATTTATATTAGTATAAAATTGTGGTTAATTTTAAAATAAAAAAAATTATTATATAATTTTTTAGTATTTTATTTTTTTGTAAAGTAAAATTTATTTTATATTATATTATTCAAATTTATTTTTTATGAAATGAAAAATATTTTTTTATTCATGTAAAATATCAATGTATTAATCATATATTTTATATAGTTTATTTTTATTTTTTGTATTTATAATTATTTTAATCGTAAACATACAATATTTTTTGTTTTATTTTTTTTTAATTTTATATATAATTATCATAATTTTATTTTTTTTTGCATAAGAAAAATTGTATATTATCAATTTTAATCATGATATTTTTATTGAAGTATTTATGAATGTGTATAGATATTATATTGTTAAACACTATTTAGGTTTTTATGTACATGTTATTTAAAATTGTATAAATTTATTTTAAAACTAAATATTTTTAGTATTTGTGATATCTGTAATTTAAGACTCTTATTATAAGTTTACACACTTTGTATATGTATTATTTTCAATTTAAATAAATTTAATAATGTACATAGATAATATAAATATCTTAATTTTATATAACATGATATATTATTAATTGAATTTGTAAGACATGAAGTTTATTTTTGTATTAAAAAATAATAATTTTAATTATAGATTATAAGACTAAGACTAATTTTATGTAATTCATACACTTGTGAACAAGTTTATTTACAAAATTTAAATTGTTTAGGATCAATTTATTTTTTTTGATTTTAGTTTTATTTTATATTTTATTTTATTTAACATTTTGTTTTAAAATAAAATATATTTGATAGTTAATTATTTTGCAGTCAAAATATTTAAAAATTAATTTGTTTTTTTTAAAATAATATTGTTACAAGAATGTTGACTTTATAATTTATATGGGTTTATGTCATTTTGTTACATGTGTTGTATTTCATTAGCCTTTGTGTTGTGTATTTCATAGTGGAACCAAATATGACAATTTTTACTTTATAATTTCATTATATGTTTTTCATTGATATTAAGAAACAAGTACCTAAAATTTCATTTATAATTTCACTTAAAATTATCTAAATTATAATTTCACTTATAATTACTTAAAATCTCACTTATAATTTCATTGATATTAAGAAAAATTATCTAAAATTGCCTGCTTTATAATTTCACTTATATTCTCAAATCTATTTTTCATTGACATTAAGAAAAATATTTAAAAAAGTTACCTAACCCTTGTTGAATATATTAATTTATCAAGATTATATATTCAATATATTTTAACTACTTATTTTCTCTCAGAATAATCACATTATGCCTATAAAATACATTTTGTTCAAAGATGCTCCAAAATTCCTTTTCATGCATTTGCCTCCTGGCATCCCCAACTCATAAAAATTATTTTATTCTTTAATTTTATCCGAGAGATGTATTTAGCACTTCCACCCTGATTTCCTCCTTTAAATATTCTAAAGAAAGATCAATCAGGGTGATTCTTGATTAACAAGAGAGAGAGAGAGAGAGAGAGATTCTTATTTAGTCGACTACAATTCTATGAGAATTTTGCCTGTTCATGGACTACCTTTCTTCATCATTTGTTGCATATGTTTTAGCAGACTACAGCTTTTCAAAGTTTCATAATATCATATTTTCTACATTCATTAATTCACCACAAAAATGTCAGCCTCAAACGTACTCAACATGTCACTTATTTCACAATCATCATGTATCATGTAGAAGATTCTCTAAGCTCAATATTAAACATCAGTCATCTTATTTTAAATTATTAAATTACATCGTTTATATATATATATATATATATATATATATATATATATATATATATATATATATATATATATATATATATATATATATATATATATATATATATATATATATATATTCTTATTCAAATCACCCTAAGCTAGATTATTTTTTTAATTAATCTATTAGTTGATAGCTTAAGCTTTAAATCAAAAAGGCTAAAATTTTAAATTAAGCGCGCTTTAAACTACAATTAGCGAAATAGGCATTAAAATTTTTTTTTTTTTAAAACTAGACACAATCGTCATTTTAGCAGGCTATTGCTTGATGGTATTATTATCATGACATTTAAATACTTTTTTTTAAAAAAAATCGAGATGGAGTCGATCTGATTTTTCTCCAAGTATTTGAGGCGCCACCCGCGTTTTTGAAATCGAGCAAGCCGTGGCAATTTCGATCTCCGTGAAATCGACCACTCATTCATGGACTATTTTGAGGTATTTTTTAGTATTCTTTGGATATCTTTTTTTTTTAAAGTAAAAAACATGCAAATATAATGTTGATTTTTTGTTTTATCATATTATTACTTAGTGTATTATGTGATTAGCTTGTGTTATGGTTTATAAAGTTTGGAGTGGATTTAAGTTTTTTGAAAATATTTTTTTTAGGCATTTTGGAACTCCTTTTATTTAAGTTTGGGTGTTTTATCATGTTATTAAAATGTTGATTTTATGTGCTCTAACATTTGATTACTTAGTTTATTATGTGATTAGCTAGTTTTAGGGTTTAGGCATTTGTTGTTGGTTGATATTTTAGGAACAATAAATTTTGCAAAAAATGAGGAACACGTTTTTAGATTTTGATATGTACATTTGATAATTTAGGAATATGTTGCAAAGAATGTAAGTTTTAGTTTTAGGGATGTGTTGTTGGATTTGGTATTTTGGGAAAATGTAAATTTTCAAATAAATGAGGAACACATTTTCAAACATTTGACACTTGATTTTTTTGGGAAATGATTATTTTTCTAAGAATGATTTTATGTGTATTTATGTGTGTTTATGTATAAGTAACTATTTTTTGTGTTTAAATATTGAATATGATTGTATGTTTAGGTATCGTGTGTTGTTTTGTGCTCATGGATGATTAGAGAATTAGTGTTACATCGGTTATTATAATTAGTTATTGGCAGTAAGTAACTTTGTTGGAGTATAATTATATTTTAGGGTTTATGAATGTATTGTTGGATATGTATGTTTAGGAATGTGTTTATGTTGTGAATAAATTGATTATATGTCAAAAATGGAAAATAAGATTTGGGGTTTGAAATTCTAGGTGGTATTCATTTTGGTTGTTTTTACTTTAACATAAATTGAGTCCTAGTGCGATCCATATAGTTCTTATGAATCTGATTGATTTAATCATGTGTGCTATTTAGCATTCCTGTCTCCAATACATATTTTAGATTCAAATATGAGTTGAACCATTTGTTTAGTATTATATTACGGTTTTTCGTGTTAGTGGATTTCTTGCATTGCGGTGGAAAAAATTCCCTATACAAGTTTCACGACGGACAGATTTTACAAGCATACAGAATCGAATCATGAGGTCATTGAAGTTGATTTGACACATTTTGAAATAATCTCATATGTAGATTTTCTATTGGTGCCATTCATTTTCTCCATTAATGGTATGAGTGGGTCATTAATGCACAAGTATACAACACTAATTGTATGTCAAAATTGAGTTGAAATAAAATATGTAAGTTCATAATTTCGGAGTTGAATTTCATCCAATTGGCTCCATAACACTATACTATCATAGGAACCATATCGACCTCAATGAAGGTTTTTTTGTAGATGCACATATTATCTAATTAATCTTTATATTTTAATCTTATACACTACATTATAATGTGCATCACGATGAGAGAGATATTTTTCTCTTCTACATGTTCATCATATTGCCTGGACTTCTGCTGGTATGGGTGAATACCATGACGATCATGTAGCACCTTTATCGACTGAAGATGAGGGCTACGAAATAATGCCTAGCGCAATGAGTTCTGACATAGCTGATAGTGAAGGTGACATTGGAAGAATAATGTCGACTGGAGCATTTATCATGCTTAGAGATTCTTGTAACAAAACAAAGCTCCAATGACCACATGTTGAGCATGATTATATTAGCTTGCGACAACATAAGAATGAGATGAACAATTTGAACTTCATGACCTTTCAGAGTTTCTATTTTCTAGAAGAGAATTTACTTAAATGAGGGGATGCGTTTCCATGACAAAAGACACCTTAAATTTGATTGGGGTTGGTCTATAATAAATAACGTGGAATATATAACATGTGACTCTAACAAGATGAGGTTCTTGTACTTTTGCATAATTCATTCGTAGGTGTATGGCGTCTACATATCGGGTGACCAAGAGGTTTGGTGGTGCTTGAAGGATATCTAGTATGACAAACACATGTTTTCATTAGATATTAAGTACACAAGTGCATCTCACTGTTACTACATACAACGTCATTAGATACGTTGAAGCCTAGAAAATTATTGGTCATATGGAATCAAAATTTAACATTAGTGTTTTATATGAAAGCTTGAGATGCACGTGAAAGGCCATACATGCTATTTTTGGTTGGAAGAGTCATAGTTCGATCACTTCATGGCTATTGTGTAGTTATGCGGCATGTGCATTTTAGTGGCTCGCCATTTTGTTACATATTGGTCATTTGGGCCATCTATAGTGGGTTGCAATGCAGTTCGAGTCTTGATAGTACATTTCTCTTAGAAAGACTGAGGAATTCTTCTTCTGCCGGTTAGTATTGCAAATAATGGCTTATCCTTTTGCATTTATAATAGTTGGGCGAGTGATGAGTTAGACTTAGTTTATTAGAATTCTGAACTTGATTCCATTTATGTAGACTAATTTATGCATTATCTCATTTGCAACCTTAGATGCGTTGATGGAATTTTTTCTTGGGCTAAACACCCTACTTACACCATCTTAGAGAATTTCAAGAAGGCATGCAACTAAGAATTTTTGATCGAGTTTGTGTCGAGATGTACATGGTAGGTACCACGGCCTCTTTCACATTACATTACATGAATATCAAAGTAGTATGCACAAGATGGCGAAGTGGTGTGTAATGATGACGAGATATCGTATGGCACAATGACCACTAACGCGAGTGTTTCAATGGTGTACAAGAGGGCATTTTGCGATATAAGCTCTAATTACATCAATTTATTATAATCTTGTATCATTTTTACCAAATGCCTGAGATAGCATATATTAGATGCGTGATTCTTATTTACGTGTTAGGTGCGGATGAGCATGAAACTAGGAGTCCACAGAATAAATTTAAATGAATTTTTAGGTGTTTGTATACATGTCATTTAAGGTTGACAAGAACAAGATAGTTATTGTACATGAGGCCTCTAATTACATTCCATGTTAGCATGTTATTGTGTTAGGACAATATCATTTTAGTCATTCCTGCGTATACACTGCTTTGTGACGATATTCTGGCTTCGTTCCATGTCATTCATGTTGTGACTATCATATTTGTTGGATTGTCATTTGATTAAACTAGCACCACCAAATATCGAGAAGCATGCTAGGACCGAAGATATATATGAATGGATGAGAGAATGTGAGTAATAGAATATGTGGACTATGCAAAATCGGGCATAGAGCCACTTGTCCACAAATCTACATAGGACTTTGTGTATGCGGTGAGTTATTTTGTCTTACTTATGTTGCTAGAAGATGTTAGTTCTTACTATGTATGTATGCAATGTAGTTTTCTCAATCTATTTGTTACTCATGTATGTTTATTGTTGATGTAATTTATACATTATTTTAGTGTAAGGTGTGTTTTCTTGGTATGTCATGGTTCTTTTGACTATTTTTTTAGTTGTATGCCTCAGAGACATGTATTTATTTGATGTAGGACCCTGCGTTAACAATTTACTTATGTGCACGCCTAGGCGTAGTTTATTTATATTATTCTATAAGTTGTTTGTTCTTATTTGGTTAATGTAGTAAGTATACATTATTAGCGCTATTTTCAGTTGTATGCCTGTAGAGAGATATATTTATTGTACTTATGTATGTAGGACCTCATTCGGAGAACAATTTACTTATGTATGCATGCTAGGGTTTTCTCTATGTTGTTGCTAAAGTTGTTTCTTATTTGGTTAATGTAAGTAGTAATATACATTATTAGCGTGCTATTTTAGTTGTATGCCATGAACATGTATTTGTTATACCTGTGTATGTGGGACCTCATTACTGTGTGCATGAATAGTTTACTTGTGTGTATGCCTGACTATGTTTACTCTATTATTTTATGTTCACCGTACTTGATAGTTTTTGTTTTGGTGTTGACATGCACATTTGCTGACGTGAAATGACATCGAGGAAGGAGGAGCATCTGACGTCGGGCATAGCCTTAGAGACCTCTAGTAGACTACCGCGGCAGAGAACATTGCATTCATTGCGGAGACCCAGCGGAGTTTATTATCCAGCTACACTAAATGCCTTTTGATAAAATCATCAATTCATTCATATTGAGCGATAGTTCTTGAGGCGTCACTAATGATGTTCAAGGAGTGGTGCACCATTTATGGATGGAGCGTGATCGGGACCGCATTTCTGGCACCACCTACTTATAACTTTTTTGTTGGTTACCACGATAAATACTTTTCATTTAGCTTGGTGAGATGGCATTACGTTGCGGGGCGTGGCTGATTCTAGAATCATTGATGGGCCTCTATTATTGGACCTATAGTGATTGGGAGGGAGAAGATGGCTATCACGATTGTTGTGATGAGCTCATGAGACCGAGCCCGATGTGATATACCATGATCCAATACAACCACATGTTACATCCACATTTGGGGGTGCGCATACCGCACTTACCTTCGTTGGTTGGTGGATATTTTATAGATTCATACTTGGATCTCGGATGTTGACTTTCGATGCACCTAGAGCTTACATTTTGTTCACCATTGGTTTCTTCTGCCGATATGTGTCGAGGTACATTTGTTGTACCCACCACTCTGGATGATTTGAGCTTGTTCAATACTCCATTCAATATGTGTTCACACTTGTACATGGAGTTGAATGAGGTCGCAAAGCGACCAACATGGCGGATATCTACTTCAAGTTTGGTGGGTGGAGCATGTACATGTTGGGCCACTCACATCTTTTCCGAGAGTTGGTTGGGTTAAGCGTTGGTTGTAGGTGGAATGAGGGTTACCTACGAGAGATGACACCTACCCATGTTAGAGTGTATAGAGATGAGCTTGATGGGCTACTACAGAGTCAGGTATGACTAAGAGCATAATTTTTCATATGTTCACCTCTACAATCCTATGTATGATATTCAATTTTCTTTCATGTTGTAAGTGATGATACTGAATAGCAGTGCATACGAGAGTAAACTGTCACATTTGGATAAGCTATTTGGCTCGCTATTTGATCATAGAAAAGAATTGAGTGGTACCTCGGATCGTATGCTTAGGCAGTTTGGTCGTCACCAGAGTGGGTGACACTAGATCCTTCATTTCAACAAGTCGATGGTCACGGGAAGGCTGATGTTGACTGGGTTGATTATCACCAGGTTTATATATTATAGTAGGAGGCCAGACATGATTCAATTGTTGTCGTGGATGATGTTACACCTCTTGTGACATTAATTGTACATATAGGTATCATCATGGGTTTCCTTGTACATCGAGCCGACCATTTCCTCCACCTACTATCCACGAGCTCCTGGAGAGACGATGGCAAAAAAACTATATGTTAAACAAATATTTATCTGTAATGTAGTGAATTACATACTTGTCTTTATAAGAACATATCTTGGACACACAAGATATTTTTCAACCTTTATTTTGGGAGAGACCATGACATTTTGATTCAATCAACACTATGAGGAGTTATCAGAAACTACGTAAGAATATGCACATATCGGATTACATGGATACAGATGAAGCCAGTAGTTCTTATGCAACACCTTCGTCTTCTCATTATACATCTTGATGCAGTCCATTCTATACCATCATACAGTTACCCATTTGGCACACCATCTCCATTATATGTCAGCCATGTTCGGTCCATTTCATCATGGCGGCCCTCCCATGTATCCTCACCATAGTCTATCTTTGCATTTGCATGAGTGTACCCCCATGTCCCCTTCCGGCCGACCATCAGGAGATACGATGTTGCACCCTCTGTGATCCATAGCAATACACCAGTGAGGATGAAGCGCAAGTCAGCCACCATTTTAGAGACCATCTCGGCACCACCACTCGGCTCTGAGTGACACACTTCCACGCGAATCGCCATCGTTAGATGTCCTCACTCGTCGTCTTTAGTTGTAGATCATCTGGTAGCTTGATGTACAATATTTTCTTAATGTTGTATATTTTCTATGTACACTGTATATCAAGACTCTTTTTCTATGTTATATATTTCCATTCTGAGTAATTTGCATTTTGGCTGCGAATATGAGATATCTTGTTGGTATTGTCAAATTTAGAAATTTTGGAGAAGTAGACAAGAGCTACAATTTGTCATCTTTGAGTAGATGTTTCAACAAGCAAACTTTGTAATGAGATTGCCATATCTATTATTTTTTTGTTAATGTCTTCAATTTACATTCACATGTTAAGTAAATCTATTTGCTATTGTTATTTTGAATCCACCCATATCCACAAAAACCGCTGTGCAACGGTCCAAAATCGCATCTCTAAGTCAACATGAAAGTCATGGAGAATTTTATGCCGATTCCAACGATACTAAAAATTCTACAATAATGCATGATGACCAAAATCTGCGGTGGTTTACTATTCGTGAATTGGCAAAATCTTCTATTCAACCACAATCGCCTTTTTTGGTCAACATAAAGTCATGGGAATTTTGTGTCGATTCCACGATATATCGCTCAATTCGACAACGGACGGCAAAATTGGTGATTTATTCAATTAATTTTTTTGGCGTTGCTATGAAATGGGACACAATCGCCTTTTGGTCAATAGTCGGAAAATTTGTGCCATTCGCGATACTAAAACAAATTCGGATGGCGACTCGGTATAAAAATATGGTTGGTTTTCAAAAGCGTCAGATTTTTTGCGATTTGAAAAATGCTATGCAAGAACTGTCGTCTTTTTAAATAAAGTCGTAATTTTGTGCCGATTAACGATTCTAACTATTATATTTGACTACCTTTGTACATTATCTAACTGTTTATGTACTTTTGAAGGAAAGTTAAATAAAATTCTTAATCTCTGAAACAGGCAGATAGCATATAGAAGCATACTCATGAAACTAACTGCTATTCTTTGCCAACGAGACCTTACTAGCCAAACCTGCTTCGCATCTCTCTTTTTCCCTTATTTTTAAAAAATCAAATAACATTCTGAGCTACAGCTCCAGGTAAATTCACCACAGCCTTCCAGTTGAATTTTAAGTTCTTCCCTCCCTCATTTAATTCTTGCTATCACTTCTATCTCATAGCAAAACTACTCGTTTTCTGTACGCTAATGAGCATAAGGAAAACTAACTTTTCTTATACTGTAAAGAAAACAAGACAAAGAAGATGGCCAGCTGCACCGCCTTCTTATCTTCTTCTGGCTTGAATGATTATTAGTGCCATCAATATAAGAAATTGAAGCAGATATACGAATTTAAACAGATATTTACATACTTCACAATTCTTACGTATTTACATTTCTAACATTTAAATTTCAATTTTTACATATATAATATTATAATTTTTAATATCACATCAAAATATGATGACAATAAAATACATCATTTTAAGTATAAAAAATATTAGATAAATAAATATCTAACATTAAATATTAGATATATAAATACATAAAAATTATATGATATGTATGTAAATCTTCCTATTTAAATTTATATCAATCACTTAAAAATGTGATTGAATAAAAAAAAAAAAAAACTTGTCTAGCATGTGGCTAAAAAGATTTGTAAAGATGACTTTTTAATCATAATTATACCAAATAAAAATTTTATTCTAAATTTTTAGTCTTGTAATTAATAAGCATTTTTTTTAAAAAAAAATGATGACTAATATAAAATATATTTTTAATCATAATTTGAAAAAAAAATGCATGAATGAAAGTATACGTTTAATCACATTAAAATTTGATTATAATCATATATATATATATATATATATATCTATATATATATATATATATATATATATATATATATATATATATATATATATATATATATATATATATATATACTCCCTTACATATGGAGTAAAACAGAAAAAAGATAATAGATAAGATTCTAGTAATTTCAAGAACAAAATGATTCCCTTCAAAGGTCCATTGGAGATATTTGAAGCTTAAAGCTAAAGGAATTAAATATTTAAAAACCACAACTCCATGATAGCAACATTTATAGAAGATAAGTTTATTTAGATCAAACCCTAAAGTTTAGAACTTCAGTCCAATTCAAAGTCGCGTTTAACTTTAAATAGACTCAAAATCAATTCAAGATATCTAAAACATTATTATTATTTTTTAAATTCTATATAAAAACTGAAAAAAAAAAACATACAATTTTTTTTTAAAAAGAGAGCTATATTGTTTAATTATTAACCATTGCATGTAATTGGCTTTAAATATTTGTATTTCATGTCAATAAATGATCATTTATAAATTTAATATTAAATCATAATACACATGCATAATATATGTATATATATATATATATATATATATATATATATATATATATATATATATATAATATATATATATATATATATATATATATATTTTTTTATTTAATTATATCATTTATTAATTATCAAATTAATATAATACTATCATAGAAGTATTTCAAAATTTTATTTATCATTCAATAGCTATAAAGATATAATAAAGATTTCAATGATTTTTTTAATAATTTTCAATTAAAGATCTATTTTAAATCACTTAAAATATAAAAAAATACTTCAAAAGTTGCATTAAAGATAAGATAGGTCATAGGCATGGTGTAAGGCATCTTTGTGGTTGAGCTTGACTTTTACTTTAAAGAGGTCTTTGTTCAGTCCAGTGACAAAATAATAATCAATGAAAAGAATTACATTTATTCACATTTTTAGATAAATTTACTTATTAATTATATTAGAAACCAAACACCAATGTAATTTATGCTTTAAAATACATTTGCACTATCTTATTCCCTTTATACACATCAAATAATAATATAAAAAAGATAAATCATTAGGACCTATGAATAATTTAACTTATTGAATTTTGTTGCATGTCATTGTTCACAGCATAACATAACTAAACTAAGAAAAAAACACATGAAGTCAATGCTAAGTGGAAAATCAACAATGCTAAGATCATCTTCAAAATACCCTTTCAAATAGATACTTGTCAAAGGCCGTAAAAGGAGCTTGAGCGGGCTAAGAGTTTGTTCATATTTTTTGATTTTAAAATTTGATTTGTTTACGTTCAACCTCTATTTAAAATTATTCATTAGTTATGTGTTCTTATTCTACTTGTTAAAATTTAAGTCAAACATGAGCTTTATCGAGCTTAAAATTTAAGATTATTATTTAACCATCTGTAAAAGGGAATTTTAAAAATTCTATTCATCAATTTCAATTGTAAAAACCTCCAAACTCTCAACATATATCTTACATGGATTAGAATTTCAAGTAAAATTTTTTTTAACATCAATTTAAACAGTATAAGCTTGATGTCCAAATAATATGGGACTAAAGAGAAAGGGCAACATCTTTGTGCTTCTAATCCTTCATATTCATTTGTTCTTACTTTACCAAAATAAAGAAAAGTTAGCCAGCTTTTTGGAGAAAAAAAATTCATCTATATATATATATATATAACTAATAACTAGCTAAACACGATCAAGCGAAGATCTGGTCTTGTTCAACTTATCTAAAAATCAAGCTCAAAATATTTATTTGTGTTTAATTTGCTCAATGAATAAATAAAATATGAGTACTTGTGACAATGAACTTTTTTGACCTGCCTATTGTCAAGCCTAAGGATCAAAATCATATAAATAGTACTACAAGTAGTTATTAATTTAAAGAGAATCTAGAAACAAAATATTCTTCACGTTCTTGTAATCTCTGCATGTGATAGAATTATGAGATATTTTCAACATTGGATTGCATGTGGAAGAGATGAACATTTTTGTTTTGAAAATGTTTGAGTTACTCCACCATTCTCTAGTGGCCCAAAACTTAAGTTGAAAGCTTCAAAGAATTATTGGATTTCTTGTGGAGAGACATACATTCATACATTCCACACAAAAGTAAATAAAGTTCTATAATATTTTTTTTGACAAAAAAAATTATTGGAATTACTACAACTCTTTACTCTTATAGGCCTCCAATATATGTGACATCAATTACATCAATTTGTTATTATCGATAAGAAATATTTCACAATAAGATTGCCTCCCATTATTGAAAATTTTTAGTGATGATAAAATTAGCACTTGCACATTCTCAAAATTATCACAGATGGATTCAAGTTCCTTGAACTTATGGCATCAAAAATATAGTAGCACCATAAGCTCGTTGATCAAAGCAATCACTACTAGCCGACATGAACCACTAAAACTAGTAATTAGTAAGTCACTTGACGAATTTGGCATCGAGCGACCTAACAAGCCAACTTAGAGTGCAATATTCTCATCACTTTTAACAAAAGATGAAACAATATTGACCATTTAAGCCATGTCATTGAATAATATTAGTACAAAGGTTAAAATATCTCCCAAATTTATAAATATGTTATTTTTTCATATGACACCCATTTGAAATCTCCAATCTTATATATATCCAATTACTTTTTTTGCCTCTTTAGTTACATATTCTTTTTTATTAATAGGAGAATGATCATGTTAATAGCCTTCCCCACATAGCTATTGAATGAGCATTCATGATCGACACTAACTTTTGAAGTTTGTTATTGCTTATTATTTGATGCTAGCGATGATATCTTTTGACATCCTCAAAGCTTCTAATGACATCCATTACTCATTGTATGATCAACTAACATTGAAACTAATTGTATTAATATACCCATCTTTTAATGTCCACTAATGAATGCTATATGTTTCTTGCTCTCAAGCCTAATACTTGTTGCATGCTATCACCTAACTTATGATTCCATCACTACTAGCAATTTAGTCATCTTCCATCAATTAACACTCTTCATCAATTATTGACTTTCATTTCTACATCAACTTAAAGCACCATATGCCAGTGATATCCATTAATTGTAATACAACCTTCTTCAACATTAAGGAGACAAAATTATGGCAATCACTGATTTATACTAATAAAAATATTTCAAATTGGACTGCCTCATAATTTTTTTATTTTTTATGTTAAAAAATTATCTTATATATTGGGAGCTCTATTTATTGTGTTATCTAATTGGATGTTCATATAATCTATATTCCATAACAATGATAAATTATAATTTTCTTTCTTTAGAAAAAAAAAATACCTCCCTTGTATTGTTTGAAATTACATATATCTCACATATTGGTAGATAATGCATCATAATTCCTCAATTTCTTCCATCTGTCATAAAAAGTTTTGATTTTGATTTTTTTTTTTTGGGTGCAAGTAAAACAAGCATATTCCTTTTTCTTTTTTTGCCTTTGTGGCTCTCTCCCATCTTGGAGTGTAAGTGAGTCAAGCTAACTTGCGAGCCATGAGCTGGAGCTCGAGCTCATAAACAAGCTCGAAAAATTTTTGAGGTCGAGTTTAAGCTTAGTTTGACTCGGTTCAATAGCTTATCAAGCTAACTTATTTACATAATGACGAACTATAATTATTATGTATCACATTATCGGTTCAATAATTTATTGAGCTTTTTAAACGAGCTCGAGCATTCAAGTCGATCTCGAGCATGGTAATTAAGCTCGAGTCGAGCTTGAGCTTAACAGGATTTGAACAAGCTTAGCTCAATTAAGTCAAAACTTGATTGGACTCAACTCATTTACACCCTTACTCTCATCCTCTCATCTCACTTTGATCTAGATGAAAATTTGAAGGATAAAAATATCTGTTGCATGTTAGAAAACCATTTTTTTTTATAGATATATATATATATATATATATTATATATATATATATATTTATATATATATATATATATATATATTCTATAAATCTCAAAAAAAAAAATCTATAAAAATCTTCCACTATGTATGCTTTTACTAAAATCTTATATTAATTTATGAATATGAAAACAAACAATATTTAAAATAATTTATAAATTTATATAATTGAATAACATCAGATAAAAATTGTCATGATGATACCAATTAATTGACCAATGCATTTATTTTACCAATTATTAGGATTGTTTAGAGAATCTTGCTTTAGGCTCTCTCTCTCTCTGCTTGATTCCCTTTTGAAATGAACTTTATAGATTGGAATGACATCTCAGAATACATACATCGAACTCCTCTCCATCTCATGATGATTCCCTTGATCATATGATATATTTTGTGTATTTGAATGCTCAAATGAAGTCAAAATTATGAGATCTTGCTCGTTAATCGTTGAATTTTTTATAAATACTCCGCTTATTTATTTAACTTACATCCCTTTTAGGATATTTTAAAATTCTTGATACCTTTTTTATAATTCAAGATTATATTAGAATTTTAAATCATACCAATATCCAAACTCGAGTCTGTTAGCTTTGTTAATAGAGAAACATATATATATAGCAAATGCAATATTTTTTAAAATCAACAAATTTATGTTTGATTAAATATTTGATTTATTGCTCATTCATCTTACTATTTTTTTATGTGATAATAGAGTTTCACATAAAATCAAAAAAAAAAAAAAAAAAAATGATTGATACTAATTTAATAACATGATTCCAATGCATATCAACTATTTTACAAATATGCTTTTGAAATAACAACAATTATTATGATATTACTATGCTAATTGTTTGTAGTACAATACCACTCAGACGCATGCATGTCTCCTTATTCAAACCACGAAAATTTTAGTTGTTGTAAACGCATGACTTTTAGATCAAAGAAAAGCCATGAACGGTGGAGTCTACATCGTGAATCTTTTGCTCATCTATCGTCAAGATCTTCTTCTTTGCGTCGTAATGATCTTATGGAACGCCAGTTCCATTTTAACCATGCCATTGCTTCTTAGCAGTTATCGTAATAAAAAAGTTCGCCAACCGTACCTGACAGCCCTGCCGCCGAAGCACCACCACTATGCCTTTTTACAGTTTTTCTTCCTGAAATTCTTTGGCGTAGGACTCTTTTCTTATTTTTTTATTTTCTTCCTTAATATAGATTTTTATAATATTTATTAGAAAGTTTTGAAGGCGATATAATCAAAGGAGATGTAAGAAGAATATCTTATATATATTTTATGAAATTTTGCATTTATTTAAAATATATAAATATAATCTTATTATATAAATTAATTTTATGAAGAAATGTTAACAAGTAAATTTAATATACTTTTAATATGTGTTATAGTTCTAATTGTTGATAATTCTTTTATTTATTTATTTTATTTTGATTTTAATATATTTGGCTTTAAAAAAAACATTATTTATTTTATATAATACAGAAAGATAATTATTATTTATAATATAATTACAGCGTAATTTATTAAATTATATATTTTTATTTGTTGGAAAGATTAATTCAGCCTAATTATCTATAAATATGAAATTAATACAGCCTAATTATCTATAAAATTTTATTAATATACTAAAATAGTATAATATTTGTTGGATTATAAAATTCTCATCTTATTAATCGTAAATTTTAGCTCATGGTACGAATCTCAAAGCACTCATGAATCCGATCACTTCAAGGGATTTTTATTTATTTATTATTATTTTTTTTTGAAGATAATGATGGCGTTATCCTAATGTTGTTTGACTTTGAACTTGACTTTGAAGAAATATATGATAAGAAATAATGTTTTTTACATTTATAAATAAAAAAAATTATATACTCATCATAATTTCTTCTATAACATTTATATTATTATTATTGTTTTAGATAATCGTAACTGTTCTGAACAAGGGCATTTTTTAAAGTTACTATTTATATAATCTTATTTTGTATAATGTGAATTGATTTAATTAAATTTGAATTTAATAGATGTTTAATTATGAATGTTTATAAAACTATTCTAGATCATTTTTTATTTTATATTTTATTTATAATTTGATTTGAAATATAATATACTAATCATAATATTTTTTAAAAATACTTAAAATATCAAAAAAATTTTATTTTTCATAGTTTTAAAAGAATATAATTTATTTTAAAATACTGAAAAATATTAATAAATATATTTTAAATTAATATAAATATAAAATACAAAATAAAAAATTGACCAGAATAGTCCCTAAATCTTATATAAATATATATAAGATTGTAATGTTTTTTTAAAAAAATAATAATATATTCTTTTCTTGTACTCTGAACCACTTCTATTTTTTCTCTAAGGGTTCATATTTTTTTTTTATTTCATTAATTTTGAATATAAAATTATCAATTTGAATAAAATTATTTAGATATTTAACAGAAAATTGAAATTAATTTAAATATGCAATTAAATTAAATTAATGATGCATTGAATAAACTTACCATCTTCTATAATACAATTTCTTGAATAGTCAAATACTAAATAATTTTCCCGCTCAACCTTTTCAACATTGATCCACAGTATTT
The DNA here is from genome assembly GCA_021442155.1 of Cymbidium sinense. Lineage (NCBI taxonomy): Eukaryota > Viridiplantae > Streptophyta > Magnoliopsida > Asparagales > Orchidaceae > Cymbidium > Cymbidium sinense. The sequence goes on along the minus strand of CM038214.1, from coordinate 59,733,273 downwards.
TCCTTGAAGCTTTGTCTTCATTGGTTTACATATGCTTACTCATATTTTCAACGTCTTTTCTTGGAAGACTGTCGCTAGATATTGTGATCAGGCTAAATTTTATAATAAGATTTAGTTAAAATTTAAATTAACTAATTATATACTTTTAAAAAAATAGAAATATTTCTGAATTATTAATGTGATAACTTGGGATTGTTATTTTTATTTTTTATTTTCAAGTAAATAAATATTATTTTCTTTACAAATAACCAGATTTTTCGGCAACATTTACCAAGTTTATTAACATTTATCTTCAACATTTTAACATCTTTTTACATATTTTAGATATTTTGAAATTAAATGTCATTTTAGATTAAAGGAATGGATATGCTAATTTTATGTTAGATTAGATTGTCATTTAGTTTTATGTTGCTTTGCTTTTGACATTTGTGAGAATATTTAGAAGATTAGTAATGTTTTGAGTTTTATTGAAATATTGTTATAATATAAAATAAATTATTGTGTTATAATACATGGAAATAAACTCTTCAATGCTTTATTTGCTACTATTACATCAAAGACTAAGTATAAACCTTTCAATGTAAAATCTGATGCAAGGATAGATTTGTTCCATAAATCATAAGTCCAAATCTTATATTATAAGCTTTTATTTATTATGGTTTGTTAATTTTTAGTGGATATGCTTATTATTTATTGTGACAGAAATTTTTTATTAGTGAATATGTAAATAATATTAGTCTTATTTTTGTACATATAAATTATGAATATTATATGTTTATTTAAGTTTATTCATTAGTTTAGATATATTCTTATTTATTTATTTAATGAATGCTTATATTCTTATTTATTTGTTTAGTGTGTAACAATCAGATAATTTATTTTTTGAGTTACTTGCAGCAAGTGTACATTCTTTTAATTGATCTTTTCTTTAAGAATGAGACAAAGGATTTCATTGTAGTTTTGGTCTAAGTTAAAAATGAGTTATAAATACATAGTTTTATATTATTGTGGTAAACTTATTGTTATTTAAGATATCTTGATTTATCTTTAAGAACCATCCTATATAGATCCTCGATAGATTAATTTGCATTAAAAAAAATTGAGGTTTGAAAATCAATTAGATTTATATAAGTCTTATGTCAAATTTCTAGGTGATAATTTATTGCAACTCACATATGATAAAGTTTTACATTATCAATCGATATAAATATAATCATTTATGTTGAAGTTAGAAAATAATAAAAAGAAAAATACATGATATGTCAAATAGCTCTAATGTACTTTATCACATGATCTATAATTAACTACTCAATGCATTATGCTTGAATATGCTTATTTTGATACAAGTTTTGATTTTATGAACCTCAATAATTACATTGATTCATTATCGATAATGTAGATATGAAACATATATATAAGTAGTGATCTTCATCAATACGATAAAATGCCAATGAACTTATTTCAAATAAGCCATATATAGACTTAATTAGAGATTACTCTCTTAGAACAAGTCACAATGAAGAGCAATTTATTTAATAACAAATATATTTTTTAGTTCTTAAATATATATGATGAGTTTACATTTGATATTAGATATCAAGTTTCAAACAATTTCTTTTTATTTACAATTTACATAGTATTATTTTTTTTTTATTTTTGTGTAGATTATAAGTTGCCTCTTATTTGTTAAAGAATTATTTAATTATTAGATTTATTATATAGATTTTATGTGTATAGTACATTCATCTTGATATTACTTGCTCATAAACATTTAAAAAATCTAAAAATACATTTCACTTGCGGTTAGATATTATAGGATGTTGCTATGATTTTGGGTGTTATTAATGGTCCATATTTTTTATTTAAAGTGATGAACTTCATGGTTATTATATAAGAACATAGCACATAATGTATTGATATTATATATTACATTAGAATTATGAGATATTACACATACTTTGCCTCTTATTTATTTATGGACATATTAGATTCTTATTTAGATCTCTTATTTTTGCTTTGCATGTTAGAATTATATGCTCTTTATCTATTGGTTGTTTTCTTATAAAACACATAATAATTCACTTGTAATATCTACCACTACTTAAGATATTATTTAATAGTTTTCATTGGGTTCTTTTGTGTTTAATCATTTATCTGAGAGTTACATAAGGCATAAAAAAAGCTATAAAATATGGTTGGTTGCTACACTTACTACATATGATGGAGTACATTCATATGGGTAGAACATTATATACCATACCTATAAATATAAATGAATTAAGTGTAATGTATGGAATTAAAAATTTGTACAAAAAAAATGACATTAACATCAAAATTTACATAGACAAACTTGATGAGTTTACAAAGTTAGGTATGTTGTATATTAAATATGTTGGTTGAATTATTTACAAGATTTCAACATTTGTACCTAATATATTTTTGTTAGATTCATATGTGAAGCCATATGGACATCAAATTCAATAATTATATATGATTAGATGGTGAGGAGATATAACATATACACTAATTAACAGAAACAAGTTAAGTGGTACATTTAATCGTATTCTAAGGCAGTTGACTTTCCACAAGATTGATGTAGCTGTTATCTCTTGCAGTGGAAGTTAGGAAAGTAAATATTGATTAGATTGATTACCACAACATTGCAATAGAAAAGCATGTGATTTATTGTAGTAGATGCTTCCCACGATGTTTTTGATCAATATATGAGGTGGTATCAATCATGGGCTTCACTTTACATGTTGAAGGCATGAACAATTCCTCCAAATACTTATTACCCTCGAGAACTAGAGAGCATTTAATGGTAAACTTGACATAAGTTAAAAATTATTACTTTTTATAATGAAATGGTACTAAATAATTTTATTTCCACACAACTCGAATATATATTGAATACTGAAGACATATTCAAATTTTATTTTGGAAGAGATAAAGATATAAAATTTCAATAATCATCAACAAGTACGAGGAGTTGTGGAAGGAGCTGCGACGTAATAAGCACATTTTTGATAATAGGTACAAATGCACTGATGTTCCAAAAACTTCATCGTCAAGGCATCCAGATGCTTTGGGGATGGATGCCGGTCTATCTTCTACGTCAGCGATCAATCCCTCTACATATACGTTCATAGAGAAACCTCAATATTCATATCAAGAGGCCATGTGGACTCATTTCCAACCATGACATGTCTTATCCCTGATTATATCATTATATGACACCCACATATGAAATGTATCATAGTTTCTCCCTCCATACACAGGCTTCTGTTGACCTCATTTTTGGATGAGGTTAGTATCATTCATAATCTTATATCTTAAATTCATATATAAATATAATTCAATCAACCATTGAATTTAATTGATAATTTGATTAGTTAACTAAATGAACATCTTAACCCTTTAAATTTAATTTTGGTCAAAATTAAATTGACCAAAATTAATAAATATAATTAATCTAAATTACTTCAAATAATCCATTAAACATGATTGAAGTCTAATCTAACATAAAATAATGAATTGAATCACATAAATTAATTTAACCAATGTTGGTCAAATCTTGGTCAAACTTATGTCAAACTCAAAATTAACTCAAATTAAATAAAACTAATGAATCAAAATCACCCTAAATGATTATTCAAACACAATTAGAGTCAATCCAAAATGATCAATTAGGCCATGTAAAACAATTTAACCCACTTTGGTCAAAGTGGTTGGTTCAAACCATTCAAAAAATCAAATCAATTCAAATTGAATAAGCCCAAAATGATTAAATGATTACTATAAATTGACCTTAAATCCAAAGCCCATGAGCTAACATAAATCATTAAATCTAAACCAAATAAATTGGGTCAACATGAGTTGACCCAAACTTGAACTTTAAATCATGAAATACAACTTGGACTTTGGTATGCCCAAACCTCCTTTCCAACCTCTAATTTAAACTCTCAACTTTGGCGTCAGGATGATGAGTAAAGATAAGGTATTCATGACATGGAGCTAATTCATGTGTAAGAGAGCAAGTGGGAGATTTTCAAACTCTCTTCTCTCATCCACCAAATGAAACTTAGCTCCTCATCTTTAGCGTGGAACAAAATCATCATTAAGCAACTTCAAAGCTAATCTCAATCAATTAAACACCTCCCAAACCATAGCCTCCATCCCCATTAATGAGATTTTATATAGATGAAGAGAGCCTCCATAATTCTCTTCTTATTGAAGAAAATCTCCTCCTCACCTCAAAATTATAACCAAACCTTTCCTTCCTTTTCCACTCACTAAAGCATCAAAATGACCAAAATGAAACCACATATTGGTTGGCTGGTAGGCGATGAGGAGGCAAGAGGGAGAAATCATGTTGAAGCTTTATCTTGGAGTGAGCATTGACCTCGAAATAAAAAAAAATCTATTAACAAGAGCTTTAGTGAGCTAATCTCTTAAACTTTTAGGAGAAATCTAAGATTTGATTTTGATATAAAGAAAATATGCAATGATTAACCAAAACCCATATGATCATCCTTTATAGGTCCCATGGTGCGAAAAGACCTGATTTCCAATGAGTTCACCAAAAAGGACATATGGCATCAAAATCTCCATTCGCGGTTCACCGTCCATGGTGAGGATGAGATGGCACATCCAATCCCATTGTAGGGATGGGCGACTCATTAGAAGGGATCTGCTTTGATTTTGTATTATATCATGACCTTGATCAGGACGATTGATCTTGTTTCCAACTCAAAGTGTATAATCGCGTTATCATTTGACATCGACATGTGAAAGGCAGAGTCTAGTCAATGCCATGTGGGGTTGACTAACTAAATAAAAAAATCTAGCCCTTTCTCGATTTAAAAATTATTTAAAAATAGCTGAAACTTCAAAAAATTATAAAAAAATAAAATACTCATTGAAAAATCATAAATAAGGGCTCGTTGGATTTATAATTTATTAATTATTCCTAAAATATTAATGAAATGGACCGAAATTTTTTAGGGAAAAAAATTGAGGTTAAAACACACATATCATAACAATTTCAAGCCAAAATGATGGATGTATTAAAAGTTATAAAATTTAAAAGATCAAATGCTCTAATTTCATGAAATAAATAATTTAAAATCAAAGAAATTAGGGAAAACCACCAAAATTGTCCAAGCAACTTTGATTAAGTTCATTGCACTCAGAAAAAACATCTAAACTTTTTGAATCTCATTAGACTCTAATTTCCAAAATAAAAATAATACTTTAAAACATTATGATAGTGGAATATATATATATATATATATATATATATATATATATATATATATATATATATATATATATATATATATATATATATATATATATATATATATATATATATATATATATATATATATATATATATATATATGTATGTTGAAATCATTAAGAAAATAATAAAAAATAGTTGAAGTGATCAAATTTAATAAATTATTTAATAATTTATTACTTGAAATTTAATTTGGAAAATTATAAAACATTAATCAAATTATAACCTTCAATGCTTGAATCTTAATCAAAACTCAAAATTCAATTAAAATAAGAACTAATGAACTTAAATCAAACACTAAAAGGAAGTCAAATATTCAATCATATTTAATAAGATTATAAAATGATCATTAAAGAAACTTAAATCTTTTAAATAAAACATGAAACTTAATTAAACCACCAAATAATTTTATTATTAAACTTTTATTAAATTAATAATGCTTAATTTTTTAATTATTTATTAAATGAAATACTTAGCTAATGCTTATTTCTAATGAATTTAGTTAATTATCAAATCAAATTATAATTATTAAATCAAGTTAAAGGCCTAATTAATCATTAGTCCAATGCTAATTAAATAAGTGATTTAAACATAACTAATTCATCAACTTCTAATTAAAGATAACCTTGATTCATTTAACAATGAAACTCCAAAAGTAAATGCATTTATCACTTAACTAAATTAGAATTAAACTAAATTAGCTTTATGGAAATAATAATAATGATAATAATATTAACAATTTTTAAGCCAACTAAACTTAAACAAAATACTTAATTATGTTTATCATAAACATTCGTTGAATTAAGTCAAATTTATATGGATAAATAAATAATTAACTTTTATTAAATTAAATAATCTCTAATCAATCAAATCATTTAAGATCAAATTACCTTTCTAATCAATTAAACATATAGCTATAATAAACTTAATTTGAATAAATAAGAAAGGTTAGGACTAATCATCAATTAAATTTTTAATTAATGAAAATAAACATCTAATTATCCATGCTCATAATTAAAGTTGATTTAATTAATCATTAAATAATATAAACTTCTAATCAAATTGTTAATGAAATAGAGGATTAATTATCAACCTATGTTGGAGTCAACTACCTATTATATTTAACATAATCCATCAACTTCTAATTAAGATCCCCTTGGTTAAAATAAAAATCTAAATCAAGTTAATTCAAAATTAATCTAACCTAAATTAAATAAGTCATATCAAAACCAATCCCTAAATTGCTTAATTCAAATCAAACTTAATTAAATTTATAACAAGTTTAATTAAAATAATCCCATTAATTAATCATTGATTTTAAATCTTTTGGTCAAGTTAATCACATTGAACCTAAACAATCCTCAATTTAATTAAATTAAAAACATCCAAGTAAATATTATATTAACAAATTAATTTTGCAAGATAAACTATGATAATTATTAATCAAATTCTTACATCAAGCAAATAAAATTAATCTTAAATATTCAAATCATATTATTTTGATTAAGTTAATCATGATAGAACTAAAAAATATAATTAATTTAATCATCTAAATCAAATCTTGAATAAATAAATAATAACTAAGTCAACTATAAATCATTCAATCAATTTATTTTAATTATATTTATCAAATTAACCTAATCAAATCTTAATTAAATAATCTCAATCATATCAACCATTTGAATTCAATAAACAACAAACTAAATTGAACCTTGATTAACCAACAACCAACATTTAATTAAATGATTGAATTGATAATTAAACTTAATTTTAATTAAATCAAACATGTCTAATTGAACTTCAAGTAAATCATTTAATCATTTAATTGAATTAATCAAGACATGTCTTTAATCAAATTATCCATCAAACCAACCAATTGAAATTTAAAGTAATACACATTAAACAAATCAAATATAATCATTCATCTAATCATTCAAATCAAATTAATTAAATCAACCTAAATCATGTAAGCAATACATACCAAGTTAATCTTCAAATAGAATACCACACTTTTAACTCAATTAATTTGATTTTAACTATCTTTAATAAAAACTAAAGTAACCAAACACTAACTTAATTAAGACACTTAAAAATGACAAGTCAAATACACTTAAACTAAACATAACTATTCAATTGGCCATTCAAATTAAATTAATTGAATCAAACTAAATCATAAATTGAACATAATCAAATTCAACCAAAATAAATTTCCAAAGTAAAATAAACTAAAATAATAAATGAATTATAAATCTATACTCAATAGAATTTAATTATATAACAAAATCTCAAAGGAAATAGATATATTATCCTTTTAAAGATTTAAGAAAAGATGAATGAAAATATTAATCAAGATAAGGATTCATAAAATCAAATAATAATAAAATTTGTTCAAACAATTTAAACCAAACACGTCAATTAAAAAGAAAGAAGAGAGTATCAAATTGATTAGAGATGAGACTAAGTATATGAATTTCAAAATAGAATGGGTTTAATAGAATTAAAATATAACTACAACTTAATTTGAAATGAAACTTATCTTAATCGAATTATAAGTTAGTTAATTATGTAAATCCCTATAAAGAATTTGCTAAGCCCCTAAAATGAAACATAAGTAAATTAATTAAATGAATAATTATTGTAGATGAAATAAGTAATTGATTAAGTCATTCATAATATAAACATTTAAATAACTTGGAAATTTAGAATGACATAGCTTAGGTTTAACACTTTAAATATTTCATCTCTTAGGTTCCTTATGTTGAGATCAATATCCCTGCATAAATAAATAAATAAGACCTTTTCATAAATGGCTTAATTGAGTAATAAACCCTTAGTTACAATTACTCGATAATTAACTATTCTACTAAACTTAATAAAATTTAGTTGAGCTTAATGTTAATTAAATTAGCATAAACATGCTGAATCAAATAAGGTTAATGAAGACCTAAAATCATAAAATTTAAATAACAATATTTAAATAAAAAAAATAAAATAGCCATTTGAATAATGAAGTCTAATGATCCTTAACAAAGTTTAATAAAGGAAAAAAATTAATATAAGTCTACTAAATTGAATCTAAAAAAATAAACTAATATTGAACCTTAATTTGATTAAATGAACTAAACTAATCAACTTAAAATATTTAAACTTAATAATTACTCAAATTAAATTCAATAGAAAGAATAAATATAATAATCAATCTAAAAATATATGAAATCAAATAATCAAAACAAATTTATTTTAAACCTTAATCAAATCAAATATAAAGTTAAATATAAAAATTATTGTTGACCTCACTTTTGAAGTGAGGATTCAATATCCTCTTCTTAGATTTAGGAGTCTTCTAGACATTAAATTTTTTTTAGTCATAAGACCTTTCCAGCAATTAGGTGAACAGTTAACCTAAGCCTAAAGACTTATAAGGGTTAATCAAAGGATTAAGCTTTGCTTTAACTTAGAGATTTTATAGATTTAACCCAATCCATGCCTACCTCTTTTGTAAACCAAACCTCAAATTCAATTCATCCAAATTCACATTCCAAATCCAAATTCAAATTCCAAACCAAATGATTGAAACCTGTAATCAAAATCACATCAATTCAAACCTATCCTAAGACCATAATTCAATTTTATGGACTTAGCCAAAACCAATCCAAACTCAATTGATTTCTCAAAGTCAATTCAACTCTCCAATCAACACATACCAAATATACAATCAAATCAACTAAACCAAAATATCCAAATTCAAATCCAAACCTATTCTAAGCCATATGATTTAATCCTATGGACTTAGCCAAAATTTCACTCAAACTAAACCAAATCTAATTGATTTTCTCATGAATCAATTATCTCTTCAATCATCTTTCTAAATATAAATGAAACCTACAATCAAATCAACTGAGCCAAAATATCCAAATTCAAATTCAAACCTATCCTAAGCCATATGATTTGATCCCATGGATTTAGCCAAAATCCTCTTCAATTCAATTCAATTTCAATTAATTTTCTCATGAATCAATTACTTCCGCAATCATCATTCCAAATATAAATAAAATCTACAATTGATTAAACCAAACTGAAAATCAGTTCAATCAAACCTAACCTAACCCATTTGACTTAAAATATTCAAGTAATCTAAGACCCATTTGAACCCAAATCAATTGTAATCAAAGCTATATGCCATTCCCAAATCCATATATAAATCCAACTAAACTCAATTTAACTCAAAATTGACTCAACTAAACCCAGTTGGTCCACTTGACCCAAAGTGACAAATTTGACCTATTTGAACCAAATTCAAATCCTACCAAATTGATTGAGCTAGCCTGCAAAATCTCCTATCATGATTATTGATCACCCTTGGTTGATCATTTTTCATCAATTGGGTCAGACAAAGTCAACTTGGTAATTTAACCAATCAAACTCTCTTAACCTACATGAACCAAATAAGCAAAATCTCAACCCAAGCCAAATTAATTGAAGTTATTGATTCACACGAACCTATGATCAACATTTGAACATGACTTGCCAATCAATTGAGCCAAACATATTATGGCCCTTTGACCCAATTTGACCTAAAAGACCAAAGTGGGTCAAATCAAATCTAAATTGATTGCAACCAATGGTTAAAGTTCATTCCAAGTTAATTATTGAACTTGACCAAAGCTATAATTGAACCTAATTGACCAATTTAGCCCAAATTGACCTAAATGGTTAAATTGGCCTAATCCAAATCAAATCTAAATTAATTAAAACCGAAGCCTACAATCATCTTCAATTAATCAATTGAACATAAATCAACCCATAACCCAAGCTAATTTGGCCAATTTGGTCAAATAGGCAACTTGACCCATTTGACCCATATGACTTCAAATGAGCCAAAATCAAATCTAAGCCAAATTGACTCAAACCAATTGAACCAAAATATCACAAACACTCATTTGAACAAGACTCAACCCTTGGTTTGACCTAGTTTGACTGATTGGTCAACCTAATATAACCTAGACCAATTTGACCAATATGGGTCAAATTGAGCCAAACCCACCTGAACCACCCTTCGCAACTTGACCCAACCCACGATAAACTCACCTTGGGTCAGCCCCAAACTAGCCCAATATGAATAGGGTCAAATCCAAAGCCTTGCACATTGGATTTTTCTCCCCACATGGGATCTTTCCCAAGTTAGCAAGTTAACTCCCCTCCTCTCCATGTGGTAGCCATCCAAGACCCAAATGAGGACCTGACCTACCCACCTAACTTGACCCAAGTGGGCTAGGTCGGCCATGGACCAAGGGTAGGTGAGTTAACTCACCTCCCCACACTAGCCAAAACCTAATGGATCCCAACCTTGAGATAGGTGCCTTGAGCCACCAACCAAGCATCCCACCAACCAAACCGAGCCACGTGGAGTTGACACCGACCTTTCCGGCACCCTGACGGTGATTCCCAAGCCAAATTAATTGAAATTATTGATTCACATGAACCTATGATCAACATTTGAACATGACTTGACCATCAATTGAGCCAAACATAACCCAATTGGCCCTTTGACCCAATTTGACCTAAAAAAGACCAAAGTGGTCAAATCATGATCTAACCCAAATTGATTGCAACCAATGGTTAAAGTTCATTCCAAATTAATTATTGAACTTGACCAAAGCTATAATTGAACCTAATTGACCAATTTAGCCTAAATTGACCTAAAGGGTCAAATTTGCCTAATCCAAATCAAATCCAAAATAATTAAAACCAAAGCCTACAATCATCTTAAATTAATCAATTGAACATGAATCAACTCATAACCCAAGTTAATTTGGCCAATTTGGTCAAATAGGCAACTTGACCCATTTGACCCATATGACTTCAAATGAGCCAAAATCAAATCTAAGCCAAATTGACTCAAACCAATTGAACCAAAACATCACAAACACTCATTTGAACAAGACTCAACCCTTGGTTTGACCCAATTTGACCGATTGGTCAACCTAATATAACCTACCCTAATTTGACCAATATGGGTCAAATTGAGCCAAACCCACCTGAACCAAGCCTAGACGCTTCGCAACTTGACCCAACCCATGATAAACTCACCTTGGGTCAGCCCCAAACTAGCCCAATATGAATAGGGTCAAATCCAAAGCCTTGCCCATTGGATTTTCCTCCCCACATGGGATCTTTCCCAAGTTAGCAAGTTAACTCCCCTCCTCTCCATGTGGTAGCCATCCAAGACCCAAATGAGGACCTGACCTACCCACCTAACTTGACCCAAGTGGGCTAGGCCGACCATGGACCAAGGGTAGGTGAGTTAACTCACCTCCCCACACTAGCCAAAACCTAATGGATCCCAACCATGAGATAGGTGCCTTGAGCCACCAACCAAACCGAGCCATGTGGAGTTGACACCGACCTTTCCGGCACCCTGACGGTGATTGACCAGCCGAAAAATATGGAGATAATCCCATCCATCCGATCCAATGGAGGGATTATACTCCCCTCATTTTGATCCAAAACATGACCATTCACACTCAGAGAGCTTCTAGAGATAATTTTGAAATCCCCAGAGCTCTCCTCAAGCAACCTAAGCTGTCCCAACATCGAAGCTCACTATTTTGAAATAGGGCAACCTCATTTCTGACCCAACTCCCTCAAATCTCACCGAACTTAAATTAATTTCACCCACGCACTCCGTTGAGCAAGAATGAATTGTCTCCCGAGCTCCACGACCACTGGAGGTGTGAGTTCGATCAACGTCGGCTTGCACGATGATGGTTCATGGTCCACTAAGCAAACGACAAGGAATTCTCCCGTGTGCTGATCAACAGGGCATCGTCTCTACTAAACGAAGCTACCATAGTTGATTTCGCTGCCGGTCTCTAGCTCCGGTGAGGTAATTCCATTAAACTAAGCTTTTGGTGAAAAATGTTTGGTCCTTTTTGAAGAAAATTTGTATGTCGCACAAAGTCTACCAGTAGATCCCTTCAGATCTACCTCATGATGGTGTGGGTTGAATCTCGAATTGATCCGAGCTCGGGTGAGCTTGAATTGAGCGATGGAAGGCGGACGGTGTCCGTCTCTCATTGCTCGGGAGATGATGGATCACGCACCGTCCATTACGCTTGATTGTGATGGATGATCATGATTATTTGTTAGATAAAATCCAATTTAATCCTATTAAAATTGCAGGGTTGATCATGACCGTCTGATCTTAGATCAGACGGTGGATAAGAAAGCTCATCTGCCACCAACCACATAGGCAATGAGTCGGATGGGTTTAAGTGACCAATCCTGCGGTGCCACATGGAAAGTGCATCACGTTAGTGGCCCACATGGTGCCGATGGTATTAGGCTTAAATTGGGCTTAATTAATGGATTTAATGGTTGAAACTTCAAAAAAATATAACAAACTGTAGAAAAATCTAAAAAATAAAAATAAATACTTTCTTTGAAGGTATTTTAGAGGAGAACCATATAAAATAAATTCTAATTAAATTTGAACATTTATTAAGGCTTAATTAAGATTTAATTATAAACTAATTAGCTTAATTATCCTTTAATTACTTTAGTAATTAATCCTAAACTTTGTGTATTAGTTTAATGGGATGACCTCTGCCTCTTATAATTTTCTTGGGATTTATTACTTGGTTGATTAGGGGAATTGACTATTTAAGGCCTAATCACTCTCTTAATTAAATTATTTGATTAATTAACCTCATAAATAATAAAAATTAATCAATTAAGTGCACTAGTCATTGTTGAACAATGAATGGGTAAGGGGAATGGGGTTAAGACATCATTCTGAACTTCTTTTTATAAATCCACTTCACTTTAAAGAAAAATTAATTAAAATGACATTAATTAGAAGATTAATTAGTTAATTAAGTGGCTTAATTAATCAAATTGAAATCATAATCACATCAGATAATTAAAACTAGAATTAAGGGTTCCTCTTTATGTGCCTTTTATTTATAACAGTTAGTTGTTAAGTGTAAATCACTTGAAATAAAACAAAATAGAAATTAAAATTCCTAAATCAATCAAACAACTTTAAATGAAATCCACCATCATGTTAATTCGAATAATTTCCAAACTTAGAAAAGTACAACTCTAATACTTAGTTAAGACATGCCATACAAAGCATTAACACACATATTAGAATTAAGTCACCACTTCTAGCTCTATATTAGGGCGGTGTATGAAGTGATGTATATTTTATTTTGTGATGTATTACTTTAGAATAGATGTTAGGGTGTATGCTTCGTAGACTAGATGTTATGGTGTATGCTTCGTAGACTAGATGTTAGGCCGTTCTTAGCCTAATCATGTCTTATACAGGGAATTGTGCTTAAGGGGCTGCTTAAAATAAATAAAAATGCTTTCTTTCCAGGTTGCTTAAACTCTTAAGCATAATCTAAGTTAAGATAGGTGGGCTTGGTTACCCATGTGCAGGGTGCTAAGTCCAAATTATATATATAACTGCTTGAGATTGTATGTATGATTAGCTAACACCTATTTTGTAGGTGTAGTTTGATTTAATTTTTTTTATATAATTATAATTTTGTAAAAGGAATTAGGGTTAGTGCTATGGGGGATTAGGATGAGCAGTGGCTAGAAGGCTTAGTCCAGGGAGGTCTTGTGATGCCTTTGAAGAATAAACCAAATCAAAATAAGAAGACAAGGTGGACAAGAAGATATGAAGAATTAAGACCCCCATAGCATGTATTCTTTCTAATTATAATTATTATTTCATATTCTAGGTTGTATAAGGGTAGAGCTCGGCTACCCATATTTTCTATTTTCGGGTTGTACGGTGGCACCCGACTGCATGGTCCTCTTATTCTTTTATGATAGTTTATAAAATTGATTGATGATTTCTTTAAATTTCACATTAGAAATGGCATACTTTTTCATAGTTTCTTCATGTTTGATGCCCTAATGTGTGGCCTAGATGTGGTAGGCTCTTAGGATAAAATAAATTTTATACCAAACTAATTACTCATAACCTCACCATAAAGGTTAGGCTATAATCAAGATAACTAAAAGATTTAGCAACCCCTTAGTTGTATATGTCTCACATCATGCATATCATCTTGAGTCACTTTTGAAAAAATGAGGGCCTCCTTCCATACACGTATAGGGACCATTTGACCCAAGAGAGCAACCCCTACTGACGGAGCTTCACCCTCTTTCTCTTTTGATTTAGCCAATAATCAACCTTGATCATGCATTTAGGCATATAAAAATCCCAAAGCCTTTGTCTAAGTGATGTGTCAAAAATGAAATAAAACTTGAAATTTTTTTTTTTGCATTTATAGATTAAGTCATATGCTCATACCACTCATGCTCTAGTCTCTTAGGGAGTGGGTTTAGGACTTTAGTCTCTTTCTAATTAAATAACTACCCTAGCTATCTTGTAATTCATAAGACCAGACTACATAGTTTTTATAGGAGCAGCCATTCCAGAAGTTGTAAGTGACGATTTATCTCTTATGGAGCTAAACCCTTATGTACACCTTTCACTTATATTTAGTCACATTTTAGCTCATGCTAAAGATCTCTAGATTTAGGATCCAAGGTAGCTATTTTTTTCAAACAATAAGCATAAATCCTCACCTCTTAAGCATTTCCAAAATCTTATGTTGGTGGATTATAAGCCATAGCAATCTAATAAAAATTCAACTCGAATGAATACAATCTCTTCACTATCGAATATATAAATCTCAATTATAGGATAGATTGGAATGCTCACTAGGCTTCCTAGTATCATGAGCATTTCTACTACCTCCCTTTGGATTCCAAAAATAAGTCTTCTCCTTAAACTTTCCCAATTGATTTTTCAAGCATAACCAATCCTTTAATAGTCTAACCTTGAAATCTTTGGAGATAATAATTGTCTACTTTAATTTAGAGATTTATTAGAGAATTTTATTTCCTAAGATGTAATTAACTATGGAGGCTTGCTATAGGGAACTTAAGAACCTCGTTTAATATAAACCCTGCTTTATTCATCCATGTAAAGCAGGGGAAAGATCTCTGGTATATTCGAAGACCCATCATGCCTTTGGAGTTCTTATAGGTGGTTAGGTCCATTGAAGGGTGGTGTCTCCATATTTTGAGATAATACATCATACCTCAATATCATACTCGATTACTTTAGTAAGTACCCCTAAAATCTGGTGTCCTTCACATCCAAAAATAAACACCACAATCATAAATCATATCAATTCTAAACAACACTATAATAAATTAATCAACATAAAACATAAGTACAATTTAATTAAATAAAATCAAATGATTAAATTAAATCAAATAATCATCTAGCTAAAATTAATATGTAAATTAAATAACTAAATTCAATATGCTAACTAATTAAATCATTAATTAGAATTTAAATAAAAAAATCACATTCAATTTCAATCAAATTATAAGTTAATTAATATGAAATAAATTAACCAATTCAAATAAACAACATTAAAATAATCTAATCAATATTAATCATATATAATTAAAATTATAATTTGGAACCTAAAAAGAAAGGAATTATATATTAATTCTAAGGATATTGAATTATCAAAATTTAATTAAATCAAACATCTAATAAATCTAAAATTAATCAATTGAAATATATATGGTGTTTATTTTAGATGGTAAGCACCATGCGATTGTAGGGGTACTTATTGAAATGATGCACGCCATCGGTATGATGTACTATCTCAATAGATAGAGACACCACCCTTCAATGGATCTAATCACCTAATAAGGACTCCTAAGGCATGATGGGTCTTCGAATATACCAGAGATTTTTCCTCTACTTTACATGGATGAAAAAAATAAGGTTTATATTAAACTAGGTTCTTAAGTTCCATATGGAGGCAAGCCTCCATAGTTAAATACATCCCAGGGAATGAAATTCCCTAAGAATACTCTCAGTTAAAGCAAACAATTATCATCTCCAAAGATTTTAATGTTAGACTATCAAAGGATTGATTATGTTTGAAAAATCAATTAGGAAAGTTCAAGGAGAGGGCATATTCTTGGAATCCAAAGAAAATATGTAGAAAATGCTCATGATACTAGGAAGCCTAGTGAGCATTCCAATCTATCATATAATCAAGCTTTATATATTTAATAGTGAAGAGATTTATTTATTTGAATTAAATTTTATTAAATTGCTAGGGCTTATAATCCATCAACATAAGGTTGTGGAAAAGAGGTGAGGATTTAAGCTTGTAGCATGAAAAAAATAGCTACCCTGGATCTTAAATCTATGGAACTCTAGTATGAACTAAAGCATGACCTAAATCTAAGCAACATGTGGACACAAGGATTTACCTCCACAAAAGAGAATAAACTATCCGACTTCTGAACTTATAATGGCATGGAGTGGCCGCCACCTAGCTCCTCCTATGATTTTAAAACTATTTAGTCTGATATTATGAATATCAAGATAGCTGGGGTAGTTATTTAATTTGAAAGAGACTAAAGTCCTAAACCCACTACCTAAGAGACTAGAGCATGAGTGGTATGGGCATATGAATTAATCTATAAAAGCAAATCTTATCAAATTTTATTTCATTTTGACACATCATTTAGAGAAAGGCTTTGGGATTTTTATATGCCTAAATGCATGATAAAATAAGTTATTAGCCAAATCAAAATAGAAAGAGTGTGAAGTTCCATTGGTAGGGGTTGTTCTCATGAGTCAAGCTCCTTATATGTGTAAAGATGGAGGCCCTTATTTTGAAAAAAAGTGACTCAAGATGATATGCGTGATGTGAGGCATACAACCATATTGGTAAAGGGTTGCTAAATCTTTTAATTATCTTATTTATGTCTGAGACTTTATGATAAGATTATGAGTTATTTTAAAATATAATTATGAGTGATTAGTGGGGTAGAAAATTTATTTTTACCCTAAGAGCCTACCACATCCAGGCCACACATTAAAGCATCAAACATGAAAAAAGTATGAAGAACACAATTCTAATGCGCACTTTAGACAAATCATCAATCAATTTTAAAAACTATCGTAAAAGAATAATAGGTCGGTGCAGTCTAGTGCCACCGTACAACCCGAAAAAGAAAAGATAGGTAGCCAAGCTCTACCCTTATACAACCCAAAATATGAAAGAATAATTAGAATTTAGAATGAATACATGCTATGGGGGTCTTCATTCTTCATATCTCCATCCTCTTCCTTCTTTCTCTTGATTTAGTTTGCTTCTTCTTTAATTTGGATGGTGCTTGCTTCAAAGGCATCATAGGGCCTCCCAGGACTAAGCCTTATAGCCACTGCTCATCCTAATTTTTATTGCAAAATTACATTCATATAGGGAAAATAAATCTAACTACACTTGCAAAATAGAGGTTTGCTAAACATACATACAATCCCAAGCAGTTATATATATAATTTGGATTTAGCACCCTGCACATGAGTAACCAAGCCCTCTTGTCTTAATATGGATTATGCTTAGGGGTACAAAGAGAGTATTTATATTTATTTTTAAGAATCCCCTTAAGCACAATCCCCTACAAAAAAATATGATTAGGCTAAAAGAGGCCTAACATTCAGTCTACAAAGCATACACACTAACATCCAGTCTAAAATAATATAATATAAAATAAAATATACATCACATCAAACACCGTCCTAATATAGAGCTAGAAGTAGTGACTTAATTCTAATGTATGTGTTGAGACTTTATGTGGCATGCCTTAACTAAGCATTAGAGTTGTACTTTTCTAAGTTTGGAACTATTCAAGTTAACATGATGGTGGGTTTCATTTAAAGTTATTTAATTGATTTATGAATTTTAATTTATATTTTATTTTATTTCATGTGATCTACACTTAGCAACTAAGTGTTATAAAGAGAAAGAAGAGGATTACCCTCTTTCATCCCTATCTTAAGCCACTTTATAAAGCATATTAATTTGATTTAGTTCTCTTTAATGAATGACTTATTATATGATTTTTAATTAATCCTAAGTTTAGGTTAACTTTAAATAGTTCTATTCAATATGAAAGGTATCTTTGTATTAATCTAATTGAATTACTACTAATTGATATATATTAAATCATTCCCTTCCATCACATGTAACATGCATATATTTTAATGTTAAGTGTATCTATACATATAACATATTTTAGCACACTTGAATGATGAATGTATGTGTATGTTTGAAGTTTATAAATCAATTGATTGAATTATTTAATACATGTAAATTTAAAGCTTTATCCAAACTCTTATATGAAAATACATAGGGATGAAATTAAATAGACACGTGCCATTGTTAATCAGGGAAGTGAGGTAATCAAATGATCTCCTTGGGGCTAGTTAAAGCCTCATATTCTGGGGATGTCTAGACTATATAGCCATTTTCATTCAAATATAAGTAAATTTGCATACATGAACATAGGAAAGAAAGCTCCAAATTATTGATTAAACATTTCATCACTTGAACAATTATGGATGCATGCATTTTTAATAGAAAAGAAGATTTCCATTCTTTAATCACATATACATACACATGTATAAATACATAAACATGTACATGCCATTATTAACCAGGGAAGTGAGGTAATCAAATGACCTCTTTAGGGCAAGCTAAAGCCTCGTATTCTTGGGATGTCTAGACTATATACTTACTTACTTAGATACATATGAATGTGTGCACAATTAAGAGAATGAAAACTATGCAAATATTGTATTTTCTTTAATTGAATTATTTATGTATATGAATTAAAGCTCTGTCTAAATTCTAATATCAAAATACATAAGAATGAAATCAAGTGAATACGTGCCTTTGTTAACTAGGGAAATGATGCAATCAAATGACCTCCTTGGGCTAGCTAAAGCCTCATATTCTCGGATGTCTAGACTATATACTCGCTACCATTCAAACTTATGTAAATCAACATATGAATAAAAGAAAGAAGACTTCACTTCATATACATATGATATAAACACATGCATCTCCTATATATTTATGACTATCATCACAATATATGTTGCTATCCATTAATAAACTTTTAGAAAATATATTTGGATTTAATAGTGATAATAGTCACACATATGATAAGTTAATCCAACACATGCAAGCTTTACATATAGAAATTTCATTTGATTTAATTACTTTTGAAAGACATGAATGCATGAAATCAAATGACATACAATATTTAGCATGATTGGAAAGGAATAATCAAATATAAACACATGATCCATTCAATCAAATTAATTCCTAAGGATAATCATACTAAATAAAATTCTTTAAAGAAAACCAAAGCTTCTTAACACCATTTTCAACTTTATGTTTTGATTTAATTTAAGAATGTAAGGAATAATTTGTTGGTCATAACACATTTCCATGTTTATAAATTAATTTGGTTTAATGAAATATAATTAGGTTGATTTTATATGTTAATTAAGTTGTATTATGTAACAAATACATTAATTAACCCTTTCCTATGTTACCTTAATATAGTTAACTAAATAATTAGGACCCAACATGATATGCATATGGATGAAAAGTAAATTGGCAATGATCCTAGAAAAATAAAAATGACCTAATATAATTGGCTCATTATTAATAGTTATTTAAATTAAGAAACTTAATTAAGTACTCTTATGATTTCCCACACATGTGGGTTGACCATAATTTCCCTAAGTACTTTTAGGTTATTAAACACCTAAAGATCTACCCCTGATTTAATTGGTTAAGATCTGATGTAATTCATTTTATTTTTATAATTTTGATTAATTAAATTAACTTAATTAATTCTTAATGCTAATTAAATCCATTTTAAATGGGATGAATTTAGGGAAATGATTAGAGGGAAGGGCTTATCATTTTCTTCTATTCATTCACTATTGATTAATGATATATGACCTTAAAAATTAATTAATCTTATTTTTTGATTAATTAATTAGTTTATTAATCATACTAAGAGGTAATTAAGCTCACAAATGTTGATCACCCTAATTACCTAAGCAATAATTTCCAAGAAAATTATGGGAGGTAGAGGTCTTCCCATTATATCAACACATAAAGTTTGGGATCAATTACTCAAGTAATTAAAGAGTAATTAAGCTAATTAATTTAAAATTAAACTTTAATTAAGTCTTAATTAATGTTCAAAATTAATTAGAATTAATTTTAAATGATTCTCCTCTGAATACTTTTAAAATAAGTATTTATTTGTATTTTTGGATTTTTCTATGATTTGCTATTTTTTGAAGTTTCAGCCATTAAATCCCTTAATTAAGCCTAATTTAAGCCTAATCCTGTCAGTGCCAGACGAACCATTGATGTGGCGTGCTTTCCACATGGTGCCATAGGATTGACTACTTAACAATGTCCAACTCAATGCCTATATGGCGGGCGAACACACTTTCTTATACGCCGTCCGACTTAAGATCGATGACCAGGATTAACCCTGTAGTTCTTAAGGGATTAAATTAAATTTTATCTAACAAATAATCATGACTGTCCATCCCAATCACGTAGAACAAATGATGCATGATCCATTATCTCCCGAGTGATAAGAGATGAACATTGTCTACCTTTCGTCGCTCGATTCGAGCTCACCCGAGCTCAGATCGAGTCAGGATTCAACTCACACCATCATGAGGAAGATTTGAAAGGATCTACTAGTTAGAGTTGCACGACATACCAATTTTCTTCAGAAAGGCCCAAACATTTTTCACTTAAAGCTCAGTTCAATGGAATTACCTCACCAGAACTCAAGACTGGCGGCACAATCAAATGAAAAACTTCATTTAATGGAGATGAAGCCTTGTTGATTAGCACACATGAGGATTCCTTTCCATTCACTCAAGGCCATGAACTGATGAAATGCGAGTGGCATTGATCAAAGTCATACCTTCGGTGGTCAGGGAGCTTAGGAGGTGATTCGTTCTTGCTTGACAAAGTGTGGGGAGTGTGTGGGTGAAATTAATTTGATTTTGGTTGAGTATTGGTGGAGTTGGATCGAGTGGAAGGTTTCCCTATTTTGCGTTGAAGGTTTCCAGTAATGGGAAAGCTCAGAAGGCATGCAGAATGCTCTAGGGATTTCAAATTCACTCTCTCAAGCTCTAAGAGGGTTCAAGTGATGTTTTGGCTAGAAATGAGGGGTATATCCCCCCTCCCTTAGATCAGATGGATGGGATTCAACCCTTTATTTTGGTTGGTTAGCCACCGTCCGAGCACCGGAGTGGTCGGTGTCAACTCCATGTGGCTCAGTTTGGTTGGTGGCTCAAGGTAACAGCTCTCTTCTTTGTGTCCAATGGTTTTAGCTAGTATGGGGAGGTGAGTTAACTCACCTCCCTTTGGTCTATGGCCAACCTAGCCCATTTGGTTTGGGCTAGGTGAGTAGGCCAGGTCCTCATTTGGGTAAGGAGTGGCTGCCAAGGAGAGAGGGGAAGAGTTGGCTAGCCAAAAATGGGTTTGGTCCCATGTAAGGAGGAAAATCCAATGGGCAAGGCCTTGGACTGGACCCAATTTAGGTTAGGCTGATTTGAGATTGACCCAAGGTTAGTTTATGGTGGATTGGGTCAGGTCTCATTTTGGGTATTGGCTTGGTTTAAGTGGGTTTGGCTCAATTTGACCCTTATAGGTCAAATCAGGCTAGGTTGGGTTAGCTTGACCAATTGGTCAAATTAAGTCAAACCAAGACTGGAGTCATGTTCAAATGAGTATTTGGGATGTTGGTTCAATTGGTTTGAGTCAATTTGGCTTGGATTTTATTTTCGTTCATTCGAATTCATGAAGGTCAAATGAGTCAAGTTGACCAATTTGATCAAATTGGCCAAATTGGCTTAGGTTATGGGTTGATTCATGTTCAATCGATCAATTGAAGATGATTTTAGGCTTTAGTTTGAATTAATTTGGATATAGGCCAATTTGACCCTTTAGGTCAATTTGGGCTAAATGGGTCAATTGGGTTCAATTGGCCAAATCGGGTTCAATTATGGATTTGGACAAGTTCAACAATTAATTTGGAATGAACTTGAGCCATTGGTTGCAATCAATTTGGGTTAGATCATGATAATACCCAATTTAGTTTTTTATGTCAGATTAGGTCAACTTGGGTCAAAGGGCCAATTAGGTTAAGTTTGGCTCAATTGATGATCAAGTCATGTTCAATCATTGATCATGGGTTTGTGTGAATCAATGGTTTCAATTAATTTGGCATGGGTTGAGGTTTGGCTAGTTTGGTTCAGGTAGGTTAAGAGTGTTGACTTAGTCAAATGACCAAGTTGACTTGGTTTGATCAAATTGATGATAATTAATCAATCAAGGGTGATTGATGATCACCATAGGAGGTTTTGGTAAGCTTGGTTCATTTCAATTTGGGTTGGATTGGAATTTGGTTCAAATAGGTCAAATTGCTCACTTTGGGTCAAGTTGAATAATTGGGTTTAGTTGAGTTGATTTTGGGTTGATTTGAGTTTAGTTGGATTTATATATGGATTTAGGATTGATTTATAGCTTTGATTGCAATTAATTTGGGTCCAAATGAGTTTTGGATCACTTGAATATTTCAAGTCAAATGGGTTAGGTTAGGTTTGATTTGATTGAATTGATTTTGGCTCGATGACTGTAAATTTCATTTATATTTGGGATGATGATTGAAGGAGTAATTGATTTATAAGAAAATCAATTGAAATCAATTTAAATTGAAGGGGATTTTGGCTAAGTTCATAGAATCAAATCATATGGCTTAAAATATGTTTGAATTGGTTTGGATTTTGATTTTGTTGATTTGATTGTATATTTGGTATGTGAATTTAGATGAATTGAATTGACTTTGAGAAAAATCAATTGAGTTTGGTTTGGCTTGAATTTATCTTAGCTAAGTCCATAGGATTGAATTATGGGCTTAGGATATGATTGATTTGGATTTGATTATAGCTTTCAATATTTTGGTTTGGATTTGGTATGTGAATTTTGATGAATTGAATTTGAAGTTTTGGTTTGGGTCAAAGAGGCAGGCATAAATTGGGTTTAGGCTATAAGGTAGGTAAATCTCCTTAAGACCTAAGGCATATCCTAATCCTATGATTAACCCTTCTAAGTCTCTAGGCTTAGGTTAAGTGTTAACCTAATTGCTAGAAGTATCTTATGACTAAGGAAGTCTTAGTATTTAGAAGACTCCTAAATCTAAGAAGAGGAGATTGAATCCTCACTCCAAAAGTGAGGTCAATAATATAGAAAGTTAAATAAACTCAAATTTTTGAATCCATATAAAATCAAACAAACATTAATAAAATCAAATCGATTAGTTAAATCATTCAAATATATTCAAATGGTCTAATTAAGATATTTAAGTACTTAGTTTAACTCTTAGAATAATTTTTTACTTGAGGGTAAAAAATTCATTATATTCAGATCAAGATGTCGATTTTTGTTCACTACAAATTTATTTTATTCATCATTCTTTAAAATATAAATCCAACTTCAACAAAAAATAAACCTAAAATTGGAATAAAATCCAAAATTAATTAAAGTATTTAAATTGAAATAATCCAATAGTAAAAGTAAACAAACTCTAAATTCAAATCAAACTTAAAATGAAACAAAGCCTAGAATAGACTTGCCACATAAGTTTTCTTTTCACACACTAGAATACTAGGTCACCTATCCTAGAATTAGGTTAGGCCAATGTATTTATGTGATGTGATACTTTTTCTTATTTTATGGTGTATTATTTTAGAATCGATGGCTAGGATTGTTTGCTCACTAGTCAGGATGTTAGGGCATTCTTTTTTAGGCTAACATAATTTTTTGCAGGGGGGAATGTGCTTAAAGAGACCACTATAATAAATGTAAATAAATGCTATTTGCTTGCAGGCGATACTTAAGTCCCTAAGCATAGCCCAATAGGATAGGTGGGCTTAGTAATCACTGATGCTAAGTCCATTGCTGACCTCACTTTTAGAGTGAAGATGTAATTTCCCATCATAGGTCAAGGGGTCTTCTAGACACTAAGAGCTCCTTAGTCATAAAACACTTTTAGTGGATAAACGAACACTTAACCTAAGCCTAGAGACTTTAGAATGATTAGCCATAGGACCTAGGGAAACTTACTTAACCTATAGCCCAACCAAATCTATGCCTATCTACTTAGCCAAAATTCAATCTCAAACCAATATAACCAATTCCAATCAAATCTCAACTCAAACTTAAATCCTCAAGCCAAAATCAAATCCACCATAACCCATACCTAAGCCCATGATTTAAATCATATGGACTTAGTGTGGTGTTTATTTTTAGATGTGTATGGAGGGGACACCACCTAGATTGTAGGGGATACTTATTGAAGTGATCGGGTATGATATTGAGATATGATGTACTATTTTGAAAGATAGGGGCATCACCCTTCAATGGACCTAATCACCTAATGAGAACTCCTAAAGTAAGATGGGTCTTCGAATATACCAGAGATTTTTCCCTTACTTTACATGAATGAATAAAGCAGGATTTATATTAAATCAGGTTCTAAAGTTCCCTATGGAGGAAAGCCTCCAGAGTTAATTATATTCTAAGGAAAGTGAATTCTTTAAGAATACTCTCGATTAAAGTAGACAATTAGGGTCTCTAAAGATTTTAAAGTTAGACTATCAAAGGATTAGTTATATTTGGAAAATCAATTGAGATAGATCAAATGGAGAGACTTATTTTGAAAGCAAAAAGAGATGAGTAGGGACTGCTCATGATAGTAGAAATCTTAGTGAGCATTTCAATCTATCTTATAATTGGGATTTATGTATTTGAAAGTGAAGAGACTTATATATTTTGAGTTGAAATTTTATTAGATTGATAGGGCTTATAATCCACTAACACCAAGTTATGAAAATGCCTAAGAGGTGAGGATTTATGCTTGTAGCTCAAAGGAAACAACAACATCGGATCATAAATCTTGGGAGCTATAACATAAGATAAATCATGACCTAAATCTAAGTGAAGATGGGCATGAGGTTTACCTCCACAAGAGAGGATAAATCGCCTGACTACTGGGCTTAGAACCACCTACGATTTTAAAACCATGTAGTTTGGTCTTATGAATTGCAAGATAGTTGGGCTATTATTTATTTAGAAAAGAGACTAAATTTATAAACTCACTCTCTGAGAGACTAGAGCATGAGTGGTATGAGTAATACTTAATATAATATAAAATATTTTTAAATTTTATTTAAATTTTGACACTTCATTTTGACAAAAGGCTTTAGGATTTTGATGCCTATATGCATGATGAAAGTAGATTATTGGCTAGATCATCAAGAAGGGGTGTTTTTCACCACAAGGGATGCCCTCACAGGTCAAGCATTCCCCTATCGTGGAAGGATGGAAATCCCCTTTTTTCAAGGAAGAAGAAATATGCATGCATGATGTGAGACATACAACATTCAACTAAGGGGATACTAAATATTTTAATTATCTTATTTAATTCCTAGGCTTTATGGTGAGGTTATGAATTATTTAAAACTTTAGTTATGAGTTCTAGTTGGGTAGCAAAATTTATTTTATCCAAAGAGCCTAATCGCATCCAGGCCACACATTAAAGCATCAATCATAAGAAACTATGAAAAGCATGTTAATTCTAATGTACAAACTAAATAAAGCATCAAACATTTTTATAGCTACCGCAAAAGAATAAGAGGCCATTGCGGTCAGGTGCCGCCGTACAACCTGAAAAGAAAAGATGGGTAGACGAGCTCTACCATTATACAATGCAAAATATGAAAGAATAATTATAATTTTATTAATTGATATGGGGGTCTTCTTTCCTTCATTTTTTCATATCTTATTTCTTCCTTCTTCTCTGATTTGGATGTACTTTCTTCAAAGGCATCACAAGGCCTCCCATGACAAAGCCTTTTAGCCACTGCTCATCCTAATCCCCCATAACACCAATCCTAATTCCTATTATAAAATTACATTAAAAATATGAAAAGTAAATCTAACTATATCTACAAAATAGAGGTTAGCTAAACATACAAACAACCCCAAGCAGTTATGTATATGATTTGAGCCTTAACACCCTACACATGGGTAACCAAGCCCACCTATCCTAACTTGGATTATGCTTAGAGGTTTAAGTAACTTGTAAAGAGAGCATTGATATTTATTTTTAAGCACCCATTAAACACAATCTCTTGTAGAAAATATGATTAGGCTAATATCGACCTAACATCTAGTCTACGAAACATACACCCTAACATCCAATCTAAAATAATACATTACAAAATAAAACATACATCATAGCATGCACCATCCTAGCTTAGGACTAAAAGTGGTGACTTAATTCTAATGTGTGTGTTAAAGCTTGTGTGGTATGCCTTAACTAAGCATTAGTGTTATAATTTTCTAAGTGTAGAAAGATTCAATCTAACATAAAGGGTTAATTTCACTTGGAATTATTTAATTGATTTGACAATTTTAATTTGTATTTTCTTTTGTTTTATATGATTACACTTAACAACTAAGGGTAATAAAGAGAAGAAAAGAGGATTGCCCTCTTTCATCCCTACCTTAAGCTACTTCTAATGTGCATTAATTTGATTTAGTTTTTTTAGTTAATGGCTTATTAAATGATTTAATTAATCCTAGGTTTAGGTTCACTTTAAATACTCTTATTCAATATGAAAGGCATCTTAAGATTAACTTAATTGAACTACTACCACATGACATATATTAGATCATTAATTTCCATCACATATAAAATGCATATGATTTAATCCTAAGTGTATCTATACATGCAACATGTTTTAACATACTTAAATGATGAATGTATGTGTATGTGAAGTTTATATCATTTTGTGTGATTGCATTATTTAATAATATTAGTTTAATGCTCTATTTAAATTCTTATACAAAATTACATAGGGATGAAATTAAATAGGTACGTGTCATTGTTAACCAGGGAAGTGAGATAATCAAATGATCTCTTTGGAACTAAAGTCTCGTATTTCTGAGATGTCCAAACTATATACCCATTTGCATTCAAACATATGTAAATTTTTATGCATGATTGTAAGAAAGAAAGCTCCAAATCTCATGACCAACTGATTCAACCACTTAGTCAATTATAAATGCATATATCCTTGATAAAAGAAAAGGGGTTCTAATTTCATAATTAAATACACACACATGTGTAAGAGACATAAGCTAGTATAAGCCATTGTTAACCAGGGAAGTGAGGTAATCAAATGACCTCCTTGGGGCTAATTAAAGCCTCGTATTCCAAGGATGTCCAAACTAAACACTTGATTTTCTCAAATACATATGGATGTATACATAATTGAAGGAAGAAAACCATACGAAGATTGTTTTTTATTTGATTGAAATATTTATGCATGTAGATTAAAGTTCTATCCAAATTCTAATGTTGAAACACATATGAATGAAATCAAATAAGTACGTGTCACTATTAACCTAGGAAATGATCAAATGACCTCCTTAGGGCTATCTAAAGCCTTATGTTCCTGGGATGTCCTGACTATATACTTATTAACATTCAAGTACATGTAAAACTACAAATGAATTAAGGAAACGAAAGTTTTTCTTCACATGTCTAAGCTATAAGAATATGCAAACCTATGTATAATTTCATAACTACTATCACTCTAATCAATGTAATTGAATCATAAACGTTGGAAAAATAATTTGTATGTACTAGTGATAATAGCCATACATATTGTAAATTAATCCAACACATGCAAGCTTACATAAAGAAAAATCATTTGATTCAATTAACTTTGAAAAGATGAATGCATGATTTCAAATGACACAACATTTAACATGATTGGAAAGAGAACAATCAAACATAACTATGTGGTTTCATTCAATCAAATGAATTCTTATGGACAATCATATTAAATAAAACCATTTAAAGCAAACTAAAGCTTCTTCAATGTTATTTTTAGCTTCATGTTTTGATTTGATTTAATGATGTGAGAGGGAGTTTACTGATCCTATCCCATTCTCATATTTTTGAATTAATTTGGTTTAATGAAAATTAATTAAGTTGATTTTATGGATTAATTAAGTTGTAATATGCATTAAATTCATTAATTAATCCTTACTTATGTTACCTTAAACTAATTAACTAAATAATTATGAGCCACCATGATATGCAAATGAATTGAAAAGTAAATTAGCAATGGTCCTAAGAAATGGAAGGGCCTAATGCAATTAGCTCACAATTATTAGTTAATTACAATAAGAAACTTGATTAAGTACTTTTATGATTTTCCCACACATATGGGTAAACAATAATTTCATTAACTTTCTTTAGGTTATTAAACACCTAAAGACCTACCCTTGATTTAATTAATTAAGATCATGTGTGATTGCAATTTTAATTTGATAAATTAAGCAATTTAATTTGTTAATTAAGCCTTAATTTATTTTCTTTGAAAAGCAAAATGAACTTAGGGAAAGAGATTAGGAAAGAGGTCCTAATCCAATTTCATAAGCCCCTCACTTTTAGACAATGATTAATGAGCCCAATCAATTGATTAATTTGCTGTTCATGTGATTAATTAATCTTTAATTAAATTAAGAAAGTAGTTAGGGCTTAATTAACTAATTTCCTTAATTAATTAACTAATAAATCCCAAGAAAATTAGGGGAGGCTAAGGTCATCAACTTAAATAATCTTAGAATATTTGGGGTTAATTAACTAAATAATTAGAGAGTAATTAAGTTAATTAATTTTTTAGTTAAACCTTAATTAAGCCCTAATTACTATTCAAAATTAATTAAGGATATTTTTAATAAATTCCTCTCTAAAATATCTTTAAAATGGGTATTTTTTTTGTAATTTTTAGATTTTTCTATGATTTGTTATAATTATTTGAAGTTTCAGCCATTAATTCCATTTAATTAAACCTACATAAGCCTAATCATATTGGCACCACATGGCGCACTGACACGGTACACATTTTACATGGTGCTGTGAGATTGGCTATTAAAGCATCCGAGTCGATTGATGTCGACGGCGGGACGGCTTTCGATCTCCCCGATCGGATCGAGTGTAGATTGATCCCGTGGTTAATAAAGGGTTAAAATGGCTCGATCTAATGGATCTAATCAAGGTCGTCCACTCTAATTATGTGGAACAGACGGTGCATGATCTATCATTCCACGGGAGATGAAGAACTAATGCCTTCCACGATTGCCCTCATGATCCGAGGTCACTTGAGCTCGAATCCACTCCAAATGGATCCCACACCTTCATGACAATGATCAGAGGGGATCCAATGGTCAAGATCACATGGTATTCAACTTTTCTTTGAAAAGCTCCAAAAAAAATTTCAAGAAATCTTAATTTCAATGACATACCTCGTCAGAGCTAATGGCTCGCAGTTTGCACGCTCGAGGTAGCTTTGTCTGGTTGAGATGAAGCCCTGTTGAGCTGCAATTGGATTGATTCCTTGTGGTTCACTTGAAAGACCAGTTCCATCCTTTGGAGACTTAATCTTGATCGAACTCCTATTTTTGGTGGTCGGAGGAGTCGGGAAGTGATTTTTTTTGCTTCGATAAGATGTGGATGGTGTGTGCAAGAGGAATTGAAATTTGGTTGTGGTTTGAGGTAGTTGGGATCAGACAATGGATGTCCTGTTCTGGGTGCGCTCGGGAAGAGGAAATCTATTTCTACCCACTTGAAGTAAACCAAATCTCAAATTTAATTCATTCAAATCCAAAATCAAACCCAAATCCAAATCAAATGATTGAAACTTATAACTAATTCTAAATCACTAAATCAAACCAAAATAAACCCTTCCTAAGCCCCATGGTTCAGTTCCATGGACTTAGCAACCAAAAATCCATTCAATTCAAACCAAAATCAATTGATTTTCTCATGAATCAATTATATCTTCAATCATCATCTTAAATATAAATCAAACATATAATCAAGTCTACAATCATATTAAATCCAAACCCAACCTAAGCCATATAATTCAATCCCATGGACTTAGAAAAAAAAATCCATTCAATTCAAACCAATATCAATTAATTTTCTTATGGATCAATTATATCTTCATTCATCACACCAAATGTAAAAGAAATATACAATCATCAAGCCAAATCAAAGCAATCCAAATCAAATCCAACTTAACCCATTTGACCTAAAATATTCAAATGAACCAAAACTAATTTGAACCCAAATCAATTGCAATCAAAGCTATATGCTAGTCCTAAATCCATATATAAACTTAACTAATTCCAAATCAACCCAAAATCCACTCAACTAAACTCAGCTCACTTAACCCAAAGTGACCTAAAGGGCCCATTTGAGCCAAATTTCCATCCTACTCAAATTGGATGGAACCAAACTTACCTAAACCTCCCATGATGATTGTTGATCACCTTAGGTTGATTAATTATCATCAATTGAGTCAAACCAAATTAACTTGGTAATTTGACCTAGTCAAAACTCTTAACTTACCTAAACTAAACTAGCCAAATCTCTATCCAAGCCAAATTAATTGAAACCATTGATTCACACCAACCTATGGACAATGATTGAACATGACTTGACCATCAATTGTGCCAAACCTAACCCAATTAGCTGCTTGACCCAAGTTTGACCTAATTGGACCTAAAAGACCAAATTGGATCAAATCATGATATAACCAAAATTGATTATAACCAATGGCTCAAGTTTATTCCAAATTGATTGTTGAACTTGACAAAAGCCATCATTGAACCCAATTGACCCATTTAGCCCAAATTGGCCTAAAGGGTCAAATTGGCCTAAATCTAAACTAAATCCAAATCAATTCAAACCAAAGCTTACAATCATCTTCAATTGACCAATTGAACATGAATCAACCCATAACCCAAGCAAGTTTGGCCAATTTGGTCAAATTGATCAACTTGACCCATTTGACCTACATGAATCCAAATGAGCCAAAATCAAACTTAAGCCAAATTGACACAAATCAATTGAACCAAAACACATCAAATCATCATTTGAACTTGACCGAAGCCTTGGTTTGACCCAATTTGACCAATTGATCAACCTAACCCAACCTAGCCCAATTTGACCCTTATGGGTCAAATTGAGCCAAACCCACTTGAAACTTGCCCAAAACCAAATGAACCTGATCCAACCCATCCTAAACCCACCTAAGGTAAGCACAAAACTAGCCCAACCTAAATTAGGTTCAACCCAAGGAAAATCCACATTAGATTCTCCTCTGAGATGGGATTTTTCCCATATAGAAAAGTCCACTCGCCTCTTCCCCATGTGGCAGCCATCCAAGACCCAAATGAGGGCCTGACCTCCTCAATTAGCCCAACCCAAGTGGGCTAGGTCGGCTTTGGACCAAAGGGAGGTGAGTTAACTCACCTCCCCACCATGGCTGAAACCATTGGATCCCAACCATGAGGCAGCCACCTTGAGCCACCAACCCAACATCCCACTAACAAAATCTAGCAATGTGGAGGTGTCACCATCCACTCCTATGCTCGAATGATGGATAACCGGCCAAAATTCATGAGATAATCCTATCCATCCGATCCAAGGGAGGGGGCTATACCCCCCTCATTTCGATCCAAATCGAACACACACACACACACACACACACACACACACACACACACACACACTCGACAAGCTTCCTCGAGCTTCCCAAGCCGTCCCAACCTCAGATTCCATTGTTGTAAAATAGGGCATCCTTTTATTCATTCCAATTCCTCTAATTCTGCACCAAACTCAAATTAACTTCACCCACACCTTCCCCACACTCTGTAAAACAAGAATGAATCACCTCCTGAGCCCTCTAACCATCGAAAGTCCAAGTTCGATCAACATTGACCTCCAAATTGATGGTTTGTGACCCTCCAAGCGAACGTGAAGAAATCCTCGAGCATGCTGATTAGTAGGGCTTCATTTTCGCTAGATGAAGCTTCCTCAATCAATTCCGCCACCAATCTTGAGCTCTGATAAGGTAATTCCCCAAAATCAAGCTTTTGTGAAATTTTTCTATGGCTTTTTGAAGGAAACTTGCATGTCGTGTGTTTTCCACCATTGGATCCCCTCGGATCATCATCATGAAGGTGTGAGATCCATTTTAAGTCGATTCGAGCTCGTGTGAGCTTGGATCGAGGGACAGAAGGTGGACGGAGTCTGTCTCTCATCTCTCAGAGATGATGGATCACACCGTCCATTTCGTATGATCAGAATGGACGGTTGTGATTGATCTGTTAGATTAATTTGATTTTATCCCTTAAGGAACCGTGGGTTTGATACTGGCCGTCTGATCTTTGATCGGACGACGGAAAAGAAAGTACGTCTGCCACCAACCACGTAGGCTCTGAGTCGGACGTGCTCAAGTGACCAATCTCATGGCGCCATGTGGAAAGCACGCCACATCAACGGTCCACGTGGTGCTGATGGGATTAGGCTTAATTAATTAGTTTTTAATGGGTGAAACTTCAAAAATTCATATCAAATTATAGACAAATACAAAATACAAATTAATACTTATTTTGAAGGTAGTTTAGAGGAGATTTTTTTAAAAATTAATTTCAATTGATTTTAAATAGTGATTAAGGATTAATAAAGGTTTAATTTAAAACATAATTTTTAATTACTTGAGTAATTAATCCTAAATTCTATGGATTAATTTAATGGGATGACTTCTGCCTCCTATAATTTTCTTAGAATTTATTGCTTGGTTAATTAGAGTAATTAACTATTTAAGCCCTAATCACTCTCTTAATTAGTTTAATTACTTAATTAACCTCCTAAATAATAAAAATTAATTAATTAAGCACATTGATCATTGTTGAAAAGTGAATGGGCAAGGGGAATGGGGTTAAGACCTCCCTCATAATCTCTTTTCCTAAGTCCATTTTCCTTTAAAATAAAAATTGATTAAAAATGACATTAATTAGGAATTAATTTGTTAATGAAAGTGGCTTAATGAATCAAATTAAAATCATAACTACATTAGATAATTAATAATGGAATTAAGGGTTCCTCTTTATGTGTTTAATAACATAATGACTCTTAAGGAAATTATGATTAGCTCATAAGTGTGAGAAATCATAAATGTACTTAATTAGGTTCTTTAATTTAATTAACTCTCAATCATGAGCCATTTGCATTAGGTCCTTGTAGGAACATTGTAATTTTATGTCATCACATGTTTAAGTCATTTGTGGCTCATAATTAAGTGGATTAATTACCTTTTCTTAAATCAAATCAAATTACTAATGCGAGAATGGGATTAAAACAACAAGTAATTCTTCTCCTCTTTAAAATTAACCAAAATCCCAAATCATAAATCAATAATGAACTTTGGTTTTCTTTAAATGATTTTATCTAATGTGATTGTCCTTAAGGCTTAATTTAATTGAATGAATCACTTGTTGATATTTAATCATTCCTTTCCAAGTACATTAAATGTTGTATGTCATTTGATTTCACGCATTCAAATTTAAATAAATCAAATGAATTTTCTTTATGTAAGCTTGCATGTGTTAGTTTAATTAAACATATATATAGCTATTATCACTAATAAATTCAAAACTAATTTTTCCAAAGTTTATAAATCAATTACAATATTTAGAGTGTTGATAATTATGAATATACATAGGGTTTGCATGTGCTTATAGCCCAAGAAAATTAAATAAAACTCTCTTTCTTATGATTCATATATAGATTCACATAAGTTTGAACAACAATGGGTATATAGTCTGGACATCCCAGGAATTGGAGGCTTTAGTTAGTCCCAAGGAGGTCATTTGATTGCCTCACTTTTGTGGTTTAACAATGACATGTACTCATTTAGTTTCACTCCTATGTATTTTGGTATTAGAATTTAGATAGAGCTTTAATTCACATGCTTAAATAATTTAATCACTTAATAAGGACTCCTAAGGCATGATGGGTCTTCGAACATACCAAAGATTTTTCCTTTATTTTACATAGAAAAGTAAAGTAGGGTTTATTTAAACTGGGTTCGTTAAGTTCCCTATGGAGGAAGCCTCCATAGTTAATTACATCCTAAGGAATGTGAATTCTTTAAGAATACTCTTGATTAAAGTAGACAATTGTTGTTTCCAAATATTTCAAAGAATAGACTATCAAAGGATTGGTTATATTTTTGAAAATTAAGTGTGAGAGATCAAAAGGAGGAGAGTTCTTATCGAAATTGAAGGAGATGAGTACGGAGTGCTCATGATACTAGGAAGCCTAGTGAGCACTCCAATCTATCCTATGGTTAGGCTTTATATATTTGAAATTGAGGAGATTTATTTATTTGAGTTGAAATTTTATTAGAAATCTAGGACTTATAGTTCCACAATACAAGGTTGTGAAAATGCCTAAGAGGTGGTGATTTATGCTTGTAGCCTGCAAAGAAAAATAAAAATCTCAGATCCTAAATCTAGGGAGCTTTAGCGAGGGCCAAAGCAAAATCTAAATCTAAGGTGAAAGTGGGTATATGGTTTACCTCCACAAGAGAGATTAAACCACCCGACTGTTGAACTTATTATCGCCTAGAGTGGTAGCCAGCTAACTCCTCCTATGCTTTAAATCCATGTAGGCAAGTCATATGCTTTGTAAGATGGCTAGGCTGTTATTTATTTAGAAGAGGAAACCAAGTTCTTAAACTCACTCCCTAAGAGACTAGATCATGAAGGGCATGAGTAATGACTTAATCTAATACAAATTTTAACAAGTTTTATTTAATTTTTGGACATTTTGTTTTGACATAGGCTATAGCTTTTTTTGTATACCTAAATGCATGAGAAGTTGGTTGCAGGCTAAATTAAAAGAGAAAGAGGTGTCTTTCCATTAAAGGCTCTTACAGGTCAAGCCTTTATTCTCTAGCATAGATGGAGTCCCTCTCTTAACAAGAGTGAAAGAATATGACATGAATGATGTTATACATACAATCATCCAACTAAGGGGTTACTAAATATTTTATTAACTTGATTTAATTCCTAAGATTTTATGTGAGGTAATGAATTATTTTAAAATCTTAATTATGAGTTTTTAGTGGGATATGAATTTATTTTTTATCCTAGGAGCCTAATCACATTCAGGCCACACATCAATCACCAATCATAAAGAAACTATGAAAAGGCATGCTATTTCTAATGAACAAGCTAAACAAAATATCACACAATTTTATAAAGCTATTACAAAAGAATAAGAGGTCGGTACGGTCGGGTACTACTATATAACCCAAAAAGAAAAGTAGGTAGCCGAGCTCTACCCTTATACATCCCAGTATAATGAAAGAATAATTACAATTATAAAATGATAAGTGTTATGGGGGTCTTCATTCTTCATCCCCCATTCTTCACTCTTCATCTTTCATTCCTTCATCTTGATTTGCTTTATTTCTTTGTTTCTTTTAGCTTGATTGAGATGTAGCTTGCTCCAAAGGTATCACATGGTATATAAGACATGGTAATATAAAAAATGCTCACCCTTAATCCTCATAACACTTATCTTAATCCTAATGCAAAATTACATTAAGAGAAAGAAAGTAAATCTAGCTACACTTGTAAAATAAATATTAGCTAAAAAATGCCATAAAACCTAAGCAGTTATATGAATAATTTGGACTTAGCACCCCACACATGGGTAACCAAGCCCACCTGTCATAACTTAGATTATGCTTAGGGGTATAAGCAACCTGCATAGCAAACATCATTTAATATTTTTATTACATTGCCCCTTTAGCACAACCCCCTGTAGAAAGCATGATTAGGCTAATATTAGCCTAACATCCAGACTACGCACAAACACCCAAACTTATAGAATAAAATAATACATCACAACACCAAACATTCATCAAACCATGCACCGCCCTAACATAAAGCTAGAAATGATGACTTAATCTAATGTGCATGTGTTAAGGTTTGTGTGGTATATCCTAACTAGACTTTAGAGTTATGATTTTCTAAATGTGAGAGATTTAATTTATGAAGGGTTGATTTCTCTTTAAGTGGTTTAATTGATTTGAAGATTTTATTTAATATTTTCTTTTATTTCATATGACTTACACTTAGCAACTAAGTGTTGTAAAAAAAAAGAAAGAGAGGGGATCTCTCTTTTATTCTTACTTTAAGTCATTTCTAAGGTAAATTAATTAATGGATTTCCTTTAGTGAATGATTTATTATGTGTTTTAATTGACCCTAAGTTTTGATTCACTCTAAATAGCCCTATTCAATGAGAAAGGTGTCTTAAGATTAATTGAAATGGATTACCATCACATAACACACATTCATTTATTTATTTCCACCATGTATATCATGCATATGAATAAATTCTAAGCATACCTATAAATGTAATGTAAATCTTAGCATACTTTGATGATGAATGCAAAGAAGTGTATTTGGATTTAAATGTTTCATTTTTGATTGAATTATGAATGCATGTTTTCATTATGTGGAAAAAAGGGATTTTTCATCCATTAGCTAAACACACATTTACATGTATAAAAGTTTTAAGTGAGTACAACTCCATTATTTTTTACACCAAGGCCATAAGGTACATGACATACTTAGGGTTACTTAAAGCCTCGTAGCCTCTGTATGTCCAGACTAATATACCACTTTTCTTAGATACATGTAGATATGAATGACTATAAGGATAGAAAATCCATGCAAAAGGTGATGTTTGATTTATGATTCCTTATTCATTAGCCACATCACACATGTATATGTATAAGGGATTTAGTGAGTACGATGCCATTATTTTCTACACCAGGGACTTAAGGTACAAGACCTACTTAGGGCTACTTAAAGCCTCGCAACCCTGGGATGTCCAGACTAATATTCCACTTTTCTCAAATACGTATGAATGTATAAAAAGAACGACATGAATAGGGAATCATGCAAGAAATTATGTTTGATTTGGTGGTATGATTTACATGTGTAATATGAAATTCTTCATAAGTCTTAACTTAGAAATGCATAGGAATAGATTTAAGCAAGTGTTATATTCTTTTCAAATAAACTATACACTTACAAATCCTATGTGAATCCATGTTAAAGTAGGGAAAGAGAATCTCATATTACACATCTTATACTATCATCACATGTAAGCTTATAAATATTTGTACTTAGCATCACTTCAGTATTAATAATTGATTTATAGATTTTGAAAATATTTTTTGATTTAATAGTGATAATAGCCACTCATATTTGATTTAAATAAACACATACAATTTGACATAAAAGAAAAATATTTCATTTAATTAATTTTAAAAGGAATGAATGCACGGTTTCATATGGCAAACAATATTTAGCATGATTGGAAAGAAATAAGGGAATGTAAGCATATGATTTCATTCATCCCAATTAATTCTTAAGGACAACCAAATTAAATAAGGCTATTTAAAATGAACCAAAATTCTTTAAAGATGTTTTTTTATTTGAGTTTGATTTAATTTAAGGAATGTAAAAGAGGTTTGCTAACCCTAACCTAATTCCCCATGTGTGAATTAATTTGATTTAATGAAGAATATTTAAGTTGGTTGTGTGTTTTGATTAGGTTAAGGTATGATTTAAGTGAATTAATTATCCCTTACCTACATCACCTTAAGTTAATTAACTAGTTAATAAAAAGCCAATATGATATGCAACCACATGAAAAGTAAATTTTCAATGATCTTAAAAAATAAAAGGGGCCTAATGCAATTGTCTTATGATTAATAATTAATTAAGCTTAAGGGAACTCACTTAATTATATTTATGATTTTCTCACACATGTGAGCTAACCATAATTTCATTATCTCTAACCTTGGTTTATTGAACACCTAAGGAGCTACCCAAAATCAATTAAGGGTTTTTTAAGTGTGGATGAATTGATTTTTAATTTTAATTTCATTAAGCCTTTAGTGAATTGATTATACATATTTGGTTATGTTTTGTTTTGAATGATAAATTTAACTTAGGAAAGAAGATCAAGGGCAAGGCTCTAATCCTAATCCCTAAATCATTTAGACATTCAATTAAATTTTGATTTCCTCATTTTGAAGATTAGTCACTTAATTAATCAATTAAGTATTTCATTAGCCATTAATAAATTTGATTTTTAAAAGTAAAGAAAGCTTAGGAAATGGATTAGGGAAAGTATCCCTAACCACATTCCCTAAGTGATCTTACTATTCAATAGAGGTGATTATGCTTAAATGATTATTTAAGTTACTATTCATTCATTAATTATAATTAATTAGACTAAGAGAGCGATTAGGGCTTAATCAAGTGATTCCCCTAATTAGGCAATTAATAAAATCCCAAAAAAAAAAAGAGGAGATAGAGGTCATCCCCCTAAACATCCACAGATAATTTGGGATTAATTGAGCACTTAATTAAGGTGTAATTAAGCTAATTAGATTTTTGATAAAACCTTAATTAAGCCAAAGTCACTTTTCAAAATTAATAATTATAATTTTCCTGATTTCTCTCTGAAATATCTTCAAAATGAGCCTAAGTTTGCATTTTTTTGATTTTTCTTAAATTAGTTATGATTTTAGGAAGTTTCAGGATTAAAAACTAATTAATTAGCCCTAATTAAAACCTTAATCTCTTCGGGCCACGTGGTTGCTGATGCGGCATGGTTTCCACGTGATGCGACATGATTGGTTATTGAAGTAGTCACATCCGTCGACTCAAGATGGCATTCTCTCGTGGATCCGATCCGATCGGATGACCACTATTTAATCAGCGGGTTAAGGGAGAAATCAAAGGATCTATCGTGCGATTTGATCAGAGCCGTTCATCTCGATAACATAAGATGGATGGTTCATAATCTATCCCATTCATGAGCAATGGAAGACAAGCACCGTCCCTCTTCCCTCATTCGATCCGAGCTCACCCATGCTCGGATTGAGATTAAATGGATCCTACACCATCTAAAGGAGCATACAATCACATCCAATGGCTAAAATCCCTTGACATGGAGATTTCTTTCACAAAAGACCAATGCATAGAGGCCTAAAGCTACAGTTATGAGAAATTACCTCACCGGAGCTAATGTCCGGTGGTGCAATGCCGAAGGAAGCTTTGCCTAGTTGAGGCAAGGCCCTGTTGAGGAGCTTTG
Organism: Cymbidium sinense; assembly: GCA_021442155.1. Lineage (NCBI taxonomy): Eukaryota > Viridiplantae > Streptophyta > Magnoliopsida > Asparagales > Orchidaceae > Cymbidium > Cymbidium sinense. Next base: position 59,693,892 of record CM038214.1, on the reverse strand, counting down.
AGCTTAATTTTGTGTGGGAGGCTCAGTCGACCAATCCACGCACACGACGGCTTTGACTTTGATCAAACTCACACCTCCGGCCACTTGGGAGCTTGGGAATTGGTTTGGGTGTGCTCGATGAAGTGTGGTGTTGGTGTGGCTAAGAGAAACTTGGGTTTAGTTTTGGATTGAGGGAGTATTGCTTGGGATTATCCTCCCTTATTTTGGCTTCTCACAGGAATGAAAAATGCTGAATGGAGAGGGCTTGGGGATCCTTGGAATCATTCTGAGGAGTTTCAAAAATGGGTTAGGAGGGCTTATGATGTGATTGTGTGTGAATTCCCATTTGAATTGAGGGGGTATACCCCTCAATTTCCCAGCATTGATGGATGGCTGTGTGTGCACATTTTGCACTGACACGCTGTCCGACCATCGAGTTGTCTCCATTAAGGTCTGGCCTCATGCCAGGGATGGGAGAAGTACTGGGGAGCAGCCATGGACCCAATGTGCAAGGATGCCATGGTCTTGATCCAATGGGTGCTCGGTTTGGGTTGGAGGTGAGTCAACTCACCTCCCAAAGGTTCTTGGCCGACATAGGGTGATTTAGACTAGCTAGGTGGGTCAGGAGAAGGTTCCATGGAGTGATAATGAGCATGGGGGGATGGGTATTGAATTGGTTTTAAGGTTTGAATCCTATGATTTGATGGTTAATCCCCTCAGTGGGGTCCACTTGGATTTTGGGTTGATTTGGAAAAGAGCTAGGAAATGTTTGGGTTGGGTTTGGCTAAGTCCTAGGGTCTCACAAGTTGATTTGGGGAGATTTGGCTTCATTTGGTCAAATGGGTGTCATTTGGGTTAGGTTGAGATGGGTTGACCAATTTATCAAATTAGGTCAAACCAAAGATTGGGTTAGATTCATATGATGATTTGGGATGTTTTGGTTCAATTAGTTTGGATTGGTTTGGCCTAGGTTCGAATTTGATTTATTTTGATTCAAAAGGGTCCAATTGGTCAAGTTGACCAATTTGATCAATTTAACCAAATTAGGTTGGGTTAGGTGTTGAGTCAAGTTTAATTGGTTGATTGAAAATGAGTATAGGATTTGGTTTGACTTAATTTGAAATTAATTTTGATTTTGGTCAATTTGGGCTCAATCATGGCTTTGGTCAAGTTCAACAAGTGATTTGGAATGAAATTGAGCCATTGGTTGCAATCAATTTGAATTAAATCATGATTTGACCCATTTTGGCTTTTAAGGCTAATTTGGATCAACTTAGGTCAAGTGGCCAATTAGGTTTGGTTTGGCTCAATTGATAGCTTGATCATGTTCAATCATTAATTATGGATAGGTTTGGGTCAGTGGTTTCAATCAATTTGGTATATGATGAATTTTGGCTAATTTGGGTTTCATTTGGGCTAAATGTTGACTTGGTCAAAGGTTAGGTTTGACTTGGTTTGGCCCAATTCAAGGTGGTTGATCACCCCATGATGATAGTTGATCATGATTGAGGTTTAGATGGATTTGATTCAATCCAATTTGGGTTGGATTAGAACTTGGCTCAAAAAGTTCCTTTAGGTCACTTTGGGTCAAGTGAACCTAAATGGGTTAATTGGATTGATCAAGGTTTGATTAAAGTTTAGTTGGGCTCACATATGAGCTTAGGATTGAAATATAAATCCAATTGCAATTGGTTCAGAGCCAAATGGATTTTGGTTTATATGACAATTTCAACTCAAAAGGGTCAACTTGGGTTTGATTTGGGTTGACTTGGATTTGGTTTGATAATGGAGGTTTATGTTTATATTTGGATCAATGATTGTAGGAATGATTGAACCATGAAGAAATCCATGAGTTTTGAGTTGATTTGGGTTTCATTTAGCCAAGTTCAAAAGTGTGCTAAAAGGGCTAAAATTAGGAATTTGATTTGATTTGGATTTGGTCATTTGAATTTATATTTCATTTATATTTATGAATGTAAATAAAGATATAAATGGGTTACGAGAAAATCACTTGAGTTTGGAGTGATTTGGAAGCACATTTGACCAAATTAGGTGATGTAGGTCAAAAAGGGCTAACTTAGATTTTGAATTGGTTTGATTTATTTTGGTTTGATTTGAAATGTTTGAATTTGGATTTCATTTATATTTGTGAATATAAATGAAGGAATTATTGATTTATAAAGGAATTAACCAAGCTTGAGTTAGTTTGAAGGGGTTTTGGCTAAGCATATGAAGGTGTTTCATATGGCTTAGAAAGGGATTTTTGGAATTTAGAGTTAATCATGGGTTTTAGTTATTTGGAGTTTGGATTTGATTCATGATTTGGAATTCGATTTGAGAGTGAATTTGATAATTGAGAAAATTAATTGGATTGGGGTTGATTTGGATTTGGTTAAGGCTAAGTCTATAAGATAAAATCAAAAGGCTTAGGAAAGGATTTGGAGTTTGAATTGAATGATGGATTTCAATCATTGAATAGTTGGATTTGATTTTTGATTTGGAATTTGAGTTGAGATTGAATTTGAGGTTTGGTTTGAAAGAAGGAAGCAAGAATTGTGTTAGGGCTATAGGGCAGGTAAGTCCTCCCAAATCTCTAAGGCACAACCTATTCCTATGGCTAACTCTTCTAAGTGTCTAGGGTTAGGTTAAGTGTTCACCTAATCACTAGGAGTGTCTTAAGACTAAGGAACTCTTAGTGTCCATAAGAGTCCTAGATCTATGATGAGGAAGTTGAGGGCTCACTCTAAAAGTGAGGTCAACATTTGTGTTATAAATAAATTAATGCTATCAATTTTTCTTATTCATATATAGATTAATATAAGCTTGGAATGTTAATAGTTTGGACATCCTGGGAATATGAGGCTTTAGCTAGCTCCAAGAAGGTCATCTGATTACCTCACTTCCCTAGTTAATAATGACACATACTTATGTGATTCCATCCTTATGTATTTTGGTATTGGAATTTGGATAGAGCTTTAATTTATATGTTCATATAATCCAATCAAAAAAAGAAAATATAAACTTTAAACATATATAGTCATTATTTATGCTAAAATATGTTGCATGTATAAGTACACTTGGGATTGGATCATATGCATGTCACATGTGATGGAAAGGAAAGACTTAGTATACTTCATATGATAATAATTCAATTTGATTAACCTTAAGAAGCCTTTCATATTAAATAGGACCATTTAAGGTTAACCTAAACTTAGGACTAACCAACAATATGCAATAAGCCATTCATTAAAGAGAACTAAATCAAATCAATGTGCTTTAGAAATGGCTTAAGGTAGGGATGAAAGAGGGTAATCCTTTTCCTTCTCTTTATAACACAGTGGTGTTTATTTTGGATATGGAACACCATGCAGATCTTAGGGGGTACTTATTGAAGTGATTGAGTATGACATTGATGTATGATGTATTATCTCAAAATATAAAAGCATCACCCTTCAATGGACCTAATCACCTAATAAAGACTACTAAAGCATGATGGGTCTTCGAATATACCAGAGGTTTTTCCCCTACTTTACATGGATGAATAAAGTAGGGTTTACATTAAACTGGGTTTTTAAGTTCCCTATAGAGGCAAGCCTCCATAATTACATCATAGGGAATGAAATTCCTTAAGAATATTCTCGATTAAAGTAGATAATTATCATCTCCAAAGATTTCAAGGTTAAACTATCAAAGGATTGGTTATGTTTAGAAAATCAATTGGAAAAGTTCAAGGAGAAGACTTATTTTTTAGAATCTAAAGGAAATAAGTAAGGAATACTCAATATACTAGTAGGCCTAGTGAGCATTCCAGTCTATCCTATAATTGGACTTTATATTTGAAAGTGAGGAGATTTATTTATTTGAGTTGAATTTTATTAGATTGCTAGGGCTTATGATCCATCAGCACAAGGTTATGAAAATGCTTAAGACGTGAGGATTTATGCTTGTAGCCTGAAAGAAATAGCTACCTCAGATCCTAAATCTATGGGGCTTTAGTACGAGCTAAATCACTACCTAAATCTAAGCTACAGGTGGACATAAGGGTTTACCTCCACATGAGAGAATAAACTGTCCGACTTCTAGACTTACAACCGCCTGGAGTGGTCGCCAGCTAACACCTCCTATGATTCAAAACCATGTAGTCCAATCTTATAGTTATAAGATAGCTAGGGTAATTATTTAAATGAAAAGAAACTAAATTCCTAAACCCACTCTCTAAGAGACTAGAGCATGAGTGGTATGAGCATATGACTTAACATATGCAAAATATTTTCAAATTTTATTTCATTTTTGAAGCATCATTTAAACAAAAACTTTATGATTTTTTATATATGCCTAAATGCATGATAAAATAGATTATTGGCCAAATCAAAAGAGAGAGGGTGAAGCTTCGTCAATAGGGGTTGCTCTCATGGGTCAAGCTATCTATGAGTGTAAGGACGGAGGCTATCATTTTGCAAAAGTGACTCAAGATGATATGCATGATGTGAGACATATAATCATACAACTAAGGGGTTTCTAAATCTTTTTTAATTATCTTGATTATAGCTAAACTTTATGGCAAGATTATGAGTTATTTTAAATTTTAATTGTGAATTATTAATTGGGGTAGAAAAATTAATTTTATCCTAAGAGCTTACCATATCCAAGACACACATTTAAACATCAAACATGAAGAAACTAGGAAAAACATGCAATTCTAGTGCCTAACCTAAACACAGCATCAAACAATTTTATAGACTACCGTAAAAGAATAAAAGACTAGTGCAACCAGGTACTGCTGTACACCCCAAAAAAGAGAAAAGATGGGTAACCGAGCTCTACCCTTATACAACCTAAAATATAAAAGAATAATTACAATTATAATTGAATAAATGCTATGGGGGTCTTCATCTCTTCATGTCTTAATGTCTTTTTTCTTTCAATTTAGTTTAGTTCAAGGCATCACAAGGCACTCCAGGGACTAAGCCTTTTGGCCACTGTTCATCCTAAACCCCATAGCACTAATCCTAATTCCTATTTGCAAAAATTATATTTTTAATGAAAAAGAAAATCTAACTACACGTGCAAAATATAGATTAGCTGAACATACATACAACCCAAGTAATTATATTTTATAATTTGGACTTAGGACCCTGCAGATGGGTAACCAAGCCCACATGTCCTAACTTGGATTATGCTTAGGGGGTATAAGCAGCCTACAAGTAAAATATTTATATTTTATTTTTACAATGGCCCTATTAAGCATAACCCCATGTAAAAAATAATATTCGACTATCAACGACCTGGCATCCAATCTACGATCCACATTCCTAACATCCAGTCTAAAACATTACATCGTAAAATAAAACACAACATATTTACGTACACCGTCCTAACCTAAAGCTAGAAGTGGTGGCTTTATATGATAGTGTGTGAAAAGAAGGCTTCTGTGCTAAGTCTATTCTAGGCTTTATTTTATTTTAAAGTTTGATTTGAATTTAGAGTTTGTTAAATTTTACCATTGGATGGTTTTGATTCAAATTACTTAGTGATTTAATTTTCCATTTTTACTTCACTTTTATTAGGTTAAAGTGATGTTTAGGTTTTTAAGAATGAAGAGTAGAATGAATTCCATTTTTGGATGGAACTCACTCTATTCAACAACCTAACTCCTAATGAAATGAAATCTTCATCCTAAAATGAAGACTCATCCTAAAAAGTCTAACTAAGATCCTTAAGTATCTTAATTAGCCCATTTGAACTTATGTAACTGATCTGACTTGATTAATGTTTATTTTATTTCATTTAGATTTTAAAATTTGAGTTTGTTCAATCTTCACGTATTTTGATTGATTAATTTTGGATTAGATGTTTTGATTTAATTAAATTTTGAAAATTCAATATCTTTTAAATTAATTTCCAATTCTTTTCTCTTGGGTTTTGATTAAGATTTTAATTTTATATGATTAATATTATTTTGATGTCAATTAGATTTATTGATTTTATTATTTCATTTAGGTTTGGTATAGATTGGTGAACATATTTTAATTTACTTAACCTGTGATTTAATTAAAATTTAATGTTATTTTTATTTGAATTTTAACTAAGGGTTTAATTCGTTAAATTCAACCATTTAGTTTATATATTGATTATTTTGGTTCGATATTTATTTGAGTTTTAGCTTTGATAAAATCAGCATTGGTTTTAATTATTTCTTAAAGCCTAATTGAACTAAATCAAATAGAATATTAGTTATTTTGAGATCTTATAAGTTCCATTTTATTTTTTTAGCTCTCTCATGTTAATTAAAGTGTTTTAAACTATTTTTTTAGGATTTTTATAATTTTTTTGAATTTGCGATTAATTACTTCATGAAATTAGCCATTTGAACTTTGCAATTTTATATCTCTTAATACATTCATCACTTTGCTTTGAAATTTTTATGGTGTTTGTATTTTAACCTCAATTCCAATCTTTAAAAATTTCAAGTCTATTTGATTAATATTTTTTGTTTAATTATTGAAATTTTATTTTTCACTAAAACTAAAATTAAGCTCAAAATAGCTAATAAGAATTGGGGTTTTTGAGTTTGTTAGATTTCTCTCGAGAAGATGAATCCAACGAGCCTTTTTTGTAATTTTTTGATAAGCATTTTATTTTTTATGAATTTTTAAAATTTCAAGAAATTTTAAATATTTTTTAAAATAAAAATTTCTTATTTTCTTACTTAAACCAGTCAGCGCCACATGTTACTGACTGGATCACGCATTACACATGTTGTAGTCTGATTGGACCATGTAACGCTGATGCAACTTTTGAGCAGGAAAACTGCAATTCAATCAGACTGTTTGATCTAGGAGATCGGACGGTCCAGATTGAAAAAATAGGATCTAAGGGATGAAATTAAAGTTTTGAACACTATAATCTCAGCTGCCCGTCCCTATTTATAGGGATCGGACGGCTACCAACTCATCCTCCCCATGGACGACAAATCGAGGGTTGGCGGACATAAAATCGATGCCTAAGGTCCGTTCGAGCTCAATTTTTTGGCGAATATCATTGGAAAAAACTCCCATTCTCGCATTCAGATCATTTAAACAAGAAAGTGCAGGGGTACTTAATGGATATTCCTAAAATCGTGTGAGCATCATCATAAATAAAAATATCTATGGCTGACTAAAGGTTTCAATTTTACCTTGCTAGAGTGAATTTTTGCCACCGTTGATGTGTCGAGGAGCTTCCTTAGGATGAACCGAAACTCCAATGAAGTGGAATCAAATTGCCTCCCCACCGATCACCATGAACACCAATGCTTCGCCCCATTGCCGTCAGCCTTGGTCATTTTCTGGCTCGCTAGAGGTGGGAGGCTCGGGTAAGGGTTCGATCGAGTTTGTCTTCACTTCTAGAACATGTAGGAAGCTTCAATCGACCTTGATGGGCTCAAGTTATTTGGTTTTGGAAGTTGGTCAAGAGCCTCTTGTTATTGGAGGAGCTTGGAGCAGCCGAAACCCGGTCGACGACGACGAGCCGCTCGGGAAAATGGGTCGACACACCTCCTCTCATCCTCTAGGATTTTTTCTGGATGGTTGGAATCCCCCCTAGCCATTTCTTCCTCCCCTCTTTTCTCTTGGCTAAGAGCCTTCCCTCATGAGGAAGTCAAAGGTGGTTGGCTATGGGTGATTGGAAACTTTGGAATTTTACTCATAAAGTCTCCTCTTTTGACTGTAGGATCATCTTTATTTAATGAAGGAGTAAGGAGGAGTTGAAGAGTGGTTGTCTTCATGCATGAGTGCTTTATATTTCTTACCCCTTCCCATGGCTTCCATACGATCTTTTAATTTTCTTTTGATTGATTTAAATCAGTTTGTATTAAATTCATTTTATTAATTAACATTTGGGATTTGAATTTTGATCAATGTTGATTGTTCAATAAATGATTTGGAGGGCGATTGATTCAAATTTATGGGGTTTTGTTTTAGTTTATGCTAGGCTTAATTCATTTGACTCAAATAAGTCAAATTGATTTCTCTAGCATGATTACTTGCTTGATAATTTAGATTTGATTTTAATTGTATATTATTGAACATTTGTAATATTTGTCCTTAGTTGGTTTTATTTAATTTGGATTAAGTTTTAATTCTTTTGGCCTAATTAAATTAAGTTAGCTTCTTTAACATAATTAGCCATTTTAGAATTGAATTTTAATTTTATTTAGGTTTGATTATTCATTTATGATGTTTGCATTTGATTAATTTTAATTAGTTTAAGCTTAATTTAATTTATTTTTTTTAACTCAAATTGATTCATTTTGACTCAAATAGGTTAAATTGGGTTCAATTAATTCAAATGTACAAATTGATTAAATTTAATCCAAAGAAAGGTTGGATTATATTCATTTATGATTTTCATTTGATTTTGAATGTTTGATTTAGATTATTATTTTTTATTTTATTTGGATATGGCTTAATGAAGCCTATTTGAGTTTATTTGAGTTAAGTGGACAAATCAACCCACTTAAGACCTATTTTGATTTAGATTTGTTTAAAATTATATTTAAACATTTTCTTTTGATGATTTTAAATTCTTGGAGTGGTTTAATTTGGCTACATTTTAATTAATTGATAGTTAGTGGGGCCCATATGAGTGAACTCTAGGTCACATGATATATTTGCGACTTTGTGTCCCATCTTGATTTATTTTTTGGTTTGTTGGTGTTTATGCATTAATTCTATGCTTTCGATTCAATTTAATTTAATTTAATTTTGATTTAATGTGATTTTATTTGGACTTAAGTGATTTTGAGCTCAAACGGGTTAATTGAGTTAATCAACCTAAGTTCAATTGAATTTAGATTTTAATTCTAATATGTTTGATTTAGATTTTTGATTAGCTTATTTAAATTTGGGTTTAATCTGGGTTTTGGCCAAGGAGGTAGGCATGAGCTTGTTTAGGCTGTAGGATGGGTAAGTTACCTTGGGTCCTAAGGCTTAGCCTAATCCTATAGCAAACCCTCCTAAAGTCTCTAGGTTTAGGTTAAGTGTTCACTTAGCCACTAGAAGTGTCCTATGACTAAGGAGCTCATAGTGTCTAGAAGACTCTTAGACCTATGATGGGAAGATTAAATCCTCACTCCAAAAGTGAGGTCAACAAACACTTAGTGCTAGGTGTAAATCAAATGAAACTAAATAAATTATAAATTAAAATTCATAAATCAATTAGATAACTTCAAGTGAAACCAACCTTCTGTGAAATTAAATAGCTTCCAAACTTAGAAAAATATAACTCTAATGCCTAATTAATACAGATCACATAAGATCTTAACACACACATTAGAATTAAGTCGCTACTTCTAACTCTATATTAGGACAGTGTATTATGTGATGTATACCTTATTTTGTTATGTATTATTTTAGACTGGATGCTAAGGTGTATGCTTCATTGACTAGATATTAGGCTGCTCTTAGCTTAATCATGTTTTCTACAGGGGATTGTGCTTAAGGGGATACTTAAAAATAAATATGAATGCTCTCTTTGCAGGCTGCTAAAACCTCTAAGCATAGTCCAAGTTAGGATAAGTGGGCTTGGTTACCCATGTGCAGGGTGTTAAGTCCAAATTATATATATAACTACTTGAGATTGTATGTATGTTTAGCTAACATCTATTTTGTAGGTATAGCTAGATTTATTTTTCCCATATGAATGTATTTTTTGCAATAGGAATTAAGATTAGTGATATGGGGGATTAGGATGAGTAGTGGTCAGAAGGCTTTGTCTTGGGGTGCCCTGTGATGCCTTTAAAGTAAGCACATCCAAACCAAAGAAGGAAGAAAGAAGGAGGAGGATGGAAGAATGAAGAATGAAGACCCCCATAACATGTATTCTTTCTAATTGTAATTATTCTTTCATATACCGGGTTGCATAAGAGTAGAGCTCGACTACCCATCTTTTCTCTTTTCGTGTTGTACAGCAAAACTTGATCGCACTGACCTCTTATTCTTTTGCGGTAGTTTATAAAATTGATTGATGTCATGTTTAAATTGAGCATTATAATGGCATGCCTTTTCATAATTTCTTATGATTAATGCATTAAAGTGTGGCCTGGATGTTGTAGGCTCTTAGGATAAAATAAATTTTCTATCCAACTAATCACTCACAATTAAATTTTAAATAGCTCATAATCTCATCATAAAGCCTATGACATAAATAAAATAATTAAAAGATTTAACAATACCTTAATTGTATGATTATATGTCTCACATCATGGATATCATTTGAATCACTCTTGAAAAATAAGGGCCTCTATTCTTACACAAATAGGGACTGCTTGACCCAAGAGAGCAACCCCTACTGATGGAGTTTCACCCTCTTTCTCTTTTTATTTGGCCTCATCATGCATTTAGGCATACAAAAAATCCTAAATCCTTTATCAAAAATATTGTGTCAAAATGGAATAAAACTAAAAAAGATTTTGCATTTTTAGACTAAGTCATGTGCTCATACCACTCATGCTCTAGTCTCTTAGGGAGTGAGTTTAGGACTGATTAAATAATTACCCTAGCTATCTTGCAATTCATAAGACCAGACTACATGGTTTAAAATCATAGAAAGAGTTAGCTCACGGCCACTCCAGGTGATTATAAGTCTAAAAATTGGACTGTTTATCCTCTCTTGTGGAGGTAAACCCTTATGTTCATCTGTCGCTTAGATTTAAGTCACGCTTTAGCTTGTACTAAAGCTCCCAAGATTTAAGTTCTGAGGTAGCAGTTTCTTTCATGCTATAAGCATAGATCCTCATCTTTTAGGCATTCCACAACCTTGTCTTGATGAATTATAAGCCCTACCAATCTAATAAAATTCAACTTAAATAAATAAAATCTCATCACTTTTGAATATATCAAGTCCAATTATAGGATAGATTGGAATGTTCACTAGGCTTCCTAGTATTATGAGCATTTTCTACTTCTTCCCTTTGGATTCCAAAAATAAGTCTTCTCCTTGAACTTTCCCAATTGATTTTCTAAACATAACCAATCCTTTGATAATCTAACCTTAAAATCTTTGGAGATGAAAATTGTATACTTTAATTGAGAGTATTCTTATAAAATTTCATTTTCTCATATGTAATTAACTATGAAGGCATGCCTCCATAGAGAACTTAAGAACCTAATTTAATATAAACCCTGCTTTATTCATCCATGTAAAGCAAGGAAAAATTCTCTGGTACATTCGAAGACCCATCATGCCTTAGGAGTCCTTATTAGGTGATTAGGTCTATTGAAAGGTAATGCCTCTATCTTTCGAGATAGTACATTATATCTTAATATTATACCTGATCACTTCAATAAGTATCCCCTATGATTTGCGTGATGTCCCCTCCGACATCCAAAAATGAACACCATAAAATCTACACATGATTGAATGTTAATAAGAATATAGTCTAGACATCCAAAGAATACGAGACTTTAAGTATCCCCATTGAAATCATTTGATTACCTCACTTCTCTAGTTAACAAAGGCACACACTTATTTAATTTCATTTTTATGTATTTTTGTATTAGAATTTGGATAGAACTTTAATCTATATATATAAATAATTCAATTAAGAAAAATATCACTTCTTGCATGACTTTCATCTTTGTAGTTATGTATACATTAATACGTATTTAAGATAACAAGTATATAATATGGATATCCCTAGAATACGAGGCTTTAAGTAGCCCCAAGGAAACCATTTGATTATCTCACTTCTCTAGTTAACAATGACACATACTTGTTTATATCTTTTATACATATGCATGTATACTTGCTTAATGAATGAAAGTCTTCTTTTTCCACTAAGTATGTATGCATCCTTCATCATTTAAGTATGCCAAAATGTGTTGTATGTATAGATATGCTAAGTGTTAATTCATATGCATATTACATGTGATGGAAAGAAATGACTTCATATATGTCATGTGATAGTAATTCAATTATATTAATCTTAAGATACCTTTCATATCGAATAGGATTATTTAAAGTTGACCCAAACTTAACATTATTAAGAAAATACTTAATAAGCCATTCACTAAAGAGAACTAAACCATAGAAATATGCTTTAGAAAATGTCTTAAGGTAAGGATGAAAGAGGTGAGCTTTTTTCCTCTCTTTATAACACTTAGATGCTAAGTGTAGACCAAATACAATGAAACAAAACATAAACTAAAAGTCACAAATCAACTAAACAACTTGAAGTGGAACCAACCTTTATGCTAAATTAAATTCTTCCGCACTTAGAAAATCATAACTCTAATGGTTAGTTAAGACATACTACACAAAGCCTTAGCGCACACATTTGAATTAAGTCACCACTTCTAGTCCTAAGTTAGGACGGTGTATGTGTGATGTAATGTTTTGGACTGAATGTTAGGGTGCATGATTCGTAGACTAGATATTAGGCCATTCTCAGCCTAATATTATTTTCTACAGGGGGTTTGCTTAAAGGGGTTGCTTAAAAATAAGTATAAATGCTTTGCTTGCAAGTTGCTTAAACCCCTAAGCATAATCCAACTTAGGACATTACCCATGTTTGGGGTGCTAAGTCGAAATTTGAAATATAATTGCTTGGGATTGAATGTATCTTTAGCTAACCTCTATTTTATAGGTGTAGTTAGATTTACTTTTCCATGAAATGTAATTTTTGTAATAGAAATTAGAATTAGTGCTATGGGGGATTGGGATGAGTAGTGGCTAGAAGGCTTAGTCCTAGGGTGCCTTGTTTTGCCTTGAAGCAAATTAAAAGGAGAAAATCAAATCAAAGAAGGAGGAAAGAAGAATTGAAGAGTGAAAACCTCCATAGCATGTATTCATTTCTAATTATAATTATTCTTTCATATTTTAGGTTGTATAAGGGTAGAGCTTGACTACCCAATTTTCTCTTTTTTAGGGTGTACGACGATATCCGACCCCACCTACCTTTTATTATTTTATGAAAGTCTATAAAGTTGTTTGATATTATATTTAGACTGTGCAATAGGATCACATGATTTATATAGTTTCTTCATTTTTGATGTTTTAATGTGTGGCCTGGATGCAGTAGGCTCTTAGGATAAAATTAATTTTTCTACCCAATTAATAACTCATAATTAAATTTTAAAATTATTCACAATCTCATCATAAATCTTAGGCTCTCAACAAGATAATTAAAAGATTTAACAACCTCATAGATGTATGGTTGTATGTCTCACATCATGTATGTCATATTTATTCTTCCTTAAATATGGGGGATCTCCATCCTTGCACGATAGGAGAATGCTTGACCTGTGAGGGCATCCCTTGTGGTTGAGGACATTCTATTCTCACTGATTTAGCCAATAATTAATTTCATCATGCATTTAGGCAATGAAAGTCCCAAAGTCTTTGTCAAAAATATTGTGTCAAAAGGAAATAAAAATTATAAAGATTTTCATTTTAGACTAAGTCATATGTTCATACCACTCATGCTATAGTCTCTTAGGGAGTGAGTTTATGACTTTAGTTTCTTTTAAATTAAATAACAAGCCTAACTATCTTACAATTTCATAAGACTCGACTACATGGTTTTGAATTGTAGGAGGTGTTAGCTGACGACCACTCTAGATAGTTGTATATCCAGAAGTTGGACGAGTTTATTATCTCTTGTGGAGATAAACCCTTAAGTCAACCTTTCAATTAGATTTAGGTCGTGCTTTAACTTGTGTTAAAGCTCACCAGATTTAAGATCAGAAGTAGTTATTTTCTTCGGGCCATAAGCATAAATCCTGACCTCTTAGGCATTTTCAAAATCTTGTGTTGATAGATTATAAGCCTTAACAATCTAATAAAAATTCAACTCAAATAAATAAATCTCTTTACTTTGAAATATATAAAGTCTGACCATAGAGTAGATTGGAATGCTCACTAGACTTCCTAATATCATAAGCATTTCCTACTTATCTTATTTGGATTCCAAAATAAATCTTCCACTTGGTTTATCCCACTTGATTTCTCAAACATAGCCAATTCATTGATAGTCTTAACCTTGAAATCTTTAGAGATAATAATTGATTACTTTAATCGAGAGTTTTTAGGAAATCCCATTTTCTAAAATGTAATTAACTATAGAGGATTGCCTTCATAGGGAACTAAAGAACCCGACATAAAATAAACCCTACTTTACTTTTTCATATAAAGTAGGGGAAAAATATCAGGTATATTCGAAGACCAATCATGCCTTAGGAGTCCTTATCAGGTAATTAGGTCCATTGTAGGGTGATGTCTCTATCTTTTAAGATAGTACATTATTCTTTAATATTGTACTAGATCACTTCGATAAGTACCCTCTATGATCTGTGTGGTGTCCAATTACATCCAAAAATAAACACTACATCTGTGTATTTAAAATATAAACTGCTGATATGTTGTATATTTTTTCTAACATATGTTTAGCAAGATTTAAGATTTTGTTTTGGAATTTTAAAATATAATTTAAGCCTAGAAATAGGTTAGGATCTATGGGGTTTAGGATTAATAAGAGTTGAATATACCTATTTGATGATCCCTGGTGAAGTCTAAGGAGGTCCATGAAGAAGGTGACGATCCTGAAGTTGATAAAAACCCTATAGATCAAACTTTTAGTTCTAGGCCGGATTGTATAAGTGCAGAGCTCGACTGCCCATTTTCTCTTCTTATCCCGTAGAGTATAGTGGTACTCGGCCGCACCAGCCTATTTTATTTATTTAAATTTTGCTTGATTTACTTTGGGGTGTGTAATAAAATTGCATGCTTTTCATAGGTTTATTTCTGTGATTATTGTATTTTGCAGTAAAGCTCGGATGCATTAGGCTTGTAAGAAAACTAATTTTTCTATCTCAATTAATAATTTTAGTTAAATTTTAATCAACTCATAACCTCAGTTTAAAGCCTATGATATTAATCAAGAAATAAAAAATTTGGTAACTCATTAGTTGAATGGTTGTATGTTTCAACAACTTGCATACATATTATTTCGCTCTTGTAAATAGAGGGTCTCCATTTTTGCATGATAAGGGGCATGCTTGACCTATGAGAGGAGCCCTTTGTAGTGGAGAACACATCTTTTCTCTGATTTTGTTCATAGCCAATTTTTAGCATACATTTATGCATAAATCTTCCCAAGCCTGAATCTAAAAATGATGAATTAAAATGAAATAAAAATTTATAAATTTTATTACATTAGTCTAACTCATGAAATGCATACCACACATGATCTAGTTTCTCAGAGAGTGAGTTTAAGCTCTTAACTTTTTTAACTAGGCATAATAATCTAGTCATCTTGCACTTGCATAAGACTAGCCTACATGATTTTAAATTGCTTAGGTGGTATTAGCTGGCAACCCATTCTAGGTGGGAAGTAAGTCCAAAAGAGTTGGGATATGTTTATTTTCTCAAGTGAGAAAAAAAAACCAATAATTCCCTATTTTTTAAAAAATTAGACTAGGTCAAACTTCTGGCTTATGTCAGAAGTACTTTTAGACTTAGGTTCTGAAGCATTCTATTAAAATAAGTCTTCAACTCCTAGGCATTTCAACACTCCTGTGCTGTCAGAATCTAAGCCCTAGATTTCTAATAAAATGCCAATTCAAAACTTTAATAATCTCAATGTCTAAAATGTAAAGCCCAATAATAAGATAGTTAAAATTCTTACTAGTTTTCTCAGTATCCAAAAAAATTTCCTAGTTAATCTCATTTGGCTTCTGAAAAGAAATGTTGTCCTCACTTTTGGAGTGAGGATTCAATCTTCCCATCATAGGTAAAGGGGTCTTCTAGAAACTAAGAGCTCCTTAGTCATAAGACACTTCTAGTGGCTAAGTAAACACTTAACCTAAGCTTAGAGACTTAGAAAGATTAGCCATAGGGTTTAGATCATGCATTAGGGATTAGGATAACCTACCTACCCTATAACCTACACCCAATTTATGCCTACCCCCTTAGCTTAAACCCAACCCCAAATTACACTAATAAAAATTCAATCCAATATCAAATCCACATAACTAAAATCCAATTAAATTTATAATCAAATCCAAACTCCAATTCCAATTGAATTTAAAATTAAATCAACCTTTCCTAAGCCCTATGATTCAATACTATGGACTTAGCCAAAATTCCTTCAATCCAAACCAAACTCAATTGATTTTCTCAAAATCAATTGAACTCTTCAATCAACCCCATACTAAGATCTTCAATCAAATTCAAGCCTCCAAACTATTTCAAATCAAATCAACCTAACCTAAGCCTAGGATTCAAACTCATGGACTTGGCTAAATCTTCCTTCAATCCAAATTAAGCTTAATTGATTTTCTCATAGATCAATCAATCCTTCAATTATCACTCCAAACTAAATCAAATCTACAATCAAAATCAACCAAGCCAAAATCAATTCAATCAAACCTAACCTAACCTATCCTAACCCATTTGACTTTAAATATTCAAATGAGCCAAAGCCCAATTGAATCCAAATCAATTGCACCCAAAGCTATAAACCAGTCCCAAATCAATATTCAAACTCAACTAAACTCAAATCAAACCTTAATCAAGCCAATTGACCCATTTAGGCTCACTTGACTTGACCCATTTGAGCCAATCTTTAATCCAACCTAAATTGAATTAAATCAAACCAATCAAAACCTCCTACAATGATTTTGGATCATCATTGATTGATAAATTGCAATCAATTGGGTCAAACCTAGTCAATTTGATCATTTGACCAAGTCAACCTACTTAATCTACATGAGCCAAATGAACCAAATCTCATCCTAAGCCAAAATAATTAAAATCAATGATTCACATCAACCTAAGATCAATCCTTGAACATGACTTCACCATCAATTGAGCCAAACCTAACCCAATTGGCCCTTTGACCCAAGTTAACCCAATTTGACCTAAAAGACTAAATTGGGTCAAATCAAAATCCAACCCAAATTGATTACAACCAATGGCTTAAGTCCATTTCAAATAGATCATTGAACTCGATCAAAGCTTTGATTGAACCCAATTGACTTATTTAGCCCAACTTGACCTAAAGGGTCAATTTTGCTTAAATCAAAATAAAATCTAAATTGATTCAAACCAAAACCTACAATCATCTTCAATTGACTAATCGAACATAAACCAATGCCTAACCCAAGCCAATTTGGCCAACTTGGCCAAATTGGTCAATTTGACCTATTTGACCCATATGAACTCAAATGAGTCAAATCCAATTTCAAGCCAAATTAAACCAAACTAATTGTACCAAAACATTCCAAATACTCATTTGAACTTGACCCAAGTCTTGGTTTGACCCAATACTAATTGGTCAACTTGACCCAACCTAGCCTAATTTGACCTACATGGGTCTAATTGAGCCAAACCCACTCAAACCAAGCCCAAACCCAGTGAAATTTGGCATGACCCATCCTTGGCTCACTCCAAATCAAACCCAACCTAGCAACATAGGACAAAATTTAAAATTATGGGGTTAACCACTCTCTTTTGCACTTGGCAGCCACCTAAAGCCAAGAGTGGACTCCTAGCTAAGTGGCTAACTTGACCCAAAGGGGCTAGGTCAGCCCTTGGTCAAGGGAAGGTGAGTTAACTCACCTCCCCTCATTAACTCAACCTAAATTAAATAAAGACATCTCATGGAGGCCCCAACAGACCTTCCTCCAACAAAATTGAGCCACCTCACCATATTCCCGTCCCCTTCGGCCACTTGCGGCGGCCAGACAGCAGAAAATGGCGGAAGAAATCTAGGTCGTCTGATCCAAGGGAGGATGGGGTATACCCCCCCCTCTTATTTCGATCCAACCTGAGCAATTGAACTCACTAAGTTCCCTAACATAGTGAAACAAGTTGCCAGAGCATTCTCCTAAGTTTCCAAAGCTTCCCCATTGCCATAGATGATGAAACCAAGCGTGTTGACCTCATTTTTAGAATGAGCTCTCAACCCCTCCATCTTAGACATATGGCTTCTCTTAGACATTAAGAGTTCCCTAGTCTTAAGACACATCTAGTGATTAGGTGAAGACTCAACCTAATCCTAGAGACTTAGAAGAGTTAGCCATAGGAATAGGTCATGCCTTAGAGGTGTTACGAAAACTCACCTACCCTATAGCTTGAACCAACTCTTCACTTCCTTCCTTCAAGTTAAATTCCAAATCAAATCTAAACTAACTCCAAACTCCAAATCAAATCAATTTCAAACTCAAATTAATTCCAGTTTGTTGAATTTTCTCAAACTTAATTTAATTCTAGTTTGTTGAATTTTCTCAAACTCAAATCAATTCCAAATGATTCACGCTTATGATTGAAATTCCAAATTTCAAAAATCTTTCCTAAGTCACTTTGATTCTATTTTATGGCCTTAGCCTAAATCAAATATAAATCAATTCAAATTCAAGAAATTTTCTCATAACTCATTTATATTCTCATTTATATTCACAAATATAAATGAAATATAAATTCAAATATCCAAAACTAAATCCAAAAATTAAATCCAAATTCAACCAAAATTCAGCCTAAGCCTTTCAAGTCAAATTCTTGAACTTAGCCAAATTAAATTCAAATGAAGCCAAACTCTTGATTTTTCTTCATGATTCAATCAATCCTTTAATCATGAATCCAAATATAAACATAAACCTCAATCTTCAAACCAAAACTAAATTAAAAAAAAAAATCAAACCCAAGTCAAACTCATGTTCACCCTTTGAACTTGAAATTGTCAAAAGAATGAAAACCTATTTGACTCCAAATCACTTACAAATGGATTTATATTTCAATCATAAGTCCATATGTGAGTTCAACCAAACTTGATTCAAGCCTTGATCAAGTCAATTGACCCACTTAGGCTCACTTGACCCAAAGTGACCTAAAGTACCCATTTTGAGCCAAATTCTAATCCTACCAAAATTGGATTGAACTAAGCCCAACTAAGCCTCACATCATGAGCAACAATCATCATGAGATGATCAATCACTCAAATTGGGTCAAACTAAGTCAAACTTAAGGGTTGACCAAGTCAACACTTAGCCCAAATAAAACCTAAACTAGCCAAAATCCATCATAGGACAAATTGATTGAAACCATTAATCTAGACTCATTCTAGATCAATGTTTGAACTTGACCAAATCATCATTTGAGCCCAACCTAGCCCAATTGGCCACTTGACCCAAGTTGACCCAACTTGAGCTAAAAAAGTCAAAATATGTCAAAACTTGATGTAAGCCAAATTGATTGAAACCAATGGGTCAACTTCATTCCAAATCACTTGTTGAACTTGACCAAAGCCTCAATTGGCCAACTAGACGCAACCTAGCCCAATTGACGTTGAACCCAACTTAACGTTGAACCCAACTTAACCTAAAATGTCAAATTAAGCCAAAATCAAATTAAACCAAAATTGATTGAAAATAAAGATACTAATATATTTCAAATAATCAATGAAACCTAAACTAACCCATGAACTAACCCAAATAGGTCAATGGGTCAAATTAGTTAACTTGACCCATTTAACCTAAATGAAATCAAGTGAACCAAATCCAAATATAAATAAAATTGATTGAAAATAAAGATACCAAATCAATCCATATGATCATTTGAACTTGACCTACCCCTTGGTTTGATGTAATTTGACCAATTGGTCAACTTGACCCAAGTTAAACCATTTTGACCTAAATGGGTAACATGAGCCACATCATATCAAACCAACTCTAAATTCATTGAAACTTGGCCCAACCCATTTTTCAATCATACCAAACATATTCAAACTGAAATCCAAGCCAAATTATTATTTTATCTCTAGGTTTAGGGGTAACTTATGGCCAATTTCACTTGGAATTTGGCCATATCCTTCTAGTGGCCACTTGGCACCCTCTTAGTGGACCAAGTGGACACTAGTGAGCATGGTGCACTTGACCCAATGGGTTTGGGTCAACCAAACCCAACCCAAGGTCAAAACTAACCACTCTCTTCATTTCAAGCACATGGGAATCACTCCCACACCTTATTTTGCACATGGTAACGTCCCCACTACCTCCCTCTGGCCAAAATGAACCATGTGCAAGTTTAGATAGCCAAAACAACCCATTGAATGAGGTGAATTGGATCAAAATGGCAAAGGGAAGCATGGCCGTATGATCCACTTAGGGGGAGATATACTCCCCCAAATTTCACTTCATTCACAGACACTCATACTCGATTGACTGAGAAAGACCTAAGGCAAGCTCTCCAAGCTCCCTCAAGCAATCCACAAGCATTTGACATTCTCCATTTTTGGATTCCTTCAAACCAAAAATAGGGGAGGCTAATACAATTTCCATCTCATCCAATACACAATATCAACCCAATTCCTCTTGCAAGCACTTTGAGGGAACCCAATCAAACTCATTCCAAGCTTCACTCAAGTTCTCAAGGCACGGGAGAGGGGACTTTGATCAAGGCCATGAGCATTTGAAGAAGAGCTTGGTCTGTAGAAAGATCCACTCAACCTCAACCCTTCAAACCTTCAACAGGGCTTCATCTCCACTAGACAAAGCTACCTCGATGGTTGGGAGCGCTAGTGATACCCTCTGACAAGGTACTATTCAAAACTGAGCATAGTTTGATATTTTCTTGGTCTTTTTTGAAGGAAAGTTTCACCCCAAGTGAAATAGACTGTTAAATCTTCATCCCTTTGCATGATGATGGTGTGGGTTGAGTTTGAGCTTGATCCGAGCTCAGATCTTACCCTAAGGAGTGGACAGTTTCCCTCTCCTGCAGGCAAGCTCAATGATGGATCATGGACCATCCATCTGCACATTTTGGATGGACAATCCTGATCAAGCTGCGTAGGATCCTCTGATTAATCCCTTAAGAACTGTGGGCTCGATCTCAACTGCCCAATCTTTGATCGGACGATCCAGAGAGAAAGCGCGTAGCACCGACGCTGACGTAGCATTGTAATGTGACAACTTAAGTGGTGAATCCCATCATGCCACGTGGAAAGTGCACACCACGTCAATGATCCACGTGGCGTCAATGGGATTAGTCATATAGTTAGGGATTTAATTACCTAATAAACATGAAAACTTCAAGATAACATAACTAAATGTAAAAAATTAGAAAAATACAAAATAAAATGCATTATAAAGATAATTCAAAGGGGAATGATCTAAAATTAATTTCAGTTAATTTTGAACAGTGATATTTTTTGAATTTGAGTTTTATTGGGAATGTGATTATGTTAATTACTCCCTAATTATCTCACTGATTAATTCCAAACTTCTCATGTGCATTTCGAGGGATGACTTTTACCTCCCCTAATTTTTTTAGAATTTATTAATGGTTTAATTGGGAGAATTTCTTAATTCATTCCTAATTACCCTCTCAATCAATTAAATGATTAATTAACTTTTTTAAATATTGATAAATTCATTAATTAAGTTTGCTAATCACCTTGGAATAGTTAATGTACTTAGGGAATGAGAATAGGGGTTCTTTCCCAAAACTTTTTCCCCAAGTTTATTTCATTTGGATAAAAATTTAATTAAGGTACAAATTAATTAAATGACTTAATCAATTTGTTAAATGGATTAATTAATCAAAATTTTAAAATCAAATCAATTCCTTCTTGGGTAGATTACTTAGGTGTTCAATAACCTAAGTAACTTAAGGAAATCAAAATCCAACCCACTTGTGTGGGAAGGGTTGTGAAAGTACTTAAATTAAACCCTATAGCTTAATTAATCACTATTTGTGAGCCAATTGCATTAGACCCTTTCTTTCCTAGGTGCATTGTTGATTTAAATTCCTTGTGTAGTTTTATATCATACGTTGGCTCATAATTATTTGATTAAATATGTTAAAGTGGTGTAGGTAACGAGTAATTAATGGAATGAATGTAAACCTCAACCTAAGAAAAATATAAAACTAATCTAATGGTCCTAAAAGCAAACAAAATAGACTTACACATGTGAGAAATTGGTTAGGATCAGCAAACCTCTTCACATTTCTTAAATTCAAATCAAACTCAAAACAAAACAAAAATCTCTTTAAAATAAATTTGGTTTACTTTAAATAATCATATTTCATAAGATTGTCGTTAGAAATTAATTAGGGTGAATGAATTTACATGCTTTCATTGCTTCATTTCTTTCCTAATTTGCTAAATGTGTATGCCATTTAAAAATCATGCATTCATGCCTTTTGAAAATCAAATGAAAAATAAAATGTTTCTTTTATGTCAAATTACATCTTTTGGCTAAAGTAAGAATATGAATGGCTATTATGACTACTAAATCCAAAATTATTTTCAAAACCTATAAATCAAATATCATAACTAAAAGATATGCTACTTATAATTATTATAAGCTTGCATGTGAGTATAAATATAAAGATGTGTATTGTGTGGCTTTCCTTCTCTTCTCTTTTAACATGAATTTGGATGGATTTGCAAAGTGTATAGTTCTTTTAAAAGAACATAACACTCATTTTTATCCTTTCCTATCCACTTCCATGTTATGAATTAAGAAGGATTCTCACATTTACATATGTAAATTAAACAGCCAACAAATTAACTAAACGAACATCAACTTTTGCATGATTCTCTTTTCATACATTTCTTTTTGTACATACACATGTATTTAAAAAAAGTGGTGTATTAGTCTGGACAACCACAGGGTTGCGAGGCTTTAAGTAGCCCTATGTAGGTTTGTACCTTACACCCATGGTGCTAATAATGGCACCGTACTCACTTATGTCTTTTGTACTTGTAAATGTATATATGAAAAATAGATAAAAAAATCACTCTTTTTCTACTTAACAAAATCGTGCATCATGAAACATCCAAATTTTCTTAAGTAATTCTCTTAGCATTTATCATTAAGGTGTGCTAAATATTTCCATTTGCATGTCTAGATATGCTTAGGATTCATCCATATGCATGTTACACATGTTGGGAAAGAAATGAAGTGTTGTGTGCTTTGTGATAGTATTTCACTTTACTTAATTTTAAAAATGCCTTTCTTTTTGAATAGGTTTGTTTAGGGAAAATCTAAACTTAGGATTAATTAAAATACATAATAAAAAATTCACTAAATAAAAATCAAATATGAATCTACCTTAGAAATTAATTAAGGTAGGGTGGAAAGAAAAGTTCTCTTCTCTTTCCCTCTCATTACAACTTAGTAATTAATTATAGAATTTATTCAAACCAAATTGAACTACAAAATAAAATCAACCAAATCAATCAAATCACTTAAAAATGAAAACCACCCTCTAAGTTGAACATTTTCATACTTAGGAAACTCTAACCTTAAAGCCTAGCTAAACATACAACACAAACTTTAAATAGCACACACATTAGGCCAAGTCACCACTTCTAGCTTTAGGTTAAGGCGGTGCATGGTTTGATGTTTGATTTTATTTCATGATGTAATGTTTTAGTCTGGATGTTAGGGTGTATGTGTGTAGACTGAATGGTAGGGTGATAACTAGTAAATATTATGTAATAAAAATATACTTTTCTTGTGGTGCTTATACCCCTAAGAATAATCCAAAATAGGCTAGGTGGACTTGGTTACCCATGTGTGGGGTGCTAAGTCCAATTTACATATATACATGCTTGGGATTGTTTGGTTTGTTTAGCTAATCTCTGTTTTGTAGGTGTTAGTTAGATTTACTTTTCCCTTTTCATGTAATTTTGTAATTATGATTTTAGAATGATTTGTTATAGGATATTAGGATGAACATTGGTCATAAGATCATGTCTTTTGTACCATGTGAAGCCTTTGGAGCAACAACATTCCAACCAAACAAAAGAAGAAAGAAGAAAGAAGAAAGAAGAAAGAAGAAAGAAGAAATAAGAAATGAAGAGTAAAGACCCCCATAACAATGAATTTATTCTTGATTGTAATTTATTCATTTATAATCTGGGTTGTATAAGGGTAGAGCTCGGCTACCCAATTTGTTTTCGGGTTTGTGTGGTGGAGCCCGA
This sequence comes from Cymbidium sinense, assembly GCA_021442155.1. NCBI lineage: Eukaryota > Viridiplantae > Streptophyta > Magnoliopsida > Asparagales > Orchidaceae > Cymbidium > Cymbidium sinense. The sequence continues at coordinate 59,669,945 of CM038214.1, read as the reverse complement.
CCACACTTGGCCACTTATTCTTTTGTGCTAGTTTTATAAATTGATTGATGTTTGTTTAACTTGTGCATTAAGAGGGCATATTTTCCTAGTTTCTTCCTTGCTTTGATGTATGGCTTGGATGATGATTAGGCTCTTAGGAAAAATTAAATTTGCTATCCAACTAATCAGCTCAAAACTAAAAATTAACAACTCATAACCTCACCTAAAGCTTAGGCTATAAATCAAGATAAAAGAATTAGCCACCCCTTAGCTAGATGTTGTATTTTCCTTCTCACATCATGCATAAAAAGCATATTGCTTCATTCTTGATTTAGAGGGCTTCCACTCGTGCTAAGGAATTTGGCTTGACCTTTGAGAGGGTGGAAACATAGCTCCTTATCTTGTTGATTTTGGCCCATAATCTAATTTCTCATGTATTAGGCATATGAATCCTAAAGCCTGTGTCAAATTGATTGTCCAAAAATGAAAATAAAATGAGACAAAATTTGCATTAGATTTAAGTCATTAAATCATGCCCTACATGATCTAATCTCTTAGGAAGTGTGTTTATGGACTTAGTCTCTTTCAAAATAAATAATAGCCTAGCTATCTTGCAAAAGCATTTGACTTGCCTACATGTTTTAAAATCGTAGGAGGAGTGTTGACCTCATTTTTAGGATGAGCTCTCAACCCCTCCATCTTAGACATAGGACTTCTCTTATACTTTAAGAGTTCCTTAGTCTTAAGACACATCTAGTAATTAGGTGGACACTCAACCTAACCTTAGAGGCTTAGAAGAGTTAGCCATAGGAATAGGTTATGCCTTAGGGATGTTAGAAGATTTGCCTACCCTATAGCTTGAACCAAATCCTCACTTCCTTCTTCCAAGTCAAAACTCCAAACTCAAATAAACTCCAACTCTAAATCAAACCTTGAACCAATTCAATGGATTTTCTCAAATCATGAATCAATTCCAAATAATTGAAACCTATGATTGAAGACCATGATTGGATTCCAAACTCCAAAATATTTCCTAAGTCCTTTGATTTCCTTTCATGGACTTAGTCTAAATTAAATCTAAATCAATTCAAATTCAAAGAATTTTCTAATAACCCATTTATATTCACATTTACACTCATATATATAAATTAAATATAAATTCAAATCAATCAAACTAAATCCAAAATTTAAACCTAAATAAAAAATCTTTCCTAAGTCACTTTGATTTTATCTTATGGACTTAGCCTAAATCAAATCTAAATCAATTCAAATTCAAGGAATTTTCTCATAACCCATTTATATTCTCATTTATATTCACAAATATAAATGAAATATAAATTCAATTATCCAAAACTAATTTCAAAACTCAAATCCAAATTCAACCAAAATTCAACCTAAGCCTTTCAAGTCAAATTCTTGAACTTAACCAAATCAAATTAAAATCAAGCCAAACTCTTGATTTTTCTTCAAGATCAAATCAACCTTCAATCATGAATCCAAATATAAATACAAACTCCAATTATCAAACCAAAACTAAATTCAAAAATCAAATCCTAGTCAAACTCATGTTCACCCATTGAACATGAAATTGCCAAGTGGATCAAAACCCATTTGACTTCAAATCACTTGCAAATGGATTTATATTTCAATAATAAGTCCATGTGTGAGTTCAATCAAACTCAAATCAAGCTTTGACCAAGCCATTTGACCCACTTAGGCTCACTTGACCCAAAGTGACCTAAGGTACCCTTATGAGCCAAATTCTTATCTTAACCAAATTGGATTGAACTAAGCCCACCTAAGTCTCACATTGTGAGCAATAATCATCATGAGATGTTCAATCACTCAAATTGGGTCAAACAAAGTCAAACCTAAGGGTTTACTAAGTCAACACTTAGCCAAAATGAAACTTAAACTAGCCAAAAATTCATCATAGGCCAAATTGATTGAAACCATTGATCAAAACTCATTCATGATCAATGTTTAAACTTGACCAAGCCAACATTTGAGCCAAACCTAGCCCAATTGGCCACTTAACCCAAGTTGACCCAACTTGACCTAAAAAATCAAAATGTATCAAAACTTGATCTAAGCCAAATTGATTGAAACCAATGGGTCAAGTTCATTCCAAAATGATTGTTGAACTTGACCAAAGCCTCAATCGGCCAACTAGACCTAACCTAGCCCAATTGACCTTGAACCCAACTTGAACTAAGGGTCAAATTGAGAAAAATCCAAACATAAACCAAATTGATTGGAAACAAAGATATGAATCTATTTCAAATGATCAACTAAATATAAACCAACCCATGACCTAACCCAAATAGGTCAAAAATGTCAAATTGGTCAGCTTGACCCATTTGACCTAAATGAAATCAAATGAACCAAATTCAAATATGAATCAAATTGAACCAAACCAATGATGCCAACATATTTCAAATGGTCATATGAACTTGACCCATCCCTTGGTTTGACCCAATTTGACCAATTGGTCAACTTGACCTAAGTTGACCCATTTTGACCTAAATGGGTCAACATGAGCAAAATCATATCAAATTAACTCCAAATTCATTGAAACTTGGCCCAACCCATTTTTCAATCAAACCATACACACTCAAGCTGAAATCAAGATCAAATGACCATTTTACCCCTAGACCATAGGGTAACCTAAAATCAGAACCACTTGGAATTTGGTCAATTCCTTTTCATGGACACTTATCATTCTCTTAGTGGACCAAATGGTCACTAATGGACATGGTACACATGACCCATTGAGTTTGGGTCAGACAAACCCAACCGAAGGTCAAAACTGACCACTTCCTTCAAATTGAGCACATGAGAATCCTTCCTCCACTCAATTAAGCGCATGGCAAGCTTCACCACTCTGCTCCTCTGACCAAACTGAATGCCATGCCACCTCTAACAGCCTAACAAACCCACTCAGGGAAATCCAATCTCACTCAATACTCTAAGCTAGTATAATTCACTTTGCAAGCACCTTGAGGAAACTCAATCGAGCTCACCCAAGCCTTCACGCAAGCTCTCTAAGCAAGGGAGGAATGTTCTTGATGAAGACCGAGCCCACTTGGAGGTGAACTTGGCCCATAGGAAGATACATCCAATCTCAACACCTCAAACCTTCAATAAGGCTTCTTCTCCACTAGAGGAAGCTACTTCAAGGGATTTGAGCACTAGTGATAGCCATTGGTGAGGTATGCCATTAAACCGAGCATAATTTCATCTCCTCTTGGTCCTTTGTCAAGGGAAGTTTCACCCAAGAGAAGTTAGCTGTTGGATGTGTTCCCCTTTACTCTTAGATGGTGTGAGTTGAATTTGGTTTCAATTCGAGCTCAATCAAGTTCCAATCTTCCCCTAGAAGATGGACGGTGGCCATCTCCAGTAGAGAAGATCAAGGATGGATCATGGGCCGTCCATCCGTGCATTTTGGATGGACGACCATAATCAAGATGCGTAGGATATTCGATTTAATCCTTTAATACGACGGGTTTAATCTCAACCGTCTGATCCTTGATTAGACGGATGGGGAGAAAGCGCGTAGCGTCATCGCTGATTTGATGATATAATGTGACAACTTAAATAATCTCTCCCATCACGCCACATTTAAAGCACGTGCCGTGTCAGCCTCCATGTGGCGCCGACGGGATTAGCTATTTAATTAGGTGATTTATTTAATTATCCTTAATCATGGAAACTTCATAATTGCATAACTAATTCTAGAAAAATCTTAAAAATATAAGGTAAAAAGCATTGAAAAGATAATTAAGAGGAGAATATTATAAAATTAATTTCACAAGATTTTAAATAGTATATTTTCCTTAATTAGAGTTTTAAGGAAAACTTAATAACTCTAATTTCTCCCTAATTATCCCACTGATTAATCTTAAACTTCTCATGTGCATTTAGGGGGATGACTTCTGTCTCCCTAATTTTCTTGAGATTTATTGATGGGTTAATTAGAGAGATCAACTAATGAATCCTTAATTACTCTCCTTATATAATTAAGGGTAAATAAGCATATGAATAGTGGTTTAATCCATTTATTAAGTTAATTAAGCCTTGCTTAAATAGGGAAGAGGTTTATGGAATGAATTTGGGGAATTTTTCCTAAGCCATTCCCAAAACCCCTTTCCTTCCTTAATCTAAACTTAATTATGGATTAACCCTTAATGACTTCCTTAATTAATTTGATAAAATTATTTAAAACATTCCAGAACATAATCAAATCATCTTGGGTAGGTGCTTAGGTGTTTAATAACTTATGTAACTTGAGGAAATCAAAATCCAACCCACATGTGTGGGGAGGGTTATGAAAGTATTTAAATTAAATCCTTTAACTTAATTAATTATTAATTATGAGCCAATTGCATTAGATACCTTTTATTCCAAGGTGCATTGCCAATTTAAATTTCTTGTGTGATTTTATGTGATCTCATTGGCTCATAATTATTTGATTAAATATGCTAAGGTGGTATAGGTAAGGGGTAATTAATACACTTAATGTACACCTTACCCTAACTAAAACATAAAATTGATCTAATCACCTAAATCTTAAAAACAATATACATATGTGGGAATGGGTTAGGACCAGCAAACCCTCTTCACATTTCTTAAATTGAAATCAAACTCAAAACCAAACAAAATTTCTTTAAAACCAAATTTGATTTGCTTTAAATAATTCTATTCCATAGGATTGTCTTTAGGAATTAATTAAGGTGAATAAATTTACATTGCTTTCATCACTTTCTTTTTTTCCTAGCATGCTAAATGTGCATGTCATATGAAAATCATGCATTCATTCCTTTTAAAAAGTCAAAATTAAAATGAAATATTTCCTTTATATTAAATTACATGTTTTGGCTAAAGTAAGAATATGAATGACTATTATCTCTATTAAATTAAAAATTATTTTCAAGATTTATAAATCAAACATCAAAACTAAAAGGTATGCTACTTATAATTATTTATAAGCTTGTATATGGGAAATAAAAGATATGTATTATGGGGCTTTGATTCTCCCTCTCTTTCTTAACATAGAATTGTATAAGATTGGCAAAGTGTATAGTCCATTTGAAAAGGACATAACACTAGCTCAAATCCATTACTATACACTCCTATGTCATGATTTAAGAAGGAATCTCACATCACACATACAAATTAAACGACCAAACCAAAAATCAAATAAATATAAACTTTTGCATCTTTTTTTCCATTTATTTCTTTTGTACATGCATATGTATTTAAGGAAAGTGGTAATTAGTGTGGACAACCCCAAGGTTGCAAGGCTTTAAGTAGCCCTAAGTAGGTCTTGTACCTTACACCCTTGGTGCTAACAATGGTGCCATAATCACTTATGCCTTTCATACATACACATGCGTATATGAATAAAGGATAAAAGAATACCCCCTTTTTCTACTTAATGAAAATCATGCAACATAATGCATCCAAATTTTCTTAAGTAACACTACTTAGCATTCATTATTAGAGTGTGCTAAACATTCCCATTTGCATGTAGAGAAATGATTAGGATTCATTCATATGCATGTTATATATGTTGGGAAAGAAATGAAGTGGTGTGTGTTTTGTAATATTATTTCACTTTACTTAATCTTAAAATGTCTTTATTTTTGAATATGTTTGTTTAGAGTTATTATAATCTTAGGATTAACTAAAAAACATAAGAAAACATTCACTAAAAAAATCAAACATGAATCTACTTTAGAAATTACTTAGGGTAGGGAAGGAAAGAGAAGTTCTCTTCTCTTTTCCCTCACTTTACAACTTAGTAATTAATTGTAAGATTCACCTAAACCAAATCAAAAATACAAAATAAAATTAACCCAAAGCAACTAAACAACTTAAATCAAAACCATCCTCTAGGTTGAACATTTTCATATTTAGAAAATCTAAACCTTAAACCCATAGCTAAGGCATACCACACAAACCTTAAATGGCACACACATTAGGCTAAGTCACCACTTCTAACTTTAGGTTAGGGCAGTACATGGTTTGATGCTTGCTTTTATTTTTATAATGTATTATTTCTAGTCTGGATGTTAGGGTGTATATGCATAGACTAAATGGTAGGATGATTTAGTCTGATCATTATCTTCTGCAGGGGATTGTGCTTAAGGGACACTATAATAAATAAAAATATAAATGCTTTTGCTGTGCATGTGCTTATACCCCTAAGCATAATCCAATAGGCAAGGTGGACTTGATTACTTATGTGTGGGGTATTAAGTCTAATATAAATGCTTAGGATTTGTATGGTTTGTTTAGCTAATCTCTATTTCATAGGTATTAGTTAGATTTACTTTTCTTTTTCATGTAATTTTATAATTAAGATTCTTGGAATGATTTTTATGAGGATTAGGATGAGCATTGGTCATAAGATTTCATTTTATGTACCATATGAAGCCTTTGGAGCAACCATATTCCAACCATCCAAAAGAAGGAACCAAAAGAAGAAAAAAAGAAAAGAAGAAAAGAAGAAAGAAGAGGCGAAGAATGAAGAGCCCCCCACCTTCATAACATGAATTCCTTACTTAATTGTAATTAATTAATTTCTAATTTGAGTTGAATAAGGGTAGAGCTTGGCTACCCAATTTGTTTTCGGGTTTGTGTGGTGGTGCTCGACCATAAATGGCCTTTTATTCTTTTGCATTAGCTTTATAAAATGATTGATGTTTCATTTAGCTTGTGCATTAAGATGTCATATTTTTCTTAGTTTCTTCCTTGCTTGATGTATGGTCTGGATGATGATTTGGCTCTTAGGGAAAAAATAAATCTTCTACCAAATTAATCAACTCAAAATTAAAAATAAATAAGTCATAATCTCACATAAAGCTTAGGCTAAACATCAAGATAAAAGAATTAATAACCCTTAGCTGGATGTCTACTTTCTTTTCTAACATCATGCATAAAAGCATATTATTTCACTCTTGATTGGAGGGCTTCCACCTTTTCCAGAGAACTTGGCTTGACTTGTGAGAGCCATGGTGAAAACACACCTCCTTATCTTACTGATTTTGGCCCATAATCTAATTTCTTATACATTAGGCATATGAATCCTATAACTAGAGTAAAATGATTGTCCTAAATGAAAATAAAGCATATGAAAATTTTGCATTATATTTAAGTCATTATTCATATCCTAACATAATCTAATCTCTTTAAGGAGTGTGTTTAAGAACTTAATCTCTTTCTAAATGAATAACAACCTTGCTATCTTACATAAACATATGACTTGCCTACATGAATTTAAAATCGTAGGAGGAGTTAGTTAGCGGCCACCCCTAGGCGGTTGTAAGCCCAACAGTCGGGTGGTTTACCCTCTCTTATGGAGGTAAACAAAATACCCATTTCACCTTAGATTTAGGTCATGCTTTTGTCCCTCATCAAAGCTCCCGAGATTTAGGTCAGAGGTTGCTTCTCCCCTTTGCGAGCTATAAGCATAAATCCTCACCTTTTAGGCATTTTCATGATCATGTGTCATGAAATCATAAGCCCTAACATTCTAATAAAAATTCAACTCAAACAGATTAATTCAATTTCAAAAATGTAAAGCCTAACCATAGGGTTATCTGGGTGCTTACTAGGCTTCATAGTATCTTAAGCATCCCCTACTTATTTTCCTTTGGCTTTGATAAGGACTCCCTCTTTTTGATTGATCCTAGTTGGCTTTCTAAAAATAAACCAATCGATTGATAGTCTTACCTTTTTGAAATCTTTGGAGACAACGATCATTTACCTTAATTGAGAGTATTCCTAAGGAATCATGTTCCTCATGATTTAATTAACTATTGGGGCTTGCTCCTGTAAGAAACTTAACAAACCAAATTAAAATAAACCCTGCTTTACTTTTTCATGTAAAGTAGAGGGAGAATCTCTAGTAAATTCCAAAGACCCATAGTCCTTATGAGTCCTTATTGAGGTGATTAGGTCCATTGTAGGGTGGTGACTCTCGTCTTTTGGAATAGTACACCTCTCCATAATATCGTACTCGATCACCCTAATAAGAACATATGCAGATCTGCATGACATCCTAATAAGATGTATTTTATATATTTCAATTTTTATTTATCCTTCTTTTTCGAAAGGGAAAAGGATAGATGAAGGTGGGAAGATGTAAAATACTTCACCATAAGGAGTTAGTTGGCGGCCACCCCCAAGCTATTATTAGTCCAATAGTCGAGTAGTTTATCCTCTATTATGGAGGTAAATCAAGTACCCATTTTTTCCTTAGATTTAGGTCATACATTTATCCCTTTCCAAAGCCCCCTAGATTTAGGTTCAGAGATTGCTACTTCCCTTTGCGGGCCACTAGCATATATCCTCACCTCTTAAGCATTTCCATGACCTTGTATCATGGAATTGTAAGCCCTAGATTTCTAATAAAAATTAAACTCAAATAAATCAATTCAATTTTGAAAATATAAGCCCAATCATAGGATAGTTTGGGATGCTTATTAGGCCTCCTAGTATCCTAAGCATCCCCTACTTATCTTCATTTATCTTCGATAAGAACTCCCTCCTCTTGATTGATCCCAATTGATCTTTTAAAGATGAACTCCCTCCTCTATTATGGAGGTAAACCAAATACCCACTTTTTCCTTAGATTTAGGTCATACTTTTAGCCCTTGCCAAAGCCCCCTAGATTTAGGTTCAGAGGTTGCTACTTCCCTTTGCGGGCCACGAGCATATATCCTCACCTCTTAGGCATTTCCATGACCTTGTATCATGGAATTGTAAGCCCTAGATTTCTAATAAAAATTAAACTCAAATAAATCAATTCAATTTTGAAAATATAAAGCTTAATCATAGGATAGTTTGGGATGCTTATTAGGCCTCCTAGTATCCTAAGCATCCCCTACTTATCTTCATTTGTCTTCGATAAGAACTCCCTCCTCTTGATCGATCCCAATTGATCTTTTAAAGATGAACCAATCTATTGATAGCCCTACCTTTCAAAATCTTTGGAGACAATAATCATTTACCTTAATTGAGAGTATTCCTAAGGAATAATGTTCCTTAGGATGTAATTAACTATGGGGGCTTACCCTTGTTGGAAACTTACAACCCAATTTAAAATAAACCTTATTTTATAAAGTAGGGGAAGAATCTCTTATACATTCTGAAGACCCATAGTCCTTAGGAGTTCTTATTAAGGTGATTAGGTTCATTGTAGGGTGATGACTTCAATCTTTTGAGATAGTACACCTTTCCTCAACAAGCACCATGATAATTAATTAATAAGCACTAGCAATACGTAACCGAGTGTTATATATTTCTATTTTCATTTATCTTCTTTCTAAAAAGGAGGATAGATGAAGGTAGGAATATATAATAAATTTCACCACAAAGCAAAACTAAGGCCTCACTCTGACCATCTGCTCCAAAACTCAACTCCACTTCAATTAACTCTTCTCACATGTTCACCAAGCTCTGGCGAGGCAAAAAGAATCCTCCCCTAAGCGATTTGAGCATCGAAAGTACCTCATAGCCAAAATTTGGTGAACATTGCGATGGCGTTCGGTCCACAGAGCAACCGATAGGGAGGCATCACACCTTCTTCTCAATAGGGCTTCACCTCAATAAAGTACTACCATTAGGCCTTGGCGGTGTGAGCTCGGATGTACTATTCCATTAAACTAAGTTTTTTTTTAGGAGGAAAGGTGGATGATGTCCATCTTCCATCACGCAGGAGATGATAGATCATCTGATGCCTATTCTACATGATTGGAACGGATGATCGTGATATCCCTATTAGATTTAATCTAATTTAATTCTAATGAACCGCAAGATTAATCTCCACCATCCAATCCTCAATCGGATGGTGAGGATGAAAGCGCGTTCACCACCACATCGATGATGACTTGAGTAATTTTAAGTTACCAATCCTGCACTGCCATGTCGAAAGTGCGCCACATCAGTGATCTGCATGGCGCCAATGGGATTAGACTTAATTAAGGCTTAATAATTAGATTTAATGGCTAAAACTTTAGAAAATCATAATAAATTATAAAAAAATCAAAAAATATAAATAAATACTCATTTTAAAGGTAAAACATAGGAGATTTTAATAAAAATAATTCTAATTAATTTTGAACAGTAATTAAGGCCTAATTAGGGTTTGAATGTATACTTAATTAGCCTAATTAAGCCCTAATTACTTAGGTAATTAGTCCCAAAATTGGGAAATTGATCTAATAGGATGACCTTTACCTCCCATGATTTTCTTAGAATTTATTGCCTAGGTAATTATGGAAATTGATATTTCAAATCTTAATTACCCCTTTTATTTAATTTAACGATTAATTAACATTCAAAACAATCAAATTTAGTCAATTAAAGTTTATTGATCACTATTTAATAGTGAATGAATGAGAGAGTGGGATTGAGACCTCTCTCTTAACCTCTTTCCTAAATCCATTTCACTTTAAGAGAAGTAATTAAGATAGGGATTAATTAAGTGTTTAATTAATCAATTAAATGGCTAAATTAAATCAAATTGAAATGCAAATCACAATATATAATTAACAATTAGATTAAGGGATCCTCTTTATGTGTTTAATAACATAAAGACCCTTTAAAAAAATTATGATTAACCCATAAGTGTGGGAGAATCATAAGAGTACTTAATTAGATTATTTAACTTAGTTAATCTTTAATTATGAGAACATTACATTAGATTCTTTAGGAACATTGCAATTGTATTTCCTCACATGTTCATATCATTTGAGGCTCATGATTAAATGATTAATCAAATTAAAGAAGCATAGGAAAGGCTAATTAAATGATTTGCTTAATGACTCAACTTAATTAATTCATATAATCTACCTAAATATCTTTCCTTAAACCACCAACTTAGGAACAACAAATAATCTCTCTTCTCTTTGAATTAACTCAAATCAAAAATTAAATTAATAAGAAGCTTGGGTTTTCTTTAAATAATTTTATTTCGTGTGATTGTCCTTAGGAATTAATTTAATATAATGAACCATGCATTTATATTTAGTTATTCCTTTCCAATCACTTCTAAATGGTTGCATGCCATGTGATTCCATGCATTCATTCTTTCAAATTTAAGTGAATCAAATGAAAGTTATTTATGTAAGCTTGCATGTGTTGACTAAACTTAATTATATATGTGGCTATTGTTACTAATAAATTCAAATCTATGTTCCAAAGTTTAAAAATTTATAATAACATGTGGAGTGATGATACTTATGAATGCATATAGGATTTGAATGTGCTTATAGCTTAGTCATATGAATTTGAAGCTCTCTTTCTTGTGATTCATATATAGATTTACATGAGTTTGAATGTTAGTAAGTATATAGCTTGGACATCCCGAAAATATGAGGCTTTAAGTAGCCCCAAGGAGGTCATTTGATTATCTCACTTCCCTGGTTAACAAATAAAACATACTTACTTGATCTCATTCTTATGTATTTTGGTATTAGAATTTGGATAGAGCTTTAATCCATATGCACAAATAGTTCAACTAAATAAAATACAATCTTTGCATGACTTTCATCCTTATAATTATGTATACATTTATATGTGTTTAAGATAGCAAGTGTTTAGTATGGACATCCCAAGAATACGAAGCTTTAAATAGCTCCAAGGAGGTCATTTGATTACCTCACTTCCCTAGTTAATAATGGCACATACTTGGATACATCGTTTATACATGTGTATGTGTACTTAATTAAAAGTTGAAAGTCCCCTTTTATTATTAAAAATACATACATCCATAATCATCTAAATTATTGGTATACATCACATGTAAGTTAGTTCTCTCTTTCTTGTGATTCATATATATATATTTACATAAGTTTGAATGTTAATAAGTATATACCCTAGACATCCTAGGAATATAAGGCTTTAAGTAGCCCCAAGGAGGTCATTTGATTATCTCACTTCCCTGGTTAACAATGGCACACACTTATTTGATTTCATTCCTATGTACTTTGGTATTAGAATTTGGATATAACTTCAATCTACATGTATAAATAATTCAAATAACTAAAATATAAATTCTCAATATATGCATTCATCATCATTTTATGTGTGCCAAAATAAATTATATGTATAGATATGCTAAGTGTTAAAGTCATATGCATGTTACATGTGATGGAAAGGAATGATTAGATATATGTCATGTGATTGTAATTCAATTGTGTTAATCCTACTATGCCTTTAATATTGAATAGGATTATTTAAAGTTAACCCAAACTTAGGATTAACAAAAATGTTTAATAATCCATTCACTAAAGAAAACTAAATCATAAAAATTTACTTTAGAAAATTGCTTAAGGTAGAGATGAAGGAGGCTAAGCCTCTTTCTTCTCTTTATAACACTTAGATGTTAAGTGTAAACCAAATGAAACAAAATAAAATATAAATTAAAACTTGTAAATCAACTAAACCACTTGAAATGAAACCAACCATCATGGTTAACTTACATAATTTTTAAAATTTAGACAAATCACTACTCTAATACGTAGTAAAACACACCACCCAAAGCCTAGCACACACATTAGAACTAAGTCACCACTTCTAGCTCTAAGTTAGGGCGGTGTATGTTATGATATATATTTTGTTTTGTGATGTAATATTTTAGACTAGATGTTAGGGTGTCTATTTCGTAGACTTGATGTTAGGCCGTGATTAGCCTAATCATATTTTTTTGCAAGGGATTGTGCTAAAGGGGTTTGCTTAGAAATAAATATAAATGCTTTGCTTACAGGTTATTTAGTCCCCTAAACATAATCCAAGTTAGGGCAGGTGGGCTTGGTTACCTATGTGTAGGGTGCTAAGTCCAAATTATAGATATAACTATTTAGGATTGTATGTATGTTTAGCTAACCTCTATTTTGTGGGTGTAGTTAGATTTACTTTTCCCTATAAATTTAATTTTGTAATAGGAATTATGATTAGTGTGTTGACCTCACTTTTGGAGTGAGTTCTCAACCTCCTCATCATAGATCTAGGGCTCTTCTAGACACTAAGAGCTCCTTAATCTTAAGACACTTTTAGTGATTATGTGAACACTTAGCTTAAGCCTAGAGACTTTGGAGAGTTAACCATAGGATTAAGCCATGCTTTAAGACTTAGGGAGATCCACCTACCCTATAGCCTAAACCCAATCAATGTTCACCTTCTCAAACCAAACCTTAAATTCAATTTAAATACCAAATCCAAACTCCAAGTCAAATGATTGAAACCCATGATCGAACCCAAATTCAAAATCAACCAAAATCCTATAATTTTATCTTATGGACTTAGCCTTGGACAATGCCAAATCAATCCAAACTCAAGTGATTTTCTCAAATATCAATTCAACCCCTCAATCAATCTATCAGACTTATAATCAAACCCGATTCCAAATCTAATTTGCCAAAATTTACAATCAAATCAACATCCTTCCAAAGCCATGTGGATCAACCTTCATGAGCTTAGCCATAATCCAATTCAATCAATCCAAAATCAATTGATTTTCTCATAATCAATTTATATGTTCAATTATCTTCCTGAATATAAATCAAATCTACATCAAAATGATCAGAACTAAATCAAACTAAATCAAATTTAAAAAAAAAATCCCTTCCTAAGCCACATGAATCAATTTCATGAACTTAGCCAAAATCACATTCAAACTAATTAAAAATATTTTGATTTTCTCATAATAAATCCATATCATCAATTATCTTCCCAAATATAAATCAAATTTACATTCAAATGATAAAAACTAAATCAAACTAAATCAAAACCTAAATCTAAACCCTTCAAGCCAATTTTATGGACTTAGTCAAATTTCATTCAAATTCAAACCCAATTCAATCAATTTTCTCACAAATCAATCATTCCATCAATCATCATTCTAAAAATAAATAAAATCTACAATCATCAAGCTAAATCAAACTCAACCCAAACTCAAGCCAACTAAACCCAATTAGCTTGCTTAGCCCCAAAGTCACCAATTTGACCAATTTGAACCAAAATCCAATTCAAGCCAAATCAAAGTAAATTAAGCCAATCGAAACTTCATGATATGATTGTTGATCATCCTAGGTTGATCAATTATCATAAATTGGGTCAAACCAAGTCAACCTAGCCCTTTGACCAAGTCAACCCTTTAATCCATATGAACTTAAACTAGCCAAATTGCAACCTTAGCCAAACCTCTTGAAACCAATGATTCATACTGACCCAGAATCAATATTTGAATATGACTTGACCTTCAATTGAGTCAAACCTAATCCATTGACCCTCTTAACCCAAGTTGACCCAATTTGACCTAAATGTCCAAAATGGGTAAAATCAAAATCTAAATCAAATTGAGTGCAACCAATGGCTCAAGTTCATTCCAAATTGATTGTCGAACTTGACCAAAGCCTCAATTGAGCCTGATTGACTCACTAGACCCAAATGACTATTGAACCCAACTTGACCTAAAGGGTCAAACCAACCCCATCAAATCCAAGTTGAACTCAACCAAAGCCACAACATATCCCAATTGATCAACCAAACCCGAAACCAAGCCATGACCCAAGCCAATTTGGTCAATTGGGTCAACTTGATCAACTTGGCCCATTTGACCCAAATGAACTCAAATGAACCAAAATCAAATCTAAACCAAACCAAACTAATGACACCAATACACTCCAAATGATCATATGAATTTGACTCATCCCTTGGCTTGACCCAATTTGACCAATTGGTCAACTTGACCCAAACTAACCTAATTTGACCTAAATTGGTCAAATTGAGCCAAATCAAGCTAAATGAACTCCAAAATCACTTGAGATTTGGGCTAGCCCACTTTTGACTCATTTCAAATCTACCCAAATCAAATATAATGCCAAATGACCATCCCACCCATGGGCTAGTGGTATCACATGAGGCAAACCACTCATGTAAGTGGTCATTTCCCTTCTTTGACCACTTGACACCCTCCCATTGGTCCAGCTAGGCTCCTATGACATCAACTAACATGACCCAAAGGTGGTTGGGTCGGCCATGACCCAAGGGGAGGTGAAATCATCTCACCTCCCCCATTGGAGCATTTGAAACCACCAAGGAAACCCACTATCCCCCTTAGCAGCCACCTCTCATGCCTTGGCCACTCAAATCGAGCCACCTAAGGAGAATCCCTACCATTCCTAGTCACCACCAATGGCCAAGCATCCACAAGAAGACAAACTAGCCCAAGACGATTCATCCAAGGAAGTATACACCCCTCATTTCCACTCAATCCCATGCACTTGCATTCCATAGAGTGCTAGCTACCCAAAATGAGCTGCCAAAGACCTTCCCCAAGATCCCAAGCTCATTCCACATTCCCCATTCTCAGATTTCTTCAAGTCAAAATAGGGGAGACACTCTCTCAATCCCGTTTGCTTAAGGATTGACCAAAGTGCAATTAACTTTGTACACATCATCCTTTGAGGTAGTTGAGCAAGAATGAATCACCTCCTGAGGTTCCTGATGACCAGAGGGCGGACTTCGATCAACACTGACCACCTACGCCTCGTGTGTTGGCCTTTCAAGCTATCCACCTCAACTTAGAGCTTGTGCTGATAAGCATGGCCTCATTTGTACTAGACGAAGCTTCTTTAATTAGATTTGGCACCTGCCTTGAGCTCTAGTGAGGTATGCCATTGAAACCAACCTTAAAGTAAAATTTTGTTGGAGGTTTTTAAAGAAAACATTCACCCTACATAATCTTGATCTTTGGATCCCTTTGGATCCTTCACGCGAAGGTGTGAGATCGATTTAAGATCGATCTGAGCTCGAGTGAGCTCAGATTACATGAGCATTGGCAGACAGACTCTGTTCTCCCTCACTCACGTGATGATAGATCACGCACCGACCATTCTACATGATAAGAACAGATAATTGTGATTAGATCTAACAGAATTATTTGATTTTATCTTTTAGCATCGTAGGATTAATCGTGGTCATCCGATCTTAGATCGGACGACGCACGAGAAAGCGCGTTCCGCCGCCGCCACACAAGTGCTGACTAGGATAAGTTTAAATAACTAATCCAATGGTGCCATGCAAAAAGTGTGTCATGTCAACACGCCACATGGCACCAACATGATTAAGGTTTAATTAGGCTTAATTAATGTGTTTTAATGGCTGAAACTTCCTAAAATTATAATTAATTATAGAAAAATCATAAAAAAACAAATAAATACTCATTTTAAAGGTACTTCAAAGGAAAATTTATTAAAAATATTCTTTATTAATTTTTAATAGTAATTATAGTTTAATTAAGGCTTAATTAAGAACTTAATTAGCTTAATTACTCTTTAATTACTTAAGTAATTAATCCCAAACTTTGTGGGTTAATTTAATGGGATGACTTCTACCTCCCATAATTTTCTTGGGATTTGTTACTTAATTAATAAAGGAAATTGACTAATTTAGCTTTAATTACCCTCTTAAGAGTATTAGTCATTAATTAATCACATGAATAGTAGAATGTCAATTAATTAAGTGGTTAATCACTATCTAATAGTGAATGAATCTATGGGAATGGGATTGAGTCCTCCTCCCTAATTTATTTTCCTAAATTCATTTCATTAATCAAATTAATTAAGGCTTAATTAATTAATTAAATTACTTGATTAATTAAATTGAAATCATAATTGCATTAGAACTTAATTAAATTTGGGGTAGATCTTTAGGTGTTCAACAACCTAAAGAAATCCTAAAAAAATTATAGTTAACCCACATTTGTGGGGGTGTTATAGGAATACTTAATTAAGTTCCTTAACTTAATTAACCATTAATTGTGAGCCAATTACATTAGGTCCCTTTCATTTATTAGGGTCATTGCTAGTTTAATTTTCAATGTATATGGATATCATGTTGGCTCATAATTATTTGAGTAATTATGTTAAGGTAACATAGGGAAGGGTTAATTAATAGATTTAATGCATATTACAACTTAATTAACTCATAAAATGAACTTAATCATATTTCATTAAATCAAATTAATTAATAAACATGGGAATGGGTTAGGATCAAGAAACCTTATCTCACATCCTTAAATCAAATCAAAACATGAAATTAAAATGACATTAAGAAAGCTTTCATTTGCCTTAAATGATTTTATTTAATATGATTATCCTTAGGAATTAATTTGATTCAATGAAATCATGTGTTTATGTTTATTTATTTATTTTCAATCATGTTAAATGTTGTACATCATTTGAAATCATGCATTCATCTTTTCAAAGTTAATTAAATCAAATGATTTTTCTTTATGTGAGCTTGCATATGTTAGACTAATTTATAATATGTGTGGCTATTATCACTAATAAATTCAAATTATTTTGCTAAAGTTTATGAATTAGTTACATTGATTAAAGTGTTAGTTATGAATATGTGTACATAGGTTTCCTTCTGCTTAAAGCTTAGACATGTGAAATACAACTTTCTCTTTCTTAATTCATATGTGATTTTACATATATTTGAATGTTAATAAGTGTATAGTTCAGACATCGAGGGAACATGAGGCTTTAGTTAGCCCTAAGGAGGTCATTTGATTACCTCACTTCCCTGGCTAATAGTGACACATACTTATTTTATTTCATTTACATGTGTTCCTACATTAGAATTTGGATAAAACCTTAATCCACATGTATAAATGCTTCAATCAAATAAAAAAATAATCTTTGCATGGTTTTCTTTCCTTTATTTTTGTATACATCCACATGTATTGGAGAAAAGCAAGTGTTTAGTCTAGACATTTTGAGAATACGAGGCTTTAGTTAACCCCAAGGAGGTCATTTGATTACCTCACTTCCCTAGTTAATAATGACACATACCTATTTAATTTCATCCATATGTATTTTTGTATAAGAATTTGGATAGAGTTATAAATTAATATGATTAAATAATCCAATCAAATAAAAGAATATAAATTTCAAATACATGTCTATATTCATCATTTAAGCATGCCAAAAATATATTGTATGCAAAGATACACTTAGGATTAAATCATATGCATGTTACATGTGATGGAAAGGAATGATTTAGCATGTAACATGTGAAAGTAATTCAATTAGATTAATCATAAGATGCCTTTCACATTAGATAGAATTATTTAAAGTGAACCTAAATTTAGGATTAATCTAAAATGTATGATAAATCATTCACTAAAGAGAATTAAATCATATCAATATACCTTAGAAAGTGGCTTAAGGTAGGTATGAAAGAGAGCAATCCTCTTTCTTCTCTTTATAACACTTAGTTACTAAGTGAATCAAATGAAATAAAAGAAAACACAAATTAAAAATTTTAAATTAATTAAATAACTTAAAGTAAAATCAACCCTTTATGCTAAATGGAACTCTTCTACACTTAGAAATACGTAACTTTAAAGCTTAGTTGAAACACGCTACACAAGCCTTAACGCACATATTAGAATTAAGTCACTACTTCTAGTCTTAGGTTAGGACGACATACGTATGGTGTTTATTTTATTTTGTGATGTAATATTTTTGATTGGATGTCAGGGTGTATGTTTCATAGACTGGATGGTAGACCGATATTAGCCTAACATTATTTTCTGTAGGGAATTATGCTTAAGGGGTTGCTTAAAAATAAATATGAATGCTCTCTTTGCAGGTTGCTTAAACCCCTAAGCATAATCCAAGTTAGGATAGGTGGGCTTGGTTACCTATGTATAGGGTGCTAAGTCCAAATTATATTTATATATCTGCTTAGGATTGTATGTGTGTTTAGCTAACCTCTAGTTTATAAGTGCAGTTAGACTTACTTTTCTTATTTTTAATGTAATTTTTGTATTATGAATTAGGATTAGTGTTATGGGAGATAAAGATGAGCATTGGCTAGAAGGCTTTATCCTGGGAGGCCATGTGATGTCTTTGAAGTGGAGTAAATCAAATCAAATGGAGACATGAAGAATGAAGAATGAAGACCCCCATAACATCTATTCATTTAATAAAATTATAATTATTCTTTTATATTTTGAGTTGTATAAGGGTGGAGCTAGGTTACCTATCTTTTCTTTTTTGGGTTGTATGACAGTACCCAACGACACCGACCTGTTATTCTCTTATGGTAGCTATAAATTATTTGATGTTATGTTTAAATTGTGCATTAGAAATAACATACTTTTCATAGTTTCTTATGATTGATGCTTTAATGTGTGGCCTGGATGCGATTAGGCTCTTAGGATAAGAATAAATTTTTCTACCCAACTACAACTCATAACTAAAGTTTTAAATAACTCATGACCTCAGCAAAAAGCCTAAGCATTAATAAGATAATTAAAATATTTAGCAACCCCTGAGCTGAATGGTTGAATGTTTCATAACATGCATATCATATTATTTCACTCATAAAAATAGAGGATTTCCATCTTTGTATGATAAGGGAATGCTTGACCTGTGAGGGCATCCCTTGTGGTGTAAAACACCACTTTCTCATTAATTTAGTCAATAGTCTTATTTTATTATGCATATAGGCATCAAAATACTAAAGCCTTTGTCAAAATGTAAGTGTCAAAAAGAAGTGTCAAAATTAAATGAAATTTGAAAATATTTTGTATTAGACTAAGCCATTATTCATACCACTCATGCTCTAGTCTCTTAGGGAGTGGGTCTAAGGATTTTAGTTTCTTTCTAATTAAATAATAGCCCAACTATCTTGTAATTCATATTACTGGACCACATGGATTTGAATCATAAGAGGTGTTAGCTGACAGCCACTACAGGCAGTTATAAGCCCAGTAGTTGGGTGATTTATCTTCTCTTGTGAAGGTAAATCTTGTACCCTTCTTTGCTTAGATTTTGGTTATGTTTTAGTTCTCACTAAAGCTCCCTAAATTTAGGATCTCAGGTTGATTTTTTCTTTGGGCTACAAGCATAAATCCTCACCTCTTAGGCATTTCTAGAACCTTGTGTTGGTGGATTATAAGCCTTAGTAATCTAATAAAGTTTCAACTCAAAACATATAAATCTCTTCACTTTCAAAATTATAAAGCCCAACCATTGGGTAGATTAGAATGCTCACTAGGCTTCCTAGTATCATGAGCATTCCCTACCTATTCTCTTTTGGCTTCCAAAATAAGTCTTCTCCTTAAACTTTCTCAATTGATTTTTCAAATATAACTAATCCTTTGATAGTCTAACCTTGAAATCTTTGGAGATCCTAATTATCTACTTTAATCAAGAGTATTCTTAGGGAATTTCATTCCCTAAGATGTATTTAACTATAGAGGCTTGCCTTCATAGGGAACTTTAAAACATAGTTTAATGTAAACCTTATTTTATTCATCCATGTAAAGCAAAAGAAAAGTCTCTGATATATTCAAAGACACATCATGCCTTAGGAGTTTTTATTAGGTGATTAGGTCTATTGAAGGGTGATGCATCTATCTTTCGAGATAGTAGATCATACCTCAATATCATATAGGATCACTTCAATAAGTACCCACTATGATCTATATGGTGTCCCCCCATACATCCAAAAATAAACACCACATAGTGCTATGTGGTATTTGGATGAGCAGTGGCTAGAAGGCTTTGTCTCGGGGTGCCCTGTGATGCCTTCAAAGAAAATACAATCAAATTAATGAAGGAGCAAATCAAAGGAAGGAAGAATGAAGACATGAAGATGGAAGAGTGAGGAATGAAGAATTAAGACCCCCCATAGCATGTATTTATTCTAATTGTAAAATTATTCTTTTATATTCCATTCTCAGGATCTTTTGGGAAGTACTCAATCAACCTCTTATTCCCTATAAAATTGATTGATGATTTATTTAGATTGAGTAATAGGATTGCCTCATTTTCATAGTTTCTTAATGTTTGATGGTTTAATGTATGGTTTGGATACGGTAGGCTCTTAGGATAACATAAATTTTTTACCCAACTAACAACTTATAATTAAAGTTTTGAATAACTCGTAACTTTACCATAAATCTTAATCTACAATTAAGATAATTAAAAGATTTAGCAACCCCTTAGTTGCATGTTGTATGTTTAATATCATGTATGCATCTTCTATCACTCTTACTAAAAATGAGAGCCTCCATTCTTACACTATAGGGACCACTTGACCCATGAGAGCAACCCCTCATGATGGAGCTTCACCCTCTCTCTTTTGATTTAGCTAATAATAAATTTTCATAATGTATTTAGGCATAAAGAAATCTCAAGCCTCTGTCCAAATGAATGAGTCAAAAATGAAATAAAATTTATAAAGATTGGCATCATATATTAAGTCATATGTTCATACCACCCATGCTCTAGTCTCATAAGGAGTGGGTTTAGGGTCTTAATATCTTTCCAATTAAATAACAAGACAAGCCATATTGCAATTTCATAAGACCAGACCACATGGTTTTGAATCATAGGAGGTGTTAGCTGGCGGTCACTCTAGGCGGTTGTAAGTCCAAAAGAGTCATACAATTTACTCTCTCTTATGGAAGTAAATCATTATGTCCCATTTCACTTAGATTTAGGCCATGCTTTAACTTATGTTAAAGCCACTTAGTTTTAGGATCCAAGGTTGCTAAATTTCCTTCGGGCTACGAGTATAAATCCTAGTGTTACCTATCCATATAGTGGTACCTATCGGATCGTGTATTGGGACGGTTTGGTATGAGGAGTTATGTAAGGAGCTGCAAAGGAATATGCATATTAAATCTAATAGATACAAGGGTACAGATAATGCTAGTAGTTCTTCTGTTGCACCTTCAGCTAGTCAACCAGATACTGCAAGGCTAGATGCAGGTCCATCATCCATCCCATATGTCAGTCCGTACAGTTACACATATGAGTGTGCAACTCTGTACACATATCAGGAAGCCATGTTGAGTCTATTTTAGTCATGACAGGCAGCAGACCCTCCTATCTATGGTCCTCCACCGGTTTACATGCCATAAATTCATGGAGTGTATCCAACTATTCCCTTCCTGCCACGAGCATCAGTAGAGATACCCGAGGTTACACCCCTTGATGATGCACTACAAACCACTAATCAGGCTAAAGATGAAGCACAGTAGCGACAACACCATCTGCGAGACCGTTCTCGATGACCACCAGTCCAATATACTCTAGGGAGTGACGCACTGCCACCACACAGGCATCGTCGTCGATAGATATTTTTACATGTCTCTCTTGTATATAGCTGATGTATTTTCTATTTTCACATTTATGGTTTGTAAATTTTTTTTACTACTCTCTTTCTACTTTGAAGTTTGAACTTTGCAAGAGTTATTGGGTTGAGATTGAGTGCAAGTATTATCTCTCTTAATGTAAGTTTTTTGCTTGACAGTCGGCTACATAGGTTTGGGAGTTCTGTAAATGGTGCATTTATTAATTTTAAGCAGTTTTGTTTGTTTTTGTTGTGCATTCTTTTATTTTAGTTATTTTCATGCTTTATCGGGATTACAAAAGTAGTGGATTTAACTTGTTTAAAAGTATCGTTTGGCTGGATTAAAGTTAAATCCACTTTAAATCCTACAACCGAACAGTCCCTAAATTTGTTAATGGGATCATCAAGAAACTATTGTATACTAGGCTATTATCACATAATTTTGTCAACAACAAA
Source organism: Cymbidium sinense (assembly GCA_021442155.1). NCBI lineage: Eukaryota > Viridiplantae > Streptophyta > Magnoliopsida > Asparagales > Orchidaceae > Cymbidium > Cymbidium sinense. The sequence goes on along the minus strand of CM038214.1, from coordinate 59,647,340 downwards.
GTCATGGAAAATTTTGTTACGATTCCAATGATATCAAGTTCACTCAATTCTGACACTGGATGCGTCCGATACGGGCAAAAAACTGTGGCCCCCCAAAATTTCCAACCCCGCACTGTAGTGTTTGCGGGCATTTGCAAAAATGGTTGCATACTGGGCTACAATCGTAGAATTTTGTCAACATGAAAGTCATGATAAATTTTTTTATGATTCCAACGATACCAAGCTTGCTCGATTCCAACACCGTATGTGTCCGATACGGGCAAAATACTACTACTGCCCCAAAATTTCCAACCTCACACCGCAGTTTTTGCGAGCATTTGTAAAAACTGCTATTTACCTGGCTATAATTGTAGAATTTTTTAACAAAATATTGTGAAAATTTTTTGTTACGATTCCAATAATACCAAGCTTGCTCAATTCCGATATCGGACGCGTTCGATACGGACAAAATACAAAGATTGTCCTAAAATTTCCAACCCCACTCTATAGTTTTTGCAAGCATTTGCAAAAATTGTTGCAAACCAGGTTACAATCGCAAAATTTTGTCGACATTAAAGTCTTGAAATTTTTTGTTATGATTCTAACAATACCAAGTTCGCTTCATTCCAACTCCGGATGCGTTCGATACAGGCAAAATACTATGGCTGCCCCAAAATTTCCAACCCCGCACCGCAGTTTTTGTGAGCATTTGCAAAAATTGGTGCATACCGGGCTATAATTGCAGAATTTTGTCAACATAAAAATCTTGGGAAATTTTGTTATGATTCCAACGATACTAAGATCGCTCGATTCTGACATCTGATGAGTCCGACACATGAAAATTTCTACAACTTCCCCAATTTTTTTTTTTTTAAAATTACCTGAAGCCAGTCCCCCATTAAATGGGCGACCGGAGATGACATGGATTCTACGTGGGCACCAGTCGCCTGTTTAACAGACGACTAATGATTTTAATTTTTTTTGTGTGTGCCTAATTACCTAATTAAAATTTTAATTAAGCCTTATATGAAAATTTAGCCAAATACATATAAGTAATAATAAAATGAATGTAATTAAGCATATATTTTAAATAGATATTTAAAATAAAAGTTGGAGTTGAATTTTAAGAAAATAATGCCTTAATTATATAATTGTCATTTTATTATATTATTAATCTCTATTTTTTATTTCTTACATATATAGTATATACCATATAATTCTTATATATTTATACATCGAATATTTAAAATTTTATTTTTATGCATACAACACTTTTCTATATATTTACTTGTAGAAGAGGATGATAGTGATATTTTTAATATAATTTTAAAATTTTAACTAATATATATATATATATATATATATATATATATATATATATATATATATATATATATATATATATATATATATATATATATATGAATTGTATGTTATGTATCTAAATCCTCAAAAATTGAAATTTCCTTATATTAATTGTTAAAAAGGCTCTAGGATGCAACTAGTCCAAAAAGCCCAACTTGTAAATAGGTATATATATCAACTCTTTTGGCCCATTTAACCAATTTGTCAACCTAACTCGATATGATCCAATATGACTCATATGACCCAAATTGAGGCAAATCCTATGAAACCAAGCCATGACCCATTGGGGGTTAATCAAACCTGATCCAAACCCATTTGGGATCAGCCTAAAATCAACCCAACCTAATTAAATCCCTCATGAATCCTCCCCAGCATAGGATTCAACCCAACCTCATTTAATTCTCCCCATCACACGCATTTAACTCCTCACCAATATTTGTATTCAATGGAGCTAATCATATGGCAGCAATAGAGGACTTTTGAGCAAAAATCCAAAGTCCTCAATCAATCCATCATCCATCCTAACCACCCCAAGCAAAATGACAATACTCTGGAGCCAACAAATTCCAAAAAGGGTGGATTTTTGGCCACTATTGAAGGAGGGGGAAATGAGGCTTCATTCCTCTTCCTCCTACCTCTATTCATCCCCCAAGAGCTCCCCAAAGCAACCAGCCACCACTTCCCACCTCTTGAGCTCCAAAATAATAAAGTGAATTCTGAGAAAAGCAGCATCGAAAAATACATCATTCTGATGTGAAGGCGAAGATCCAATTTTGTTTCAAGGCCTCTTCCCCCACTCAATAGCATGCTTGGGTCATCACCGCCCCTGAAAATCATCCCCGGTGAGGTAACTTTCAAAAAAACCATAGCTGGCCTTAGGATACTTCATTTGTAATGATCATGTGAACAATTTTAGGAATTTATCCTAGATAATCCTGCATTTTATATTTTATATCATCCCAATTAGAAAATAAAATTTTTTCAGTGTGAATCGATGCAAAAATGAGTCCTTTTGAATAAGTTTTCACTTAGAATTTCTCATTTTTCTCCTAATATCCCATTTTTACTGTTCACGGCCTACGGATTGCATCAACCATCCGATCTCATGGTTCATGGGATAGGATGGCTCGGATCGCACGCTAATCACGTGATCCAGTCCTTCAGATCACCTCATGCATTCTGGATCATCTGATCTCACAGTTGGAATGATTGTATGTCTTAGATCGCATGATCCTAGCCTCTGGATCACGCGGATATGATCTACCGACCATGATCGTGGTCCGACAAACCACGATTGGGTCAACCCCGCCGATTACGATTCGCTTAACGAGGCACCGTGCGCCAATCACGCGGTGATGCGTGGCGCACGTGTGCCACGTGGCACTGCATGTCCAATCACACGATGTCGTTGTTGCATTAGCGCTACCGCCCCAGACGTAGGCCGAGTGTGTTAATCGGAAAAATCAAATTTTCTGATTTAAAAAAATGTCTTAAATTACCTGAAACTTCAAAAATTTATAAAAAATAAAATACCTAATCAAAAAATTCAAACAAGGGCTCGATGGATTTGTCTTTTAGAGAGAAATCCAGAAAACTTAAAATCCCTAAATTTTATTGAATGGTTTGAGCTTAATTTAGGTTTTAGTAAAAATAAATTTTCATTAATTACTATAAAAATATAAGTTAAATTGAGTTGAACTTTTTAAGGATTGAAATTAAATTTAAAACACACATACCATAAAAATCTCAAGTCAAAAGAACTTCTAGATTGAAAGAAATTAAATTTTAATGTTCAAATTATCCATTTTAAATAAAATAAATAAAATAAAATTCCAGAAATTTGCAAAAATCTTCAAAATGGCTTAAATCACTTCAGTTGACATCTAGAACTCTTAAGAAAATAATGTGATTTTTTGAATCCTAATGAACCCCAAACAAACACTTAAGATTAAAGTTTAATCAATTAAGGAATTAATTAAAATATAATCTAAAAAATAATTTAAATACCAAATCAAAATTAGAAATGATGTAATACCCAAATGATTGGTAATCAAACCTTAAGTCAGAAAAGTATCATGTGTCCCTCAAATGAAATTGAATTTAAACATAATTGAACCTAATTAAGTTAATGAAATTCAATTAAATGATTAGATTTTTAAATTAAATTCATAATTAAATAAATCAATGAAACTTTAATGTAAAATCAAACTAATCTTGTTAAACCAACACCATATGAATCTTAATTATATGAAACTACTTAACAAATTAAAACAAATTAAATATTAATTAATTATTAAATAAACTAAAAATCAAATTGATTAATAAACCAATTCAACATAATCATTTGATATTAATCAAATTAAACCAAATAAAGTTAAAGTAAACCTAATTAACATTTGATTAAATCACATCCATTTGGAATAAGATAATTAATTAGCTATTAATACATAAACCTAACAACTAAATCAAACATGAAAGAAATCTAATGAACATAATAAATGAAGAGAAATCAAACCTAACTATGATTATAAATAATCAAGTTTAATTGTAATAAAAATAAACAATTAAATCACTTAATATAATCAAATGATAACCCCTTAATCAATAAAATTAGGCAAATGCTTAATTAAAACTATCAAATCAAATAAGTCATATATGGGTTAAGTCATTAATCTCTAATTAAACAAACCTTTCATTAATCTAATGATTTAAAAATTTAATTACCCTTAATCAAACTTAATCAATTAAATATCAAATTAATGCAAACTTAATGAATTAATCCATCATCTTAATGTATCAAATTAATTTGAATAAATTACATTAAAGCTAATTCTTAAATTAAGCTTAAATCAAACCCCTAATTAAATTTAATAATTAATCATACCCCCTAAACTAATTAAGTTAATCAAATTAATCATATTAAACTTAAGCTTAATCAAACAGAAATGCAATTAAATACCAATCAAATCCTAAATTAAACATAAATTATTAAGTCATTAATTACATCATTAATATAAATAAATATAAAACCAAATTAAAAATTAAATAAATATTTATTTAATTTAATATTTAACTTAAACATAACTCTTAATTAAATTGATTACCCTTAAGCTAATCCAATTGAATAAACACCTAATTAATGCAAACTTAATGAATTAATCCATCATCTTAATGAACCAAATTAACTTTTTAAATTAAATCATAGCAAACACTTAATTAATCTACTAATTAATTTGATCAAATGAATCATGTTAAACTTAAACTTAATCAAACATAAATAAAATTAAATACTAATCAAAACTTAAATTAAACCTAAATTATTAAGTCATTAATTACATCATTAATCTAAACAAATATGAAATCAAATTGAAAATTAAACAAATCTTTATAATTAACATAAATACACTTCTTAATTAAATTAATTACATAATCACATTGAACCTAAGCAAACCCATAGACTAATAAAGCTAATCAAATCAAATTAAATCAAATTAAATTAAATTAAGAAAGACTCTCATTAATTTAATATGTAATCAAATCAAATCTCATTCAACCTACTTAAATAAGATTAACTAATTAACTATCCAATATATGAAATGAAAATACAAATCAAACTTTGATAAACATGATAAGTGGATGAGATTAAAAAAATCCTAATTACAAAGAATCAAACTCATTTAAAATAAAAATAAAACCTCAATTAATCTAATCTGATTAAACTACAAATAAATGAACCATAATCAAATCAAATAAACATAAAATTATGCCACATAATCATAATATATAAAAAGAATTAAATATTAATTTAAAATGATGTTGAATTATCAAGATTTAATTAAATCAACACATTTAATCTAAAATTAATCAACCAAATGCATGAAGATTAAACAAACTCAAATTCTAAAATCTAAATTAAATCAAATACACAAATTCCAATGGACTAATTAAGATACTTAAAGACCTTAGTTAGACTCTTTAGGAGTTAGGATGTAGAATAAGGTGAATTATATTTACAAATGGAATTCATTCTATTCTTCATTCTTGAAAACCTAAACATCATTTTAACCAAATAAAAGTGAAATCAAAATAAAAAAATAAATTATTAAATCATTTAAATTGAAATCACCTAAAGGTAAAATTTAAACAAATTCATACTCCGAATTGAAACTTAAACTAAAGAAGCCTAGTAAAGTCTTGTCACATAAGCTTTAAGCACACATATTAGAATACTAAGTCACCACTTCTGGTGCTAAGTTAGGGAGATATATGTATGATATTGTGTTTTATTTTGTGATGTAATATTTTAGACTAGATGTTATGCAGAGATCGGATGGTAGGATTAGCCTAATCATATTTTCTGTAGGGGGTTGTGCTTAAGGGGCCACTGTAATAAAAATATAAATTCATTTGCTGTGCAGGTTGCTTAGCCCTTAAGCATAACTCACGTTAGGACAGATGGGCTTGGTTACCCATGTGTGGGGTGCTAATTACAAATTATTAGTATAAGTGCTTATGTTGGATGGTGTGTTTAGCTAATATTTGTTTTGCAGGTGTAGCTAGATTTACTTTTCCTATTTTTAATGTAATTATGCATTAGGAATTAGGATTATTGTTATGGGGGATTAGGATGAGCAGTGGCCAGAAGGCTTAGTCCTTGGGTGCCCTTTGATGCCTTTGGAGCAAATCAAACGAAAAGGAAGAGAAGGAAGAAATAAAGAAAGGAAGACCCCCATAACATGTATTATTTTTATAATCTGGGTTGTATAAGGGTAGAGCTCAGCTACCCATATTTTTTTCTTTTTGGGGGTGTACAACAAAACCAAACCGCACAGGCCTTTTATTCTTTTACTGTAGTCTATAAAATTATTTGATGTTGTGTTTAGATTGTGCACTATAATTGCATGCTTTTTCTAGTTTCAATGTTTGATGTTTAAATGTGTTGCCTGGATGCCATAGGCTCTTAGGATAAAATTAATTTTTCTACCCTAATTAATAACTTGCAATTAAAATTTAAAATAAATCATAATCTCACGTAAAAACTTAGGAATTAAATTAAGATAATAAAAAAATATTTAGCAACTCTTTATCTAGATGATTGTATGTATAACATCATGCATGTCATATTCTTCCACTCTTGTTAAGAAGGGGGCTTCCATCTGTGCCAGAGAATAAATGCTTAACCTATGAGAGCCTTTGATGGAAGAACACACCTTTCTTTTTTGATTTGGCCCATAATCAAGTTCTCATGCATTTAGGTATACAAAATCCCATAGCTTGTGTCAAAATAAAGAGTCCAAAAAATGAAATAAATTTGATAAAATTTACATTAGATTAATTCATGATTTCATACCACTCATGCTCTAGTCTCTTAGGAAGTGAGTTTAAGCACTTAGTTTCCTCTCTAAATAAACAACAACCTAGCCATCTTGGAAAGCACATGACTTGCCTACATGGATTTAAAGCATTTGAGGAGTTAGCTGGCTGCCACTCCAGGAGGCAATAAGTCCAACAGTTGGGTGGTTTATTGTCTCTTATGGTGGTAAACCATATACTCATTTTCTCCTTAGATTTAGGTCATGGTTTAGCCCTCGCCAAAGCTCCCTAGCTTAGGATCTGAGGTAGCAATTTCCTTCAAGCTATAAGCATAAATCCTCACCTTTTAGGCATTTTCACAATCTTATGTTGTGAGATTATAAGTTCTAGTATTCTAATAAAATGTCAACTCAAACAATTAACTCTCTTCATTTTCAAAAATATATAGCCCAATCATAGGATAGATTGGAATGCTCAGTATACTTTCTAGTATCATGAGCATTCCCTACTCATCTCTTTTTGTTCTATCCCATTTTATTTTCCAACATAGCCAATCCTTTGATAGTCTTAACCTTGAAATCTTTAGAGACCCTAATTGTCTACTTTAATTGATAGTATTCTTAAGGAATTCCCATTCCTTAGAATATTATTAACAATGGGGGCTTGCCTCCATAGGAAACTTAATGAACCCGACTTAAAATAAACCCTACTTTACTTTTCCATGTAAAGTAGGGGAAATATCTTTAGTATATTCGAAGACCCATCATGCTTTAGGAGTCTTTATTAGGTGATTAGGTCTATTATAGGGTGGTGATTTCTATCTTTCAAGATAACACACATTTCCTCAATGTCATACCCGATCACTTTAATAAGTACCCCCTAAGATCTACGTGATGTCCCACATCTTCAAAACTAAACACTGTAGATTTTTCTAGCGACTCTGTTGGGGAAGGTTCCTCTCTCCATCTTTAGTAGACAATTATTATCTCCAAGCATCGATAGTAGACTTATATTTTATATAGGTTAGAGACTATCATTTTTTTCGTTGGCACTTAGCTTATTTCATCCTTAAGCAAAGCTCGCCAACATCCTTTAGGTTTTAGGACCTCACTCTGTGTTGGTCTTAAAATCCCTATTAGGTTCCCCCAATAGGTCAAAAATAAAATTAATCAAGCAAAGGAGATGACCAAAATTAAGAACCTCTTCACCATCCTGATGGTGAGGCAAGGTTCTTCTTGTGAACAATGAGAAAATAAAACCCTTCTGCAAAATAATATGTCTTTCCAAAAACACTTTTTCAAAATCCACAAAATAAGAGATCTTTACACAAAAAATTGTAAGAAATTTTCAAAAAGGCACAAAACACATATAACCAAATCTTGTTTAACAAATCCTATGATTGTTACATGGAGGTTCTTTTCAAAATCAAAATAAACCATTTTTTAATGTCTTTTTCAAAAGCACATTTTCTTTGGAAATATCTATCCTCATCGCACACACTCAAATTTGTTGGATGGAGATATTTTCGAATTTAAATCATAATATAAAATTGAAACTCCACTTAGCATACTTCACATGTGCTAGAGTTAAAGTTTTTGCCCTTTTCGAAAAGCAATAAATCATACACACAAAAAAGAGAAGTCAAGACATATTTGAACCCCCCACTTGACATACCCAAAATTTTCAAATGGGAGTTCCGCTTCCCTTGGAGAAGGTAAAGCAAATTGAATTCTATTTGGCACCATTTGCATTTATTTGATAGAACTCTTTCTTGCCAAAGTCTTGGACTTCAAGACACATTTGGATCTCATTGGACATGTTCAAGTATGCCAAATGAGAACCTCTTTTTTGAAAATCATAAGAACAAATTGAACTCCATTTAACATACTTAAGTTTGTTAAATGTGTTCTTTTCTTTCAAAAATCATAAACATATTTGACTTTCACCTAACATACCAAATTTGTTAAGTAAGAGTTTCATTTTCAAAATCATAAACACATTTAATTTTCACTTAACATACCAAATTTGTTAAGTGAGAGTTTCGTTTTCAAAAATCATAAACACATTTGACTTTTACTTAACATACCAAATTTGTTAAGTGAGAGTTTCATTTTCAAAATCATAAACACATTTTACTTTCACTTAACATACCAAATTTGTTAAGTGAGGGTCTCTTTTCAACACACATTTGATCCCTATTTTAACATACCAAATTTGTTAAATAAGGATCCAATTTTTTATCTCAAACCACACTTGAGCTTTCACTTAACATACAAAATTTGTTAAGTGAGAGTCTCATCTTCAAAGAAAAAAATAAACATATCTCAAACATATTTGGGGCTTTCACTTAGCATACCAATTTTGTTAAGTGGGGCTCCCATCTTCAAAGACAAGCAAATTTATCTCACAATCACATTTGGCTTTCACTTAACATACCAAATTTGTTAAGTGAAAGTCTCATATTTAAGCACAAATTAAACACATGTGGCCCCTACTTAACATACCAAATTTGTTAAGTAAGAAGCCCCATTTTCAAATCAAAATATCACACAATCAAATCTTTACAAGCAAAAATATTTCAAATACACAATCACAACCTCTTCTTAGCATACCCAAATTTGCTAAGTAGAGGTCTTTCAAACTATCAATATTTTCAAACAAGATGCACAAAACACAAATATCTCCAAGAAAATCTCTCCTCAAATTTTAGAACACCACCCAACCTACCTAAATTGGTTGAGTATGGGTTCTAAATTGAAATCAAATGACAAAGACTCTCCTCAATATCCAAATCTCTCTAATGAACCCCACTTAATATATTTGAATTGTTGAGTGTGGGTTCAAAACTCCAAACTTCTATTACTTATGTGGAAAAAATATCAAGGCAAAAATATGATATAAGTTATATTTCAACAAATGCAAACATACATCTCAAATTAGTCAGTGCAGTCTTTTGCAATCAGTAGACATAGCCTCTCAGAAGTTTGTTTTCACCTTTCCATTCGGGATGGATTAGTCAGTGCAGTCTTTTGCAGTCAGCAGACATAGCCTCTTAGAAGTTTATTTTCACCTTTCCATTTGGGATGGATTTGGCCCTGGATCAAGCCAGCCTCCCTCAGACTGACTCCACCCATATAGTGTACTTTGGTTGAGGATTTGAAGGAGCCCACATCACCTGTGAAGGGGTGACCCTCACTACTGTTAGCTGGGATGAGGTGGCTGGGTAGAAGCCAATCATCCGGATTGACCTACCTTCTAACACTGGGTATCCTTCTTTGAAGAGGAAGGCAGTTGAGGTTTCTCTAGTCAGTCTAGTTCCTACTCAGTTAGTTATCCCTACAGCCGCTCGGGTGCGTGCTAGCACCTCCTCGATGGTCCCCTCTAAGGGTAATGCTATCATGGCATCAGAGATATCCTCCCCTACCTTCGAGGTAGAATCTAGCTCTTACACTGGCTTAATTAGCTGCACACAACATCACACATAGTAATGTAATAGGAGTCACAAGATTAAGTGGTACCACGATCGTGCCGCCCGAGAGATGGATGCCACATCCCATATTACAGAGGAAGGTTCCCCCGTGAGATTTCTCCATTGCTGACTAGCAACCAGTTTCACTCCCTCTCAACATCAGATGGAGAGGAGGACTATCAAAAGATAGCTGCATTGCCTCCACCTCCTGCATACCACGAGGCTCCGACTAGGGACAAGTGGAAGTTCTATGCCGATCTACATACGTTATTATGATAAGTAGGTATGGTACACGAACGCTCAGAGTCCAGTACATTATTCAACTTGAGGTCTGTCATCCCCAGGAGTGTTACCAGACTCATTCACAGTGATAGAGCATCATAGGCTCGGGTAGTAGTTCAATCAGGGAGTAAGGAGCGATGGAGGTTTGCCAGGTAGTTAGCGGCCTCCGCTCTAGTCAATTTTTTGAGTTATCGGGCCACTAGGGTCGACAGGACCGACAGTATAGTGCTAACAGGTACCACTAGTCATAGAGGAAAAGCCCCAATGAGGGTAGAGCCAGTGTTGTCTCCACCACACCGATCCACTCCTCACCCACCATCACCTGTTCAAGTCCCACCATCCACTGTGCCTACAAAGACACAGAAGACAACATCCGATGAGAAAAAAACCTCATTGGTGATCTGGCTACGACCAAAGGATCCCACTTCATCTACTACATCGACAGAGGTGAGGGATAGTTCCCCTACTCGACCTCTTACTTCAGTCTTGGTGAAGAAGGAGTGGCGACCCCGCAGCATCGTGGTCGCACCACCACAACCACCACCATCAGAGGTAGTGACAGCAGCAGTTGTAGAAGGAGAAGGGGATAGTTATGAAATTTTCCATTATAGTGGATCTCCTAAGGGACATTACTCCACCCATGTGTAGCCACGAGCATGTCTCTTCCAGCAGTCATGACCATCCAAGAGCTAACACTCCAGTGATAGGCAGTGTTAGGTGCATCTCCATTAGTGAGCACAGCCCCTCCATCGATTAACAACATGTATTTGTATCAGCACGGTTAGATCATTCCATAGAAGTGATTCTAGAATAGTACTTTACAGAGAAGAGAGAACTTTTAGGGAGTGACTGATCAGATTATGAGGAGGGAAAGTTCAGCTTTGATCCATATGAGGATGATCTCCTTGAAGATTTGACTAAGGTCCACATGATTGATACTAGGAGCTCCCTTCATAGAGATTAGCATAGTCAGGAAGGTATTGTAGTTGAGGAAGATGATGTCATCCATTCAACCCAATACCTCTATCAGTAGCATAAATGGAAGGATGATCAGATCAACCGGATGGAAAAGAGGATAGAAGACTTGTTAGAAGCCCTCCATGAACTTCAAAATTAGGCCTCAGTATCGCAACATATACTGATAGAGATAGATCATCCCGAGTTAGCGCATATCCTAGATCAGCCAAAAACACTTCTCTAGTAGATCAAGATAATGGTAGCTTACATAGGAAGGTGGTGGACAACACCTCAATGCAAGACAAAGATATCAAGCAGTTGGTGGAGCAGAAAGTGAAGGATGGGTTGGTGCAAGCTCGAGGTGGCTCATCTATTTTAAAGGGTAGACCATACTTAGAGGAATTTGATGGTGCTCAATATCCTAAGGGTTTTGTGCCTCCTTCCTTCAAAATTTTTGATGGCAGTTGGAACCCACGTCAACACATAGCACACTTCAGGGCAGGATGTTGCAATGTTGGTGGCAGCGATGCACTCTTATTCCATCTCTTCATTAGTAGTTTGACAGGCATCACATTTGATTGGTATGCTGAACTACCTAATGGCTCAGTGATATTTGCTGAGTTGGAGCAGCTCTTTATTAAGAGATTTGTTGGAGCTCAGCAAAGGGTAACTGTGGGCGATCTTGTTTTAGCTCAACAACACCTCAGTTAGTCCCCTGTTGATTACATTCTTAGATGGTGCAATTTAAGTATTAAATACAAACCACAGCTGTCTGAACAACATGCCATTGAAATTCTACTTAAGAATATTCATGGCCCGATCGCCTTCATGTCACCATTAAGAAATTTGAGAAATTAATCAACAAGGCGGCTAGTCTATAAGGAGAGGTCAAACATTTACCTTTCCAAGATCAATCAGCTAAGCCCAAACCACAGAAGGCATTTGAGAAAAAGTGATAGTAGTCTGCGGACAAGGGGAAGCGGCGGCCGGGGTTTATCAGAGACCTCGAGCACGGCCTCTCACCTCCTTTTGCCACCACCTTATAACTTGTCACTGGTCTCCACCACTGCCTATCCCCATCCACAACATCGTAGTATCCCCACCCACCATGGCGGTACTCTATCCACCAGGTAGCTATCATTTACCTACTCTTGTTGATAAATTGAGTAAGCCTTATTCATTCAAGAGGGAGGTAGTCAGGAATATCTTTAAGAACCTCTTAAAGAAGCCTAATTTTTAGTTACCAGAGCCTAAGAGGTTGGAGGATATGGACAAGAGTCATGATCCAAACTTTTGCCCCTACCACCGCATGCTAGGTCATGTCTTAGAAGATTGCTTTACCTTTAAGGATTGGCTTGAGAGTAGCTACAAGTTAGGTGCCATTGTCATCCTTAAGGAATATCTACTTGAACAACCCACCAATTCTATTAGGGTAATCCTTGGGGATACAAGCGATCTTCTTAAGACAAAGGAAGGTTGTGATATCTCTCTATCCTGAACCTCAAAGAAAATCATCTCTAAGATCAAAAAGTTACCCTTACAGGTGCCTAAAGTAGCTCAAACCTCCAAATCTAAAGAAGATTTACAAGTTGCTAAGGAAAACTTGAAGGAGGTAGATGCCCAACAGCAGCAGTAGTAGCAGTCCACCTTACTTGCCTGGGATAGCATAGTAGCACAACTACCATCCGAGTCTAGCACTCCATCCACCATTGCAGCTATTACTTCTTTCTCCACTAGCTCCTCTTTTTCTAGCAGGAGGATTGTATCGACGGACAAGGACATTAAATCCCTTACCCCACTTACTTTATTAGATTTCTATCATGTACCTCCATCTAAGAAGAAATCAATGAAGAAAGCTTTCACTTACATCTTATCCTTAAATACTTTATTCCTCTCAAAAACTCTCTAAGTCTACAAAATAATAATGATAACTCTAGTTCTGATCATTCATTTTCTGATTTAGAAATAGATTTTCCATTCCTAAATCATTCGGGTTTGCCCATTAAGATTGATTTAGAGTCATCAGACTCTGATGATCCCATAGGAGAAGCTGTAGGTGAACCTGATGAGCAGGTAGAACTTTCCACTAAATCTACAAGTCAGTCAACCTCTGGTGGCAGTTCTACCTCTAGGTAGCACCTCAGGATAAGGGTAAATAAGTCATTGGTTCTAGTGATCATGAAGCCTCTCCACAGGATGCTCCACCCATGGATATGCTTGTGGAGGATCAGCCCAGAGTTTACTACAATGTCCTCGCTCACCTATGAAAGTTGTCAGCTAAATTAAACATATATGATGCCCTTGTCTTATCCAAGCTGATCTTTATTGGAGAGGAGGCATGTTATTCAAGAAAAGCTCACGGAGATACATTCATAGATGAAGACCTTCTTTTGGGAATAATTGAGCACAACCATCCCCTCTACATCACAATAGATATGAGTAGATTCAGGCTCTCCAGTGTATTAGTTGATCAAGATATATCAGTGAACATTATGAGTCTAAAAACCCTTGCCTACTTGAGGATCGATATCTATGAACTTCAAAGAGAATGGATGATGTTAAGATGATTCAATGAACAAGGCAAGAGGGCTTTAGGCTCCATAGTGTTACCACTAGAGATAGATGATTAGAAGATAGAAGCTAAGTTCTACATAATAGATTCAGATACATCTTTCACTACTTTACTTGGTAGGCCTTGGATATATGCAAATAACATGGTTCCATCATCTTTGCACCAGTGCATCAAATTCAGAAGAGGTAGAATCGAGTATTATGATAAAGGAGACTTGAAGCCATTCTCAGTTAGAGAGGTCAAAATATATGAGGGCACAACCTTCTATCTTCCTCCAAATCAAAAAGTTTATTCTTGTGAGCTTGGTGAATGTTAAAAAATAAATAAAAGAAAAAGAAGAAAAAGAAAAAGAAAAAGAAAAAGAAAATAAAAAAGGAAGAGAAAATAAAAACAAGCTAGAATAGACGGAGGAAGTAGATCCCTTGATTGTTCCTCCATATGAACATATGGGAGGGTGACTCGACACCCACCAGGTAGAAGCAGAGGTAGATCTAGAGGTAGTTCTAAAAATGGAAGACCTCCTTGCTGGTGGCCAGCTAGTAGGAGCTATGTTCCAGCTCACAGGGGACCCCCACTATCCACATAGACTTAGAATCTAGTTTGGAGGATGAGTCTCATGTGGTTAGCATGCCGACCAACCCCTCTCAGTGGGTCCCTTTAAAGGTGACATTCGAACTAGACAATGATGAAGACTAAGCCTCCAAGCAAGGCATGAATGTATTTGAATCACTATTATGTAAAATAGTCCGGCAAAAGTTGGGAACTTTAGCTCTAACCTCACTTTCTTTCCAGAAAGTTGAAGATTTAGTAGTTAAGGAGGCCCCCAAGTCATCCATAGATGTCAAGCCAAAGAAATTTTTGTTGGGAGCATCATCCTTAAGTCAGGAAGCTGATGTTGAACTTGAGGATGATTCATTTAAAGATTTAATAGAATTAACTTTTGATTGGTACTCACCTCGTGTTTTTTACTTAGCAAAGAAGGGATTAATTCCACATACTTGGTTTAAACATAGGTCAAACTACTTTAAAAGGCTATGGGTCAACCAAACTAGATATCCTCAATCAAGATCAAGACTATGATACAGCACAGTTGGTCCAGTCGATGATGACAACCATTGCCTAGTCATCATAAATCATTTGGAGTCTGATAGGTTGTTCTCAAATCATGCTAACTCTTATGTGGATGTATGTTTAAAAACTTCAGATGACTCAAGTGAGCCTGAAGTTAGAGATGCATTGCCAGAGTTTGAAGAAGATATCAGATCAACCATCGACGAACTCAAATAAATCAACTTGGGAACTGAAGACAATCCATGTCCGACATACATCAGCTCTTTGTTGAATGAAGAAGAAACCAATGACCTAGTTCAGCAACTAGTTAAGTTTAAGCACTACTTTGCATGGAGTTATAAAGAAGTGGTCAGTTTATCTCCTGATGTAGCAATCTAAAAACTAGCAATAGAACCTAATGCTAACCCTATAAAGCAAGCTCCTAGACGCATGCGATTAGATATTGAACAGCAGGTCACTTCTAAAATCAAGAAACTAATCGATGCTGGCTTTATCAGGGAAGAAAAATATTCTAATTGGTTAGATAGTGTGGTCCTACTTAAGAAAAAGAATGGCCAAATTTGCATATGCATCAATTTTAGGAATCTAAATAAGGCATGTCCTAAAGATGAATTTTCACTTCCTATACCAGAATTAATGGTGGACATTGCCTCATCTCATGTAGTATTCTCTTTATGGATGGGTCATCTGGCTACAACCAAATCAAGATGGCTCCCGAAGATGAAAGAAAACACTACTTTTTGTACCCCGATCAAAATTTATTGTTATTAGGTCACGCCTTTCGACTTTAAAAATGCTGGTGCCACATACTAGTAGGCCATGATTCAAATATTTGACAAACTCATTCATCATCAAGTTGAATGCTATGTCGATGATCTCATTATCAAAAGCAAAGAAAAGGAAGACCATCTCTTTGACTTGAGAGTAGTTTTTGAACGGTTAAGACAATACAACCTCAAAATGAACCCCCTGAAGTGTGCATTCGGAGTAGCTTCAAGAAAATTCCTAGGGTTTATTGTTCAACACCGAGGAATAGAAATCGATTTGGAGAAAAGGCTATCTTAAAAATGCCACCCCCTAAAAGCCTAACACAACTCAGGTCATTCTAAGGGCAGTTGGCATATCTAAGATGTTTTACTTCCAACCTATCAGGATGCCAAGTTCATGTGGGATGGCAAGTGTCATTATGCTTTTAAATACATCAAACACTACCTTATGAGCCGTTCTAGCACTATCTCCGCAAGTTGATCCTCTACATTAGATGACTCCCTTGGCGCTTTGTTGGCCCAAACCAACAACGAAGGAAAAGAAAATGTTCTCTACTACCTTAGTCTCCATCTAATCTCTAATGAGGCAAACTACCCACCTATTGAAAAGCACTAGCTTTAATCTTTGCATCCCAAAGCTACACTTGCTTTCTCATAAGGTGAATCGATCTCTAGAGAATCAATCCTTTAATATCTCATGACACGGCCAATGCTATCCAGATGGTTGGCACGGTAGTCCATGATTTTGTTGCAGTTTGACATCACATTCATACCCCTCCGTGCCATGAAAGGATGCACTTAGATTTCTTAGCGCGCACCCCTCGATTCTGCTTAGGGATGATCTCCCTGATGAATAAATTATGAACTTAGGGGATACTAGTGCTCGCCACTGGGAGATGTACTTTAATGGTGTAACTTTCTCTCAAAGAGGAGAAGAATCACAATTTACTATCCTAAGGAAAGCAGGGGTAGGAATAGTTCTCCTAATTCCAGACCACGATGTGATGAGATTCTCATATCATCTATCTAATCCATGCACCAACAACGAAGCTAAATATGAGGCTATGATTGCTAATCTAGAGTTAGTCATTACACTATGCATCCATAGTATCAACATCTTTGGGGATTCTCAGTTAGTCATCAACCAAATCACTGGGTCTTACAAGGTTCTAAAGCCTAAGCTCCATCATTACCATAAGTACACCATGGAGTTATTGGCCCAAATCCTAGAGGTTACCATTTACAAGATTTCTCAAGAAGAAAATGCAGTAGCAGACACATTAGTCAGGCTTGCCAAAGAGTTGGCATGTCCGGAAGCTGAGTCCATTCCAATAAGTGTCCAAAATAGAGTCTTATCTCTTATTGATGTTAAACTAATGGAGAGATTCTCTCTTGAAGGGGAGGTTGCCATTATCAAAAAGGACGAGAGCCAGATTGGAGGTAACCATTCATAGATTATTTAAATATAGGCAACTACCTCAAGAGAAATCACAAGCATACTAGGTGAAGCAGAGAGCCCTTTCCTACGTTCTCGTGGATGGCACTTTATAACTGCGGTCCTTTGATCATATGTGGTTACGTTATCTGGAAAAACATGAAGCCCATAGGATCATGAGGGAGGTACACTCAGGTTTATGTGGAGCACATCAATCAAGTTCGAAGATGAAAGCCAAGATCAAAAGATTAGGATACTGCTCATCTTCGATGATCATAGACTACATGGACGTAGCTAGAAGATGCCACCAATGTCATGTACACGGTGTGGTCCTACATCAACTACCCAACATTCTACATCGTACATTGGCCTCATAGCCATTTGAGTGTTGGGGTACCGACATAGTGGGTCCGATCGATCCTCCTTCTTCCAAGGGTCATGGTTCATTCTAGCTTTCACCTACTTTTCCAAGTGGCGGAAATCCCACTTAGAGAGGTCATAACAACTGCTCTAGTTTTCAAAATATATATATAGGTTTGGTGCCTCGAATTAATGGTATTACATTCAAGAGCACTAAAATCAACAGCTTTTCCTGGAGACATGATATAGATTGGAGATATTCCACCATCTACTATCCAAGGGAAAATGGGTTAGCAGAAGTCTTTAAAAAAACTCTTATTCAAATATTAAAGAAGACACTTGATGACAATAAATAATGGCATGAAGTTAGTTGAAGCCTTGTGGGCCTATACGAACTCCAACTCAATCTATCCCTTTCTCCTTAGTATATGGGTCCAAAGCCATTCTACCATTAGAGGTCCAACTCTCATCACTAAATAGCATGGGTAGATCATGACATAAATGCAAGTTGGTTAGAAGAGCTCAAAGGTTTGGAGGAGAGACGCCTACGAGCATGCCAGAACCTTGAGTTATACAAAGCCAAGATGATTCAAGCTGATAATAAGTTGGTCCGTCCTATAGCTTTTCAAGTATGAGAGCTTTTTTTAGTTCTAAGAAGACCAATTGTAGCCCATCGAAAGATGGGAAGCAAGTTTGAACCCATTTTGGAAGACCCTTATGACATAGAGAAGGCCTACCAAGGAGGATCTTATCAACTCATAAATTATAAGAGAGCTTTAATCAATCAATGGGCTCTACTTAAGAAATATTATCCATAAATCTTGTTTTCAAAATTATTAATAAAACTTTTTTTTCATCAAATTCCATCTCTTATGTGTTAGAATATCTTTCTTTGAATCCATGATGTGTTTAGGTAGGTGTAAGAGAACCCAAGGCATCTATCCCTCACAACATAAACACAAATTATGATCCTCTGCTATTAGGATAGGTGTAAGAGAACCCAAGAGGCATCTATTTTAGTACAATTAAGTTAGGTGTAAGACCCAAGCACATTCTTTCTTGGTGGAGTGCCCTGACCATTTCATCCATTCTTCGTGTTTAGGGAGAGAACCCAAGAGGCATCCTAATCCATCTTTTCACAAAAAAACACATATCTTTTATCTTGGGCTATTTTGATGTAGAGCCCCATGGCACTCACTAAGATCAGTGGTACATGCTACCTTGCTAGTGTCAAGTCACTTATTTGAGTCGCTTTCTTCTGACTTGTGCAAAATAAAACTTTAGTTTATGGCTTGCTGTAAGCTACCCATGTTGACTTTATTTAAGAGGATGTTATGCTTTCTTCTTTAAACATGTAAATTAGGTTGAGTATTTGGATTTAGATAAGTCCCCGGCTCCTTTCCTCAACTTCTTCTGGCTTTGGTCCACGCAGACTCGCAGTTGTCTAGGTCAAATGGATATCATGAAGACTATCCATCAATTTTTCTTTAGAGATGTAAGTTTGCGCCTTCAGGCTTATACAACCCCACATTAGGTTGGTTGGTTATCACCATGTTTTGGGTGGATACACCACTCTTGGATATGAGTCTGCACTCCTTGAGTTAGCCACCTACAAGATTTCTTGGGAGCCCTTGGCACCTCCCATTTGGATGGATCCTTGCGACCCATTTAGACACTACCCAATTTTTTGGATTGGGCGTCCCCTTTCTTGTAACCACCGGTTGGAGAATTTATTTAGAGATGTGATTCTCCCACAGTAAGAGATAAGTAGGCTCTGAGCTTTCTCTCAATGTGGTCCCTACAAACCAACAAAATAAATAAATAAATATTTCTTATGGATTAGAATTCAAGCCCCATTTCCCAAGCGAGCATCTTATCTTTTAGTGAAACTCCTTAGGTGCAACTACTTTGAGTTGAGATAAGTAAGTTGACTCTCTTAGTCACCCTCGGGTTCAACTTGTTGTGCCATTGAGTTACCGATTCATTACTTTGAAAGATATAAGTATTATGCATTCTTTCATTATGCAAGGGGCCGGGTGTCCGTTGTTGCGATGATCACCCCAGTGGTTCCTTGTTTAGAAGATGTGAGTCCCGCTTTCTTCCTAACTTGACCATTGCAAAAGATACCCTTTGGTTAGTTCTACCTAACGGTAGACTATCCCTTTGATTTAAATCTAAGATAGACTGGGTTATCCAGATCCATCACCTTGAGGTCCATCTAAAATTAAATTAATTCTAACTATTCTTGAGTCGATATGAGTCCATACATTCGCAAATAGTTGCCTAGGTGATTGATTTGTTATCGATCACCCCAATGGATCCTACTTTGGAAGATGTAAGTCTTTTGCTTCATAGTCATTGCAAGGCAACCCTTAGGATGGATAGTCCTACCTTGGTAGACTACCCCTTTGGATTGTAAATAAGATGGGTCAAGGCGACATAGCTCCTTCTCATTGGGTCCATTGTGGTCCATAACACACCAAATTAAATTAAATATAAAATTGTTTAATCATCAAGACTACTCTTGAGTTGAGGTAAGATCCTAGCGGTGCTCACGATAGTCACCTGGTATTAATTGTTGCCATCAATGATCACCCATAACTGATCCTACTTTGGAAAATGTAAGTTTGCTTTCTTCCTTTCATTGCACCAAAGGCAACCCTTAGGTGGATAGTCTACCTTGCTTGTGGATGGTAGACTACCCCTTTGGACTTTGTAAATCTAAGATAGGTCAAGGCCATAGCCTTCTCGTGGTCCATCACACACCGAGTCCACAACATAAACACCAAATTAAATCAAATTAAATCAAATAAATTAAATCAAATTAATCATACTCTTGAGTGAGGTAAAAGCTCACTCAGTTGCTTTAGATGGATGATGTGCTCATCACAAATCACCCTAATGACTTTTCTTACTTTGGAAGATGTAAGTGCTACTCTTTCTTTCTAGCATGGTCATTGCACCAAATAGCCTTGAAGTCCTCCCATGGCGGTGACTACCCAGACATAAATCTAAAAAGAATAGCTCCTTCTTAGTGTAGTCCATATCCATACAAATAAATTCAAACCAACCTCCCATCAAATTAAACATATCGAACAACCAAACTTCTAGCAGATGCAAATCAAAATACTTAGATCTAAATTAAACAAATTTAATCAATTTTATCCTCAGATATGCCTCAATCTAGAACCCTTCTTATGGAGCCATGATAAATTAAACCAACTTGTAGTCTAATAAAACTCAAAGAAATTCTATTCTTCCTCAATACTAATTTCACATCTCTTATATCCCTTTGAAGGTTCATGTACTCAATCCCAATAGATTCTTTCTTGCTCAATTATAAAAGATACATTCTAAGATGATTCTATCTATTTCAGTATAGATCATTTCATTAGTGTTTGTCTTCGATGTTGTTGATCATTTTGATCAACAATATGTGTGGTGTGCCTTGTCGGTTACACCACCTATTGGGGTCCTTTGTTGACCTTTTGGAGTGAGCTCTTAATCTTCTTCTTAGACTTAGGACTCTAAACACTAAGAACTCCTTAGTAAGACACTTCTAGTGATTAGGTGAACACTTAACTTAGAGAGATTTATAGATTAGGCCATACCTTAGGACTTAAGGAATTACCTATTCTATAGCCTAAACTCAATCTAGATACACTTTCTCAAATCAAACCCATATTCAAATCTCAAACCAAATCTCAATTTCAAATCCAAATTTTAAATCCATATCCTAAATTTGACTCCAAATGATCAAAACCCAAAATCAAATTTAAATTCTAAGATCCTTCCTAAGCCATATGAACCAACTTCATAAGCTTAGCCAAAACCCCCTTCAAATCAAATAAAATTTAATTGATTTCTTTATAAATCAATTATTCCTTTAGATAAATTGAAGTCCAATTTCAAATGACCAAAACTATATCGAAAATCAAATCAAAACTCAATCTAAGCCCTTTAAGACAATTCTTTGGACATTGCTAAATTCTATCTAAATCAAGTCAAAACCAATGGATTTTCCCTTGAATCAATCATTTATTCAATCATTTATCCAAATATAAATAAAATCGACAATCACCAAACCAAATTCAAGTCAACCTAAGTCAAGCCTAATTTAACCCTTTTGACTTTAAACTTTCAATTGAGCTAAAACATATTGGACTCCAAATTGATTAACGTTAAATTTATATTTCAATCTAGGGCTCATATATATATGTTCAATTAAACTCGAATCAAACCTAAACCAAACTAATTTACCCACTCAGGTCCACTTGACCTAAAGTGACCTAAAGGACCCATTTGAGCCAACTTCCAATCCAATCCGAATTGGATTGAACCAAGCTCATCAAAACCTTCCACCATGATTATTGATCACCCTAGGATGATGAATTACAATTAATTAGGTCAAAACAAGTCAACTTAGTCATTTGACCAAGTCAACCCTTAGCCCAAATGAACCAAAACTAGCCAAAATTTATCCTACACTAAATTGATTGAAACCAATGATTTGAATCAACCCAAAGTCAATATTTAAATATGACTTGACCACCAATTAAGCCAAACCAAGCTTAATTGGTCATTCGATCCAAGTTGACCCAAATTGGCCTAAACGACCAAATTGGGTCAAATCATGATCTAACCAAAATTGATTGCAACCAATGGCTCAAGTTCATTCCAAATTGATTATTGAACTTGACCAAAACCATAATTGAGTCTAATTTGACCAATTGGTCAACTTGACCAAACCTAGCCCAAATTGACGTAAACAGTCAAATTAGCCAAAATTCAAATTAAATCCAAATTGATTCAAACCAAAGAACACATTCATCTTCAATTAGCCAATTGAATATGAATCAACTCATAACCCAAATTGGTCAACATGACCCATTTGATTCCAAATGAGGCAAAATCAATTTTAAGTCAAATTAAATTAAATTAATCATATCAAAACTTTTCAAATTATCATTTGAACCTAACCTAAGTCTTGGTTTGACCCAATTTGACCAATTAGTCAACCTAATGAAATATGACCCATATAAAATTGAGCCAAATCCTTGAAACCAAGCCATAATCCATTGGGGATCAAACCCCAGCCAAACCCATTTGATCAGCCAAAATCAACCAATTAAATCTCATGGATCCTCCACCACATAGGATTCCACCCAACTTCATTTAATCCTCTCCATCACATGCATTTAACTCCTCCCCAACATTTGCATTCAATGGAGCTGATCATATGGAAACAAGAGAGGACTTTGGTGCAAAAATCCAAAGTCCTCAATCAATCCATAATTCATCCCAACCACCCCAAGCAAAATGACAGCATTTTGGAGCCAAAAATTTTAAAAAGGGTGGATTTTAGGCCACTATTAAAAGAGGGGGAAATGAGACTATATTCCTCTTCCTCCTACTTCCATTGAACCCCAAGAGTTTCCTAAAGCAACCAACCAGCATTTCCCCACCTCTCTTGAGCCAAAAACATCAAAATTGAGTGGATGTAAAGCACCAGAAAATACATCATTTTAACGTGAAGGCAAAGATCCAAGCTCATTTCAAGGCCTCTTCCCCCACTCAACAGCATGCTCAGGTCATCACCGCCACCAAAAATCATCCCCAGTGAGGTAACTTTCAAAAAAATTGTAGCCGGCTTTAGGATCCTTCATTTGTGACAATTATTTGCACAATTTTAGAAATTTATCCTAGATAATCCTGTATTTTATATTTTATATCATCTCAATTAGAAAATATAATTTTTCTGGTGTGAATTCATGCAAAAATGAGTCCATTTGGATAAGTTTTCACATAGAATTTCTTAATTTTCTCCCTAATATCCCATTTTTATTATTCACAATCGGCGGAATACATGCATCAATCCAGTTGGCGAGATCAAACAACTCCCTTTGATTGTCGCGTCGATCGGATCTCATCTGCGATTGAGCGGTTTGGGTCAAAGCGCGTCACGGTCACCATCTGACTTCGATTCCCGCTCATTGGGCGTCACGGTGCCACATACACCGCGCACCACATGGCGCCAGCGTTACGCATTGCAGTAGTCTTGGCGTGCTAAGTGAAAAAAAAAACAAATTTTTTGATTTAAAAAAAATTACTTAAATTACCTAAAACTTCAAAAATTCATTAAAAAAATACCTAACAAAAAATTACAAACAATGCCTCGTTGGATTCATCTTTTCGAGTGGAATCCAATAAACCCAAAATCCTCAAATTTTAATGAATGGTTTGAGCTTAATTTAGGATTAAGTAAAAATAAAGTTTCATTAATTACTCTAAAAATATAAATTGGATTGAGTTGAAATTTTTAGGGATTGAAACTAAAGTTAAAACACACCAACCATAAAATTTCAAGTAAACAGAACTTCTAGATTGAGATAAATTAAATTTTGAAGTTCAAAATATCCATTTTAAATAAAATAAATAAAATAAAAAATCCAAAAATTTACAAAAATCTTCAAAATGACTTAAATCACTTTAGTTGACATCTAGAACTCTTAAAAAAATAATGTGATTTTTTGAATCCTAATGAACCCCAAATAAACACTTAAGATTAAAGTTTAATCAATTAAGGAATTAATTAAAACATAATCTAAAAATAATTTAAATACCAAATCAAAATCAGAAATGATGTAATACCCAAATGATTGGTAATCAAACCTTAAGTCAGAAAAGTATCATGCATCCCTCTAATGAAATTGAATTTAAACATAATTGAACCTAATTGAGTTAATTAAATTCAATTAAATGATTATATTTTTAAATTAAATTCATAATTAAATAAATCAGTGAAACTTTAATGTAAAATCAAACTAATCTTGTTAAATCAACACCAAGTATTGAATTTTAATTATATGAAACTACTTAATAAATTAAAACAAATTAAATATTAATTAATTATTAAATAAACTAAAAATCAAATTTATTAATAAACCAATTCAACATAATAATTTGATATTAATTAAATTAAACCAAATAAAGTTCAAGTAACCTTAATTAACATTTGATTAAATCACATCCATTTGGAAGAAGATAATTAATTAGCCATTAATACATAAACCTAAGAAAAAAAATCTAACGAACATAATAAATGAAGAAAATCAAACCTAACTATGATTATGAATAATCATGTTTAATTGAAATAAAAATAACCAATTAAATCACTTAATATGATCAAATGATAATAACAATGATAACCCTTTAATCAATAAAAAATGCTTAGTTAAAACTATCAAATCAAATAAGTCATATATGGGTAATTAAGTCATTAATCTCTAATTAAACAAACCTTTCATTAATCTAATTTTTTAAAAATTTAATTACCCTTAATCAAACTTAATTAATTAAATATCTAATTAATGCAAACTTAATGAATTAATCCATCATCTTAATGAATCAAATTAATTTAAATAAATTACATTAAAGCTAACTCTTAAATTATGCTTAAATCAAACCCCTAATTAAATTTAATAATTAATCACACCCCTCAAGTAATTAAGTTAA
Organism: Cymbidium sinense; assembly: GCA_021442155.1. Lineage (NCBI taxonomy): Eukaryota > Viridiplantae > Streptophyta > Magnoliopsida > Asparagales > Orchidaceae > Cymbidium > Cymbidium sinense. Next base: position 59,622,255 of record CM038214.1, on the reverse strand, counting down.
TCAAATTAATCATATTAAACCTAAGCTTAATCAAAGATAAATGCAATTAAATACCAATCAAATCCTAAATTAAACATAAATCATTAAGTAATTAATTACATCATTAATCTAAATAAATATAAAAAAAATTAAAAATTAAATAAATCTTTATTTAATTTAATATTTAACTTAAACACACTTATTAATTAAACTAATTATCCTTAACTAATCCAATTGAATAAATGCGAACTTAATGAATTAATCTATCATATTAATGAACCAAATTAACTTTTTAAATCAAATTCAAATCAAACACTTAATTAATCTACTAATTAATTTGATCACATGTCTTAAATAAGCTAATTAAGTCAATCAAATTAATCATATTAAACTCAAACTTAATCAAACATAAATGCAATTAAATACTAATCAAAACTTAAATTAAACCTAAATTATTAATTCATTAATTACATCATTAATCTAAACAAATATTAAATTAAATTGAAAATTAAACAAATCTTTATAATTAACATAAATACAGTTTTTAATTAAACTAATTACATAATCACATTGAACCTAAGAAAACCCATAGACCGATAAAGCTAATCAAACAAATTAAATCAAATTAAATTATTAAGAAAACTCATCAATTTAATATGTAATCATCAAATCTCATTCAACCTACTTAAGTAAGATAAACTAATTAACTATCCAATGCATGAAATCAAAATACAAATCAAACTTTGATAAACATGACAAGTGGATGAGATTAAAAAAATCCTAATTACAAAGAATAAAGCTCAATTAAAATTAAAATAAAACCTCAATTAATCTAATACATTCAAATTACAAATAAATGAACCATAATCAAATCAAATAAACATAAAATTAAGTCACATAACCATAATCGAAGAAAATAATTAAATATTAATTTAAAAGGATATTGAATTATCAAGATTTAATTAAATCAACACATTTAATCTAAAATTAATCAACCAAATGCATGAAGATTAAACAAACTTAAATTCTAAAATCTAAATCAAATCAATTACACAAATTCAAATGGGCTAATTAAGATACTTAAAGACCTTAGTTAGACTCTTTAGGAGTTAGGATGTAGAATAGGATGAATTATATCCACAAATAGAATTCATTCTACTCTTCATTCTTGAAAACCTAAACATTATTTTAACCAAAAAAAGTGAAATAAAAATGAAAAATAAATCATTAAATTATTTAAATTGAAATAACCTAAAGGTAAAATTTAAACAAATTCAAACTCCGAATTGAAACTTAAACTAAAGAAGCCTAGTAAAGTCTTATCAAACAAGCTTTAAGCACACACATTAGAATAGTAAGTCACCACTTCTAGTGCTAAGTTAGGGCGATGTATGTATGATGTTATGTTTTGTTTTATGATGTAATGTTTTAGACAGGATGTTAGGGTGTATGCCTCATAGACTGGATGGTAGGCCGTGATTAGCCTAATCATATTTTCTGCAGGGGGTTGTGCTTAAGGGGCCGTTATAATAAAATATATATGTGTTTGTTGTGCAGGGCATAACTCACGTTAGGACAGGTGGGCTTGGTTACCCATGTGTGGGGTGCTAAGTTCAAATTATTCATATAACTACTTGTATTGTATGGTGTGTTTAGTTAACATTTATTTTGTAGGTGTAGCTAGATTTACTTTTCCTATTTTTAATATAATTTTGCATTAGGAATTATGATTAGTGTTATGAGGGATTAGGATGAGTAGTGGCTAGAAGGCTTAGTCCCTGGGTGCCCTGTGATGCCTTTGGAGCAAATCAAATCAAAAGGAACAGAAGAAAGAAATGAAGAATAGAAAACCCTCATAGCATGTATTATTTTTGTAATCTGAGTTGTATAAGGGTAGAGCTCGGCTACCCATCTTTTTTTCTTTTCAGGGTGTACGATGGAACCCGACCACATTGGCCTTTGATTCTTTTATGGTAGTCTATAAAAATATTTGATGTTGTGTTTAGATCGTGCACTAGAATTGCACGCTTTTTGTAGTTTCTTCATGTTTGATGTTTGAATGTGTGGCCTGGATGCAGTAGGCTCTTAGGATAAAATTAATTTTTCTATCCCAATTAATAACTTACAATTAAAATTTAAAACAACTCATAACCTTACATAAAATCCTAAGAATTAAATTAAGATAACAAAAAATATTTAGCAACCCTTTAGCTAGATGATTGTATGTATAACATCATGCATGTCATATTCTTCCACTCTTATTAAGAAGGGGGCTTCCATCTATGCCTAAGAATAAAGGCTTAACCTATGAGAGCCTTTGATGGAAGAACACCCCTTTCTCTTTTGATTTAGCTCATAATCAAGTTCTCATGCATTTAGGCATACAAAATCCCATAGCTTGTGTCAAAACAAAGAGTCCAAAAAAATGAAATAATTTTGATAAAATTTGCATTAGATTAAGTCAAAATTTCATACCACTCAAGCTCTAGTTTCTTAGTGAGTGAGTTTAAGGACTTAGTTTCCTCTCTAAATAAATAACAACCTAGCCATCTTGCAAAGCATGTGACTTGCCTACATGGATTTAAAGCGTAGGAGGAGTTAGCTGGCTGCCACTCCAGGCGATAATAAGTTCAACAATCGGGTGATTTATTCTCTCCTATGGAGTTAAACCATATACTCATTTTTGCCTTAGATTTAAATCGTGCTTTGGCCCTCACCAAAGCTCCTTAGCTTAGGATATGAGGTAGATGTTTCCTTTGGGCTACAAGAATAAATCCTCACCTCTTAGGCATTTTTATAATCTTATGTTGTGGGATTACAAGTCCTAGTATTCTAATAAAATGTCAACTCAAATAATTAACTCTCTTCAATTTTAAAAATATAAAGCCCAACCATAGGATAGATTGGAATGCTCACTAGGCTTCTTAGTATCATGAGCATTCCCTACTCATCCCCTTTGGGTTCCAAAATAAGTCTCTCTTTTTGATCTATCCCATTTGATTTTCCAACATAACCAATCCTTTGATAGTCTTAACCTTGAAATCTTTGGAGACCCTAATTGTTTACTTTAATTGAAAGTATTCTTAAGGAATTCTCATTTCTTAGGATGTAATTAACTATGGGGGCATGCCTCCATAGGTAACTTAATGAACCCGACTTAAAATAAACCCTACTTTACTTTTTCATGTAAAGTAGGGGAAAGATCTCTGGTATATTCGAAGACCCATCATGCATTAGGAGTCCTTATTAGGTGATTATGTTTATTATAGGATGGTGATTTCTATCTTTCGAGATAGTACACCTTTCCTCAATATCGTACCCGATCAGTTCAATAAGTACCTCCTAAGATCTTCGTGGTGTCCCACATCTTCAAAAATAAACACTACATTAATTTAAACTTTAATTAAGCCTAATTATAAAATTTATCCATTGTGATCATGATGACATACTTATCTCTTTGCCCCTATATTATTTTCAAATTTAATCAAACTAGCCCCACACTATTTAGAAGATTTGCATTATTATTATTTTTACTTGATAGGCTCAAGATATATGAGATATGGATCAAGTTATTTGAGAATGAAATTGCATTATTAAAATAAGCTAATAGGTTGTTATTTAATAATATTCATATTTTTTATTCGAATTCACAATATAATCATGATAAATATCATAAAATTTTAGTTCATATTTTAAATTGTATATCATTTTTATATTGATGCTTAATTTGATTACCCTATATTAATAAGTTTAATTTTATTAGAGAATTAAGTTACTTCCACATTTAAGAGAAGAGTTTGATTTTAAAGCAAAAATAAGTAGAAGAGATTTAATAATAGGTAGTAGATTTTGAGTTTTGATGACTATAAAAATATTTGAAATTATGATTAGAGGATAAATTATGAGGTTAGTGAAATCAAGTATTGACATTGGAATTTTGATCATATTAAACTCGTATATGTAAGAAAATTATCACCATACTCCCTACATCAATAATAGATGAAAAACAAAATCTAAGAGAGAAATAATTTGAAAATTACATTTTGGATTCTGATTACTTGCATATACTAAAGTATCCCACATATTCTCCAAGATTATTATTTTCATTGTTTGGGTAGAAAAATTAAGGCAAATCACCTATGAATTTTTAAGTCAAAGAAGATCATATAAAACCTTGATACTAAAATAAGCAAATTCAAAGAGCGAAAATCAATACATATGCTCTCTTTAACAAGCATAGTTTAGCATTCCTATAAATCTAAAATTAATAATCATTTATATCAAAGATGAATCTAATAAGAAAAATAAAATCTTGATTGAGATTGAGGAACTAGAACCATTTTGGACTTGGCATTGAATAGGAAGTAAGGTGGTTCAAGGTTTAAAGTTTCAATCAAAGTTGAACCAAAAAATAAATTAGATATTGTAATAAATATAAAAATTAGTTTCATATGATTTCAATTCTATAATAATGATGCACTAATGATATTTCACCAATTTCAATATTTAATATTTTAAATCGTCACTATTTAGTATATTAAAATAATTATAAATCAAAATTTTGAGATATGATATTTTAATTATTTTTTCTATTTTTAATTCTTTTATTAAAATAAATTTTTATTTTTTATATTTCTTATCGTGAATAACAAAGTTTATATATTCTTTTCAACCCAAACATAATTTATGGTGATTGTACCATCAAATTCTTTTTTTTAAGGCAAGATAATTTAAAATTAATATTTCATTTTACTTTTTTTTATTAAAATCTCTATTATAAATTTTCTCACACTTTAGATATGTAATAATAATAATAATAATAATAATAATAATAATAATAATAATAATAATAATAATAATAATAATAATAATAATATAATTACTAATAATTTAACTTGCTTATCTTTTAAATTTATTTATATATATGAATGTTTTTGTCCTATGCATTTGGAGAAAAAATAATTAATGTTTACTGTTTGTCATATATTTTGTTGATTGCATGTAATACACTCACGTATCAGGAAATAAATAAATAAATAAAATATTTTATTTAATTGTCCACCAACTCATATACATCCAAACGTAATCACGATTTTTTATTTATTAATTTTTAGTGTGCTATGTAGTGGTTTATTTTTCTATGATTTAAATTTAAATCACATTTTTTTTTTAATATTTATGACACTTTCAAAACGACACTTCTATGCATATGTCTTCGCAAAAAAAAAAAAAAAAAAAAATCTGACATAAATCGCATAAATTTTTATTTGATTATAAATGAAAGTAAGAAAATAAATGAGAGAGAATATTTTGGGGACAATTATACACATGGACTCAAAATTTTAATATTTATAAAACTAGTATTTTATTTTTATTCAAATATTAAAATTCATAATAAAATTTCAACTCTTTTTATTTTTTATCATAATATGTGTAAATATATGAATTTCATAGTTTTTTTTAAAAAAACTTATATTATAAATTTATAATAAAATAACTTATTTAATTGATTTGATTTTAATAAAACATGTAAATAAAATTATATATATTTTTTATATTTCTTAGTTGTTATATTTAAATTGAGTAATCATATTTATTTCAAATTGAGCTGACACTGTTCACATAAAAATTTAAATATTTTTTTTTGTTATTAGATTATTTTTTAAAAATGAACTTAAACCAAATATAACCAATTGGCAAAACGAGTATATATCTCATTTAAATATTTATTATTTTTAAATATTTTCTTCTAAAGAGGCTTCCATCAATCAATAAAATTTGATGATATTTTCTATTATAATTAAAGTTTTTTAGCCAGGTGAAATATTTTAATTTATTATTGTTATTTTTTTCTTAAAGAGTGATCTACCTAGAGGGACAATTGTATAAGATTCATGTTAAGCTTGAAGAAAAAAAAAAAAGAGATAATAAGAGTTAGAAAGTAAATCCTTATGACAAAAGCATGCAATATGAATACTAATAATGTCACCATGCAAAATTCATAAGTAGCAATGTAATTAATTGATTATCAAAATATTGAACTTCATTAAGTTCTTAAGAGATAATGTGCAATACAACTATTTTACATCATATGTAGTGCATATAAAGCCTTCTATCATCTTGAACTTCATATTTGTTGATAAGAGCATTATCAGAGAGAATTTTTTTTCATATCAAAGACAAATATGCTAAATGAGCAAAAAAAAAGAGCCTTATTCGTAGACTTCTTAAAGGCATTTCTTGTAGTTATAAATAGCAAATAGGGGAAATTGCTCCCTTCCATGATCCAGATATGATAAAAGAATATTATTCATAATATGACCTTGATGGCCCAACAGACTTGTGTTGACTTAGATGAGTAACAATATTTCAATAATAGTAAGAGGGGCAATTAATCGAAGATCTCAATAAATCAGATCACAGATAGTTCTCTCGCAAGCACATTGATGGTGAAAGTGGTAGAACTATAGAGAAATAAATTAGCAATTAAGAAATAAATTTAACACAACTAAGCAAATAAAATAAATGTAATGAGATCGAAATAGCCTGGGAGGGAGCGTGCCGATGACACTATCCTTAGAGTAGATCAAGCTTTTGGTGCACTAAATTGTGGCTCTCTTTTATACTCGTGAGATACAACTCATCCTTTTACTTTGATCGCGCATGCACTACGATTGATCGGCAAAACTTCGAACTAATCACATGTCTCTTGTTGCCCAAATGAAATGAAGAGAATGACAAGAAAATATGTGAAACGAGAAGGGAAGAGAGAAATATTCAAAATTTATCATCCCATTCAAGCTCACATTATCATCTATTTATAGATGAAAGATGAGAGCCAAATATTAAATCACATAATTATGATTTATAGCTATTACTAGTTGTTATTTCAAATTATAAATTAATTTATTTGTATTTATTTAATTTATATTATAAGTTACATAATTAATATTTTTTTTATAATAACATTAGAATAATAATGTTAAGAATAATGTTATATATCATAACGTTATTATAACATTATAATATAACTTTATAATATATTTTTTTCTTTATTTTTAGTAACAATTCTCTCTCTAATAAAAAAATATTTATAAATAAACTTGAGGTGAATAAAATAAGAGATTAAGAATCAAATTTTTCATTTTGGACAATTTTATCATGCATTCGATGAAAGTACATTCCGGGTTTGAACTTTCACTTAGTATAACTAAAATCTAACAATAATAAATACTAAAGTAACATAAGTTTTGAGCTAAGAATATGAATTATTGTATCATTTGATATACACATGATATGAGACACACTATAAGTTCTACTCAAGGGTGTGCTTTAAAGCCCATGCGCTTTCATCTCAATTTGTAAGTGTTTTAGGATCTTAATAAGATCTCATTGCAACGACCTATTATTGCAACACTTATATAGGTGAGATTCCAAGATACACTACAATTATAATATATCAAAATTTTTTTTCCTTTGATCTCATTAAGAGTCATAGCTCAACTTTATTTTCATTACAATTTAGCACAATTATATATGTAAATGATATTTATAATATTTAGAATTGTGCTTTTACTTGTCATTCGATTAGCTTCATTTTTACCACATTGAACCTTCTATCATAGTGTTTCCAATCTGAAGGTTGGGTTTCCATTATGATGACTATTTTAACCCCATCCATTCTAATGATCTCAATATAGAAGTCTTTGCAAGCCCTTTCGTCAATGGATCTGCAATATTTTTCTCAGAGTAAATAAAATGGTAAGCGACAACACCTCTTTTATATAATTCATATAAAGAATCATGTCTTATTCTTATATGATATTTTTTATCATTGTATTTTTTCACTTTTTTACTTTTACTATAGAAGCTTGATTATTACAATTTATTAAAATAGTAGGTATAGATTTTTCAATACAAGGTAAACAAATTAATAAACTTTTAAGCCACTCTGCTTTAGAGGTAGCAAGATCAAGTGTTATAAATTCTATTTCCATAGTAGATCTAGATATTAATGGTTTGTTTAGTAGACTTCCATGATATTGCACCACCACAAAATGTGAAGACATAACCACTAGTGGCTTTTGTTTCACTAGTGTCGACAATCCAACTAGCATCATAATATCCTTCTAGTACTATAGGAAAACCACTATAATGAATGCAATAGTTTATTGTACATTTTAAATATTTAAAAATTCTTTCTAGTGATTTCCAATGAGTTTCACTAGGGTTATTAGTATATCTACTCAATTTTTCTATAGCATAAGCAATATCAGGTCAAGAATAATTTACTAGATGCATAAGATAACAAATTATTTGAGAATATTTTAATTGTGATACACTATCACCTAAATTATTTATAAGATGTAAGCTAGAGTTATATGGAGTGCTTACAGGACTTACATCTTGATAATTAAATTTTTTAAAAAGTTTTTGAATATAATGTGATTGAGTAATAGAAATGTTATTTGTATTTCTATAAATCTTTATACCTAGTATTGCTAAATCTTTCATATCAAATTGAGTTGATAGAAATTCTTTAATATTATTTATAATATTGAGATTTGTACCAAAAATTAAAATATCATCAACATAAAGACATAAAATAATATAATCATGATCAATAACTTTAATATAAACATATTTATCAAACTCACTAATAAAAAATCCAATGTCAATACTACTTTATCAAACTTTTATCTCATTGTTTAGGAGCTTGTTTTAATCCATATAAAGATTTTACTAATTTACAAACCTTATTTTCTTGACCTTTTGCTATAAAACCTTCAGATTGATCTATATAAATTTCTTCGTCTAAATCACCATTTAAAGTTTTTACATTCATTTAATGTATAATTAGATTATATGCTGAAGATACTAAAAGAAAATGAATTGTAAAAATTCTAGCAATCGTAGAATAAATATTAAAATAGTCAACACCACTTTTTGTGTATATCATTTGGCTAGTAATCTTGCTTTATATTTATCTATAAATCAATCAGATTTTTAATTTTTTTTTTGAATATCCATTTACTTCCAATAGTTTTACATCCTAGAGGTAAATCACAAAGTATCCAAGTCTTATTTGATATGATAGAATCTATTTTATTATTAATAGTTTCTTTCTAAAATGGTGCATCTATAGAATTCATAATTTCATCAAAAGTAGTAGGATCATTTTCTGAAATAAATATTTCATTTAAAAGAAAATAAAAATCATAACCTAAAATTTTCTCTTTTCTAATTCTTTTACTTTTTCTAATATTTTCCTCATTTTTATTAGTTAAAATAGTATCATCATTATTTTTTATAGAATTTTTTTATTAAAGATTCTTTTTTATTAATAGATTTTGTAATCTTATTTTTCATAGAAAATATATCTTTAAAAAATGTAGCATCTCTAGATTCCATAATTGCATTAATAGAAATATGACTAATATCAAAGTTAATGATAAGAAATCTATAAGTAGGACTATTAAACGAATATCCAATGAATACACCATCTACAGTATTAGATACTAATTTTTTTCTTTTTACATCATGGAATAGATATTTTAGCTAAACGATCCCAAACTTTTAAATACTTCAAATTGGGTTTTCTATTTTTCCAAAATTCATAAGGTGCTTTATTAGAATCTTTATAAGAAATCTAATTTAAAATAAAACAAGCAGTTAATAAAGCTTCACCCCATAAATTATTCAGTAAATTTGATTAAATTAGCATTGCATTTACCATATCAATTAATGAACTATTTTTTTTGTTCTGCTACTCCATTATAATGAGGAGAATATGGAGGAGTAACTTGATGTCTAATACCATTTTCTTCACAAAATTTGTTGAATAAAAGTGAAATATATTCCCTGCCTCTTTCCGATCTTAAAATTTTATTTTTATTATTTAATTGGTTTTTTACTTCTAATTTATATTTCTTAAATATATCAAAAACTTCATCTTTAGTTTTGATTAAATAAACATCACAAAATTTTAAAAAATCATCAATATAGGTAATAAAATATTTTTACCTCCTCTAGTTAAATTATCATTTAAATCATAAATATCACTATGAATAAGATCTAATAAATCATTTTTTTTAACAAAAATAGATTTAAATGATTCTTTTAGCTTGTTTTGCTTGAGAGCAAATTTCACACTTCATATCTTTATTTATATTATTTTTAAATATTAAATTCATATACACCATTCTTTTAATTATTTTGTAGTTTACACGTCCTAATCTTGCAAGCCAAATGTTAGAAGTAATAATTAATGAAATAGAAGGATTTAAGTAAAACACTTTAATGCTAGAAAGTTATAAATTTAATTTAAATAAACTTTTACATCAATATCTCGTACCCACAAATGATCCACTTTTGGTTATAATAACCTTATTTGACTCAAAAATAAGATGATAACCATGCTGAACAAGTAGTGAATCACTAATTAAATTTCTTCTAATATTTGGTACATATAAAACTGAGTATAATTTTAAATATTTTCCTGATGTCAATTTTAGATCAATATCTCTTTCTCCAACCACACTAGCTAATAATTTATTGCACATGCTTACACTTCCTCTTGGTGTATCGAGGCGGGAAGAAATCAAGATTTATCAAAACTTACATGTATAGTTGCCCGATATCTATCCACTAATTGGTAAAATAATATTAAAAATTAATTTCAAATGATGGGCTAATATACCTCAAAGCAAAAGAATCATTGGCATTGGAAGTGATCATATTAATTTATGGTCGAGATCGATTTTGCTCAAAAGTCTTGTTATTTTCTTTGGATGTCTTATCTTTCTGATAATAACAAGTCTTAGCAAGATGATTGGTTCTCCTGCATACCCAACATTGAATCTCATTATGCTTTTTTTTTTATTACTAGACTTGTGTAAATTTGTTTTTTAAACTTTTTATTAAATGGTTTAAAATTTTTTGTTTAAAATTACTCTTTTCTGTTAGATTGACATATATTTGAGATTAAATTTTAGCAAGAGTTTTACCTTTTTTTTTTGTTTTTTTTTCTATTCTAAGTGCAATAATAAGATCATCAAGAGACATATTATTTATATTATGCCTAAGTATTTGTGCAAATTGACTCCATGTTTGCTGTAATTTTTTCTATTATCGATGTAACTTTAAATGCTTCTGTCATGCTTATGCCATGTTCTTTTAGATCATGAATAATATTTTGAATTTCATTTACTTGATCTAATACGGTGCGATAATCACTCATTTTATATTCATTGAGTGATTTGACCAAATATTTTTCTATACCCACATCTTCATTTCCATATTTTGATTCAAATGCTTTCCAAAGCTCAAAAGAAGGTGTTGATGTACAAAATATGTCATAAAGATGATCGAAAAGAACACTAAGAATGCGTCTAAGACAAAGAAAATAGTTGCTTGTGGAATTTTTCTTTTTCCTAACCCTTCATCAAAAAAATAATTATTTTTTCTTTCTGAATTAGGCTTGGATGAAGGAGTATTATATATCACATAAATTAATCCTAAACATGTCAACCAATATATAGTTTTCTATTGCTATCTTTTAAAGTGTGTTCCTTTAAATTTTTCATCTTAACATCATCATGACGAAGCGATATTTGTGTAGACATATTTTTTAATTGGTGAAAATAATTAAAACAAAAAAATATTTTGATTTACTGTAAAATTGTTAGAGTTGTAGAGAAATAAATTAGCAATTATTAAATAAATTTAACACAACTAAGCAAATAAAAATAAAAGTAATAAAATCGAAATAGCCTAGGAGGGAGGTGTGCCTATGACACTATCTTTAGAGTAGATTAAGTCTTTGGTGTACCAATTTGCAGCTCTCTTTTCTACTCATGAGATACAACCCATCCCATTGCCTTGATCGCTTGTGCACCACGATTGATCGGCAAAACTTCGAACTAATCGCATGTCTCTTGTTGCCCAAAATGAAATGAAGAGAATGACAAGAAAATATGTGAATGGAGAAAGGAAAAGAGAAATATTTAGATTTTATTATCTCAATCAAGCTCCCATTATCATCTATTTATAGAAGAAAGATAAGAGCCAAATATTAAATCACATAATTATGATTTATAGCCGTTACTAGCTGTTATTTTAAGTTATGAATTAATTTATTTGTATTTATTTAATTTATATTATAAGTTACATAATTAATATTTTCTCTATTATAATAATGTTAGAATAATAACGTTAAGAATAACATCATAACGTTATTATAACGGTATAATATAACTTTATAATATTTATTTTATTTATTTTCCGTATCAGAAAGATCAACATTTTTACTTGCCAATCAACATAAATAATTATTAGAATATTTATGGCATATTGCATGAAGTTGATAGCATTGATGACAATGTCAAACAATTTTTACATTGATAAATTTCTTTCTTGGAGATTAGTATTTTGAGATGGATAGGTTGTAATCATTTTTTTTAATTTTTTTATATTTATTTTAAAAATATTCAAAATAATTTTAAGATATATTTAAAAGTATAAACAAACTAAATAAAAAAAATTCAAATGGCCTCTAAATAAATGGAGCTTTATCATGAACTAAAGAATTTTTTTCTTTACATTAACAATGTCAAGCTTACAAAACTTTGAAAAAAAAAAAATAGTTCGCAATTTTCTTTAACACTACAAATATATATAAGTAATAATAAAATGAATGTAATTAAGCATGTATTTTACGAATGCGACTAGATATTTAAAATTAAAGTTACAGTTGAATTTTAAGAAAAGAATGCCATATTGTCATTTTATGATATCATTAGTCTCTATTTTTTTTCTTACATATATACCCTATAATTTTTATGTATTTATATATCTAACAATTAAAATTTTATATTTATGCATATAACACTTTTCTATGTATTTATTTTTAAAAAGTAGATGATAATAATATTTTTAATATAAATTTAAAATTTTAACTATTATATATGCCTTTAAGAAGAATGCCTAAGTAGATGAATCAGGAAGAAAAATCAAGAGTTTGGCTTGATTTGAAGTTGATTTGGCTGAGTTCAAGATTTTGACTTGAAAGGCTCAGGTTGGATTTTGAGTGGATTTGAGTTTATTTTTGGAATTGGTTTTGATTGCTTGAATTTATATTTCACTTATATATGTGAATATAAATGAGAATATGAATTGATCATGAGAAAATTTCAAGGATTTGAAGTGATTTGATCATGATTTAGGCTAAGTCCATTAAAAGGAATTTTTAAAGGACTTGGGAAATTTTGAAGTAGGGATTTGAATCTTTGAATTTGGTTTGATTGATTTATATTTATATTTCATTTATATATGAGAATATAAATGAGAATATAAATGAGTTATGAGAAAATCCCATGAATTTGAATTGATTTTATCATGATTTAAGCAAAGTCCTTAAGAAGGAAATTAAGGGCTTAAGAAGGATTTTAAATTTAGAATTTAATTTTTGGATTTGATTTGATTGATTTATATTTATATTTCATTTATATATGTGAATATAAATGAGAATATAAATGAGTTATGAGAAAATCCCATGAATTTGAATTGATTTAGATTTTATTTTGGCTAAGTCCATGAAGGAAAACTTAAAGGACTTAGAAAAATTTATAAATTAATTTTGAATTTTGAGTTTAGTTTGGTTGGTTTGAATTTATATTTTATTTATATATGTGAAGATAAATGATAATATAAATGAATGATGAGAAAATCTCATGAGTTTGATTTGGTTTGATCATGATTTAGGCTAAGTCCTTTAAAGAAGATTAAGGACTTAAGAAAGATTTAGGCTTATGAATTTTCATTCATGGGTTTCAATCATGGATTTGATTTGAGTTTGGAGAAAATCAAATAAGATTGATTTGGAGTTTGACTTAAGGAAGGAAGGTGAGGAATGGTTCAAGCTAAGGGTAGGCAAATTTTTCTAACACCCCTAAGGTATGACCTATTCCTATGGCTAATTCTTCTAAGTCTTTAAGGCTAGGTTGAGTATCCACCTAATCACTAGAGGTGTCGTAAGACTAAGGAACTCCTAATGTCTAATAGAAGTCCTATGTCTAAGATAGAGGGGTTGAGAGCTCATTCTAAAAATGAGTTCAACAATTAGTTTTTCTTATTTTGGCTCATTTGAGTTCATTTAGTTCATTTGGGTCAAATGAGTCAAATTCACCAATTTGACCCTATTGGCCAAATTGGCTTGGTTTGGGTTTGGTTGATAATTTGGAATATGTAGTAGGCTTTGGTTGAGTTTAATTTGGATTTGATTAGATTTTAGGTTGCTTTGACCCTTTAGGTCAAGTTAGGTTCAATAGATCATTTGGGTCTAGTGAGTCAATTAGGCTGAATTGAGGCTTTGGTCAAGTTCAATAATCAATTTGAAATGAACTTGAGTCATTGGTTGCAATCAATTTGGTTTATATTTTGATTTAACCATTTTGGCCATTTAGGTCAATTTGGGTCAACTTGGGTCATGAGGGCCAATTGGGTTTGGTCTAACTCAATTGAAGGTTAATTCAACATTCAAATGTAGGTTTTGGGTTGATTTAAATCATTAGTTTCAAGAGATTTTTAGCTTAGGTTACAATTTGGCTAAAAGATCATATGGGTTAAAGGATTGACTTGGTCAAAGAGCTACATTAACTTGGTTTGACCCAATTTATTATAATTGATCATCATAGGATAATCAACAATCATATTATGAAGTTTAGATTGGCTTAATTTACTTTGGTTTGGATTGAGTTGGATTTTAGTTCAAGTATGTCAAATTGGTCACTTTGGGTCAAGTGGACCAATTGGGTTTAATTGAATTTATTTTGGATTGAGTTTGATTTAGTTGAGTTTATAAATGGATTTGTAATTGATATATAAATTTTATTGCAATTGGTATGGGTTCAAATGGATTTTGGTTCATTTAAAAATCTCAAGTCAAAAGGGCTAGGTTGGGTTTGACTTGGGTTGATAATTTCAGGTTTCATTTATATTTAGAATGGTGATTGAAGATATGATTGATTCATGAGAAGATCAATTAGTTTTGGTTTGAATTTGAATGGAAGTTGGCTATTTCCATGGAGTTGATTTAAAGGGTTTAGATTTGGATTTAGTTTGGATTTGGTTTTGGTCATTTGATTGTAGATTTGATTTATATTTGTGAAGATAATTGAATGAATAATTGATTTATAAGAAAATCAATTTGAGTTTGAAGTGGCTTTGAAGGTAAATTTGGTTAAGCTCATGAAGGTAGGCCATACGACTTATATTTGGATTTAATTTAATTTAATTTTATTTGATTTAGTTTTGATCATTAGAATGTATATTTGATTTATATTTAGGAAGGTGATTGAAGATATAAATTGATCATGAGAAAATCAATTGACTTTGAATTGATTTGGATGGGATTTTAGCTTAGTTCATGAAATTAATTCAAAGGACTTAGGAAAAATTTCAAGTTTGAATTTGATTTGATTTGGATCTTGATTTGGATTTGGGATTGAGTTTGATTGTAAGTTTAATATAGTGATTAAAGGGTTGAATTAACATTTAAGAAAATCAATTGAGTTTGGTTTGATTTGAATTTGGCTAAGGCTAAGTCCAAAAGATGAAATCAAAGGGCTTTGGTTGATTTTGAGTTTGGATTTGATCATGAGTTTCAATCATTTAGCTTGGAATTTTGGAATTGGATTTGGATTTGATATTTGAGTTGAATTTGAGGTTTGATTATAGCTTAAGAAAGTGAACATGGATTGGTTTTAGGCTATAGGGTAGGTGGGTATCCATAAATCCTAAAGCATAGTCTAATCCTATCGTTGACCCTTCTAAGTCTCTACATTTAGGTTAAGTGTTCACCTAAGTTCTAGAAGTGTCTTATGACTCAGGAAGTCCTAATGTCTAGAATACTCCTAAGTTTAAGAAGAGGGGATGAGAACTCACTCCAAAAGTGAGGTCAACACACACATACACCTATATAAAAGTTGTGAGCATGTACGTGCCATTATTAACCAGGGAAGTGAGGTAATCAAATGACCTCATTGGGACTAACTAAAGCCTCATATTCCTGGGATGTCCATACTAAACACTTGCAATCTTAAATACATATGAATATATACACAACTTTAAAGATGAAAAACAATGCAAAGATTGTATTTTCTTTAATTAAATCATTTAGGCATACAAATTAAAGCTCTATCTAAATTTTAATATCAAAAGATATAAGAATGAAACCAAATGAGTATGTGTCATTGTTAAACTAGGTAAGTGAGGTAATCAAATGACCTCCTTGGGGCTACTTAAAGCCTCGTATTCCTGGGATGTTCAAATTATATACCTTTTATTATTCAAACTCATGTAAATCTATATATGAATTATAAGAAAGAGAGCTTTATTTAATATGCTTAAGCTATAAACAAATGCAAATTCTATGTGTATTCATAACTACTAACACTCTAAGTATTATAATTGATTCATAAATTTTGGAAAATAGTTTTGAATTTATTAGTGATAATAGCCGCACATATATTTAATTAAGCCAACACATGCAAACTTACATAAACAAAATTCATTTGATCTATTTAAATTTGAAAGCATAAATGTCTGAAATTAAATAACATACAACATTTAATGTGCTTGAAAAGGAATAATTGAATATAAATACATGATTCATTCAATTAAGCTAATTACTAAGGACAATCACATTAAATAAACCCATTTAAAGAAAACCCTTTAAAGAAAACCAAAGTTCCTTTATCAATTTAGTTTTGAATCTTTGATTTGATTTAAATAGGATGAGGAGTACTCATTTTCTATCTAATCTCATTCCCACATTGGTAATTTAATTTGATTTAAGAAAAGGTAATTATGTGAACTTTATGAATTAATCAAGTTGGATTCTTAATTAAATCAATTAATTACCCTTACCTATGCTTTTATAATTTGATTAACCACTTAATTATGAGCCACAAATGATATGAACATGTGAAAAATGAAATTGCAATGCTCATATAATGACCTAATGCAAATGGCTCATGATTAAAGATTAATTAAATCAAAGAATCTAATTAAGTACTTTTATGATTTTCCCACACTTATGGGTTAATCATAATTTCCTTAAGAATATTTATGTTATTAAACACATAAAGAGAAACACATAATTTGATTAATAATTATATAATATGATTATGATTTTAATTTAATTAATTAGACCACTTAATTAACTAATTAAACCATTAATTAATCTCATTTTTAGTTAATTTTCCTTTAAAGAGAAATGTACTTAGTAAAAGAGATTATCAAGGAGGTCCTAACCCCTTTCCCTTGCCCATTCACTATTCAACAGTGATTAGTATGCTTGATTGATTTTTTTTATTATTTAGGAGGTTAATTAATTAAATAAACTAATTAAGAGAGTGATTAGGTATTAAATAGTCAATTACCCTAATTAATAGAGCAATAAATTCCAAAAAAATTATGGGAGGTAGAAGTCATCCCATTAAACTAACCCATAAATTTTGGGATTAATTACTCAAATAATTTAAAAGTAATTAAGCTAATTAAGTTGGTAATTAAACCTTAATTAAGCCTTAATTACTATTCAAAATTATTTGAAATTAATTTCAAATAAATCCCCTCTGCAATACCTTCAAAATAAGTATTTATTTGTAATTTTTAGATTTGTATATAATTTGTTATGAATTTTGGAAGTTTTAGCCATTAAATACATTAATTAAGCTTTGACAAAGCCTAATCCCTTCACTGCCATGCGGACCGTTAACATGGTGCACATTCCATGTGGCACCACGGGATTGGCCACTTAACCGCATCCGACTCAGCTTTGATGTGGTTGGTGGTGGACCCCCTTTCATCCCCATCGTTTGATCTAAAAATCGATGGTGTGTGATCCATCATCTCTTGAGCAATGAAAGATGAACATCGTCTACCTTTTATCACTCAATTCAAGCTCACCCAAGCTCAGATCAACTCAAAATGGATCCCACACCTTTACATGAAGGATTCAAAGGGATCCAATGGCTAAGATCATGTGAATGCAACTTTTCTTCAAAAATCTCTAAACATTTTTCACTAGGAGGTCAATTTCATGGAATTACCTCACCAAAGCTCAAGACTGATGGTGAAATCGATTGAGGAAGTTTTGTCTAGTGGAGATGAAGTCCTATTGAGCAACATGTGTGTTGATTCCTCATCATTTGCTCGAAAGGCCATGAACCATGGATTTGGAGGTCAACGTTGATCAAAGTAACACTTTCGGTGGTTGGAGAACTGGGAGGCAATTAGTTCTTGCTTGATGGAGTGAAGGTGTGGGTGTAAGGAATTTAGATTTGGTTGAGTATATGTGGAGTCAGATCGAATGGACAGATGCCCTATTTCAGTTTTGGGAAATTCGATAATGGGGGAGCTCGAGAAACTTTTGGGAGGGCTCTAGGGCTTTCGAAATAGCCTTAGGGAGCTTGCCGAGAGGGTGCGTGTGAGATTTGGATTAAAATGAGGGGGGGTATATCCACCCTCCCTTGGTAAGGTAGACGAGATTGTCTCCCAATTTTTTGCCAGCCAGCCACCGCTAGGGCCCTAGAGTGGTCGGTATCACCTCTACGTGGCTCTGTTTGGTTGGTGGCTCAAAGTGGCTGCCTTTGGGTCTATTGGTTTCGACCATGGTGGAAAGATGAGTTAACTCATCTCCCCTTAGTACATGGCTGACCTAGCCCACATGGGTTGGGCTAGGTAAGTAGGTTAGGCTCCAAATGAGATGTGAAGAGGCCGCCAAGGAAAGAGGATGGGAGTTGATGTGCTATTTTGGAAAAAATCCCATGTGGGGAGGAGAATCCAATGGGGGATTTGCCTTGGGTTTAACCCAATTCAGGATGGGCTAGTTTTTGGTTGACCCTAGGTGAGTTTAAGATGGGTTGGGTCAGGTTGCATTGGGTTTTGGCTTGGTTTAAGTGAGTTTGGCTAAATTTGACCTTTATAGGTCAAATTGGGCTAAGTGGGTTAGGTTGACCAATTGGTCAAATTAATTCAAACCAAGACTTGGGTCAAGTTCAAATGATGATTTGAAGTATTTTGGTTCAATTGGTTTGGGTTAATTTGGCTTAGATTTGATTTTGGCTCATTTGGATTCATGTAGGTCAAATGGGTCAAGTTGACTAATTTGACCAAATTGGCCAAATTGGCTTGGGTTATGGGTTGATTCATGTTCAATTGGTTAATTGAAGATGATTGTAGGCTTTGGTTTGAATTAATTTGGATTTGATTTGGATTTAGGAAAATTTGACCCTTTAGGTCAGTTTGGGCTAAATGGGTCAATTGGGTTCAATTATGGCTTTGGTCAAGTTCAAGAATCATTTTAGAATAAACTTAAGCCATTAGTTACAATCAATTTGGATTAGATCATGATTTGACCCAATTTGATCTTTTAGGTCAAATTAGGTCAACTTGGTTCAAAGGGCCAATTGGGTTAGGTTTGGCTTAATCGATGGTCAAGTCATGTTCAATCATTGATCATAGGTTGATGTGAATCAATGGTTTCAATTAATTTGGCTTAGGATGAAATTTGGTTAGCTTGGTTTATGTGGGTTAAGAGTGTTGACTTGGTCAAATGACCAAGTTGACTTAGTTTGCCCCCAATTTATGATAATTGATCCACCTAGGGTGATCAACAATCATCATCAAAGGTTTTGGTTAAATTGATTCAATCCATTTTGGGTTGGATTAGATTTTTGCCCAAATAGGCCCTTTAGATCATTTTGGGTCAAGTGAGCCTATTGGGTTTAGTTGGGTTGATTTTGGGTTGATTTGGATTTAGTTGAGTTTATATATGGATTTAGGATTGGTATATAACTCTGATTGCAATTGATTTAGGTTCATATAAACATTGGTTCATTTGGATATTTTGAGTCAAATGGGTTAGGTCAGGTTTGATTTGGACTGATTTGGCTCGGTGATTATAGATTTGATTTATATTTGAGATAATAATTAAAGATATAATTGACTCATGAGAAAATCAATTGATTTTGGTTTGAAATTGATTATAGATTTCAATCACTTGATTTGGATTTGGAGTAAATTAATTGAATTTGATTTGGATTTGTATTAATTGAATTTGAGGTATGGTTTAGGTCAAAGGGGTAGGCACAGATTAGGTTTAGGCTATAGGGTAGGTTTGTCTCCCTAAATCCTAAGACATAGCCTAATCCTGTGATTAACCCTTATAAGTCTATAGGCTTAGGTTAAGTGTTCACTATTGACATCACATTTGGAGTGAGTTCTCAATCTCCTCATCTTAGATTTAGGAGTCTTGTAGACACTAAGGCTTTCTTAATCATAAGATACTTCTAGTGATTAGGTAAACACTTAACCTAAACCTAGAGACTTAGAAGGTTTAATCATAGGATTAGGCTATGCCTTAGGGATTAAGGAGACTCACCTACTCTATAACCTAAATCCAACTTATGTTCATCTACTCAAAACCAAACCTCATTTGAACTCAAGCCAATTGCAATTAGATTTATAAATCAATCTCAAATCCATATATAAACTCAACTAAATCAAACTCAACCCAAAATCAAGCCAACTAAATCCAACTGGTTCACTTGACCCAAAGTGGCCAATTTGGCCTACATAAACCAAAATCTAATTCAATCTAAATCAAATTGAATTAAGCCAATCCAAACTTCATGACATGATTGTTGATCATCCTAGATTAATTAATTATCATAAATTAGGTCAAACTAAGTCATCCTAGCCCTTTGACCAAGTCAACCCTTTAACCCATATGAACTTGAACTAGCCAAATTATGACCTAAGCCAAATCTATAGAAACCCATGATTCATACCAACCCAAAATCAACACTGGAACATGACTTGATCTTCAATTAAGCCAAACCTAACCCTATTGGCCCTCTTGACCCAAGTTGACCAAAATTGATCTAAATGGCCAAGATGGGTCAAATTAAAATTTAAACTAAATTAATTACAACCAATGGCTCAAGTTCATTACAAATTGACTGTTGAACTTGACCAAAGCCTCAATTGAGCCTAATTGACCCACTAAACCCAAATGACCTATTGAACCCAACTTGACCTAAAGGGTCAAACCAACCTAAAACCCAATTGAATCTAAATTTAACTCAACCAAAGCCTAGAACACATTCCAAATGATCAACCAAACCCAAGCCAAGCCATGACCCAAGCTAATTTGGCCAATTTGGTCAAATTAGTCAACTTGACCTATTTGACCCAAATGAATTCAAATGAGCCAAAATCAAATTTAAACCAAATTAAACCAAACCAATGACATCAACACATCCCAAATGATCATAAGAACTTAACCCAACCCTTCATTTGACCCAATTTGACTAATTGGTCAACCTAACCTGATTTGACCCAATTTGACCTAAATGGGTCAAATTGAGTCAAAACCTAACGAAATCTAAATGACTTGAAATTTGGCCCAACTCACTCTTGACTTATTTCAAATCTGTCCAAATCAAATTTAATATCAAATGACCATTCTACCCTTGGATCAAGGGTACCGCATGAGATAAATCACCTATGTAAGTGGTCATTTCCATTCCTTAGCCACTTGGCACCCTTCTAATGGTCCACCTAGCCACCTAGGACACTGCCCAACCTAACCCAAGAGGTGATTGGGTTGACCATGACTTATTGGGAGGTGAATTCATCTCACCTAGTCCATTGGAGCATTTGAGACCCATAGGACACCCACTAATCCCTCCTGGCAACCACCTCACAAGCCTTGGCCAACAAAACTAAGCCACCTAAGATGATTCCCTGTCATTCCCAACCAACACCAGCCATAGGATGCCCACTAGGAGCCAAAAAATCACCATTAGTGGTGATTTTTGGCCACCATTAAGCACAAAAAAGAAAGGCATCCAAAGCACTTCTTCTGCTATTCCACACACCCTAGGAGCTCCTCCAAGCAACAAGACCCATTTCCCCACTTCCTTTGGGCTAGAAGAACACCAAAACCGATCGAATTCTGGCAATGAGGCAGTGACCATTGGTGGATACAACATTCCAAAGGGAGGCAAGGGTTTAGATTCATCCCAAGACTTTGTCTCTCATCTAGTAGTATGCTCGGATCAACATAGCCGTCGAAAACCATCTCCGATGAGGTAATTTTCAAATCCTTTAGTCGGCCATAGGTTCCTTTATTTATGATATTGCTCACTCAATTTTAGAAATTTCTCTTAGATATCCCTTGTATCTTTCATTCTAAGCAATCCTAAAGCAAAATAGGAGTTTTTTTTGGTGAGAATCGACACAAAATCAAGCCCAAAATAGACTCCCGACATTAATTTTTTGCATTACAGACATTTCATCCTTTCGATCCATCCGCTGGGAGGAAGAAGACCTACCAACCATCCAATCCTTCTTCAATAGGGATGGACAACTGAGATTAGAGTAGATCCAATTCAATTTCAGCCCACTAGATCACAGCTTCGATCTAGACTCTCTGATATATGATCGGACTGTGCATTCCCGCTCAAATGGTCACGCAGAATCGCGTGGCCCAATCACATGCTACCATGTGGCACCACGTGGCCTAATCACATAGTGACGCTTAGAAATGTGTGGCTCCGTGTGGTGTTTATTTTTGAGTGTGGGAGACCACGTAAATCTTAGGGGGTACTTATTAAAGTGATCGGGTATGACATTAAGGAATGGTGTACTATCCCGAAAGATAAAAATCACCACCCTATAATAGACCTAATCACTTAATATGGACCCCTAAGGCTTGATGGATCTTCGAATGTACTATAGATCTTTCCCCTACTTTACATGAAAAAGTAAAGTACTATTTACTTTAAGCCGGGTTCATTAAGTTTCCTACAGAGGCAAACCCCCATAGTTAATTACATCCTAAGGAATGAGAATTACTTAAGAGTACTCTCAATTAATGTAGATGATTGTTGTCTCCAAAGAATTCAAAGATAGAACTATCAATAAATTAGTTATGTTTTAGAAAATTTAGTGGGAGAGATCATAAGGGAAGAGTTATTATCGAAATCAAAGGAGATGAGTAGGGAGTGCTCATGATACTAGGAAGCCTAGTAAGTACTCTAATCTATCCTATGGTTGGGCTTTATATATTTGAAATTGAGGGGATTTATCTATTTGAGTTAAAATTTTATTAGAAATCTAAAACTTATAATTCCACAATACAAGATTATGGAAATGCCTAAGAGGTGTGGATTTCTGCTTGTAGCCCTAAAGAAAAATAATAACCTCGGATCCTAAATCTAAGAAGCTTTGGCAAAGGCCAAATCATGACTTAAATCTAAGGTGAAAGTGGGTATATTATTTACCTCCACAAGAGAGGATAAACCACCCAACTGCTGGACTTATAATCACTTGGAGTGGCAGCCAGCTAACTCATGCTATGCTTCAAATCCATGTAGGCAAGTCTTATGCTTTTGCAAGATGGCTAGGCTGTTATTTATTTAGAAAAGAAGCTAAAGTCCTTAAACCCACTCCCTAAGATACCAGAGCATGAGTGGTATGAACAATGTTCTAAACTAACACAAAATTTATCAAATTTTATTTCATTTTGGACTCTTTATTTTGACAAAGGCTTTGGGATTTTGTATGCTTAAATGTATGATGAAGTTGATTATGGGCAAAAATTAAAAGGGGGTAGAGGTGTTTTCCATCATAGGCTCTCAAAAGGTCAAGCCTTTTCTCTATCTTGCAAAGATGGAAATCCCCTATTTTCAAGAGCAAAATAATATGATATGCATGTTGTGAAATATTCAACCATTCAGTTAAGTGGTCACTAAATCTTTTAATTATCTTGATTATATCCTAAGATTTATGTGAGGTTATGACTTGTTTAAAAAAATTAATTATGAGTTGTTAATTGGGGTAGAAAAATTAATTTCATCCTAAGAGCCTACCGCATCCAAGCCACACATTCAAACATTAATCATAAAGAAACTATGAGAAGCTTATTGTGTCTAATGTGCAATCTAAACACAACATTAAATAATTTTATAAAGCTATTTTAAAAGAATCAGAGGTTGGTGTGGTCGGGTACCGCCGTACAATCTAAAAAGAAATGTGGGTAGCTGAGTTCTACCCTTATACAAACTGGATTACAAAATAATAATTACAATTATAAATGATAAATGCTATGGGGGTCTTCATTCTTCATTCTTCATTCTTTTGATTTGGCTTGGAGGTGCTTGCTCCAAAGGCTTCATATGGTACATAAGACTTAGTCTTGTAACCAATGCTCATCCTAATCCCCAATAACACTTATCATAATCCTAATGAAAAATTACATTAAAAGAAGAGAAGTAAATCTAGCTACACCTGTAAAATAAATGTTAGCTAAACACACCATACAACCTAACCAATTATATGAATAATTTAGACTTAGCACCTCACACTTGGGTAACCAAGCCCATTTATCCTAACTTGGATTATGCTTAAGGGATAAGCAACCTACACAGCAAAAATATTTATATTTTATCATAGTAGCCCCTTAAGCACAACCCCCTACAAAAAGCATAATTAATTTAATCTACATCCATCTATACATACACCCTACCATCTAGTCTATAATAATAAATCACAAAATAAGCATAAATCAAACCATACATTGCCATAACATAAAGCTAGAAGTGGTGACTTAATCTAATGAGTGCACATTAAAGCTTGTGTGGTATGTTTTACCTAGGCTTTAGGGCTGTAATTTGCTATGAAGGATTTAATTTATAAGGGGTTAATTTCTCTTTAAGTGATTTAATTGATTTGAAGATTTTTACTTAAAATTTTTCTTTTGTTTCATATGACCTACACTTAACAACTAATTTTTATAAAGAGAAGAAAGAGAGAATACCTCTCTTTCATCCCTACCTTAAGTCATTTCTAAAGCAAGTTAATTAATTCCCTTTAGTGAATGGATTATTACATGTTTTAATTAATCTTAAGTTTAGGTTCACCCTAATTGACCTTATTCAATAAGAAAAATATCTTAAGATTAATTAGAATGAACTACTATCATATGACACATATTCATTCATTTCATTCCATCATATGTAACATGCATATGGATTTGTCTTAAGTATACCCACAAACACAACATATGTCTTAGCACACTTAAATGATGAATGCAAGAAAGTGTATTTGAATTTAAAATTTTCATTTAATTGTATCATGAATGCATGTCTTTTTTAATGGAAAAGGGGATTTTTCATCCATTAATTGCATGCACACTCAAATGTATAAAAGTTTCAAGTGAGTATATCGCCATTGTTCTACACTAGGGGTATAAGGTACAAGACCTACTTAGGGCTACTTAAAGCCTCACAACCCCAATATGTCTTGACTAATATACTACTTTTCTTAGATACATATGGATGTACAAGAAATTATAAGGATAGAAAATCATGCAAAAGGAGAATTTGTTTTAATCAGATTGTGATTCTTATTCATTGGTTATATCATACATACACATGTATAAGAGTTTTAAGTGAGTACAGTGTCATTGTTCTACACCAGGGGCATAAGATACAAGACCTACTTAGGGCTACTTAAAGTCTCACAACTCCAGGATGTCCAGACTAATATATCATTTTTCTTATATTCATATGAATGTACAAAAACAAACACAAGAATGAGAAGTAATACAAGAAGTCATGTTTAATTTGATTAGATGATTCACATATGTGATATGAAATTCTTCCTAAATCATAGTATGGAGATACATAGGAATGGATTTGGAAAAATGTTGTATTCTTTTCAAATAAACTATACATTTGTAAACCCTATGTAAATCCATACAAGATAAGGAAAGGGAGTTTCATATTACATATCTTAGATTATAAACACATGCAAACTTATAGATACTTGTAATTTAGCATCACTTCATGTGTTATAATTCATTCACACACTTTGAAAAATAACTTTTGATTTAGTAGTGATAATAGACACACCTATCTTTAATTTAAATCAACACATGCAATTTGACATAAACGAAATCATTTCATTTTGATTAATTTTAAAAGAGATGAATGCATGATTACAAATTACAAAAAAGATTTAATATGTTTGGAGAGAAATAAATGAACATATGCACATGATCTCATTCATTTTAACTAATTGCTAAGGACAATCATATTAAATAAAGTCATTTAAAATAAACTAAAATTCTTTAATATCATTTTTAATTTTAGGTTTGATTTGGTTTAGGAATGTGAAAGAGATATGCTAATCCTAACCCCATTACCCATGTATGAGTTAATTTGGTCTAATTAAGAGTTGTTAAGTTGATTTTATGATTTAATTAGGTTAAGGTGTGAATTAAACAAATTAATTAACCTTACCTATATCACCATAAGTTAATTAACTAATTAATAATGAGCCAATATGATATGCAGCCACATGAAAAGTAAATTGACAATGCTCTTAAGAAATGAAAAGGGGCTAATGAAATTGGCTCATGATTGGTAGTTAATTAGGCTTAAAGGGTTTTATTTAGCATCAAAATGCTATTGTTGCTTTCATATTGAAAATGTAAATCATGTTTTTGTCAATGGTGCTATTGCTTCTAATTATGGTGTTGGTATGATGATTTATTTAATTCCAACTATTTTCATGGTTCTCTTTCTTTATATCAACTTCTTGAAGTTTGTTTTAAAAAAATTGTGAATGGTCATATCAATGTTTTAATTGCTATTACTCTTCTCTAGTTCATCTGGATGGATAGAATCATGCTAAATATCATGGAACTCCTATGAACCATAAAAGGATCCTAGCTAGAACTAATGAAAAAATTCATGTTTTTGTTTAATGCCAATCTTATTAGTAACATTCATTTTAGATGCTATAAATTTGTGGCTAAAAAATTGGGTATCATTCTGCCTGACTTGGACCTTTATAAAGGTGCTAGAATTATCCATTGGATCATACATAAAGACAACTTGATTAAAGTTAATACTTATGCTTCTATAGCTTCCAATAAATATGGCTATGGTGGTATCCTTAGGGATTTTAAAGGCACTATCATTTGTGCTTTTGCCTATCCTCTCAAAGCCTATTCTATTATTTTTGTTGAGCTTATGGCTGTTAATAAAGCTATTGAAATTTATTTGAATAGAGTTTTCTCAACATCCGAATTGAAGTTGATGCTCTCTTGCTTCTTAAAATGCTTAATTCCTATAGAAATGGGAATGCTGAATTATTTTATCTCCTTAATCATACAAAAAATCTTCTTTCTCAAGTTTGTTTTAAAATTTCCCACATCCTTCGTGAAGGAAATGCTTGTGTTGATTAGTTAGCTAATTTAGGTGCCAACTTAACCGAGTTCACTTTATTTGACAACTAAATGTTGCCTAAACTATTAAGAGGCTTGGTTAATCTCGATAATACTGGATTGCCTTATCTTAGATTATAATTTCTTGGCTTGGCTTCTTTTGTGTTGATTTTTTATGAGCCTTTGCTTTTGTTTTCCCTTTGTTAAACCCTCTTTGGGTTAAAGTTATTTGCTTATTTTCACTCTTTAACTGGAGCTGGTCATTACTTTTGACCTTTTACTTTTAGGTTGGCCTGGTGTTTACTCCCTGGTGGTTATTATCATGGTAGCCTGGGTTGATTTGGTTTTTTTTGCCTAGTAGCTTTTATCTACTTGGCTGGGTTTTTACCACATTTTTTCCTTATATTATTTTTGATAACCTCCTTTGCTATTGGTCTTTTATCCTGTATCAGTTTTGCCTCATGTTGGGGCTAGTTGCTCACTTACCTATTTTGGATCTGCTGCTGTGGTGGTTGAATGGGTGGTTTTGTTGCTTGGCTAGGTTGACTAGTAGTGTTGGCTAATTAGGTTGGTTGTTTTAGCTATTTTATCCTTTTTTGTTGGTAACATATCTGGGGGACTATTGGTGGTTTAGCTCTGGCTTCATTTTGGAATGGTGGAGGTTTTTGTTTTACTATTACTTTATATGTCTTATTGATTGGGGCTTGGTGGTCAGTTTTTTCAATTCTATTTTATTTCTTTTGGTTTTGGTTTTGTCCTCCTTCTATTGTAGCCTTTCTCTCTTTGCTATAGTGGCTTTAGGTTTGTCTATTATTCTAGGTTGGCTATTTTTGTCTTTTTGGTTATTATTATTTTCCTGGCAGTCTTGGGTGATTTTGGCTTGATGGCTTCTAATGGTCTTTACATTGACTTGGGTTTTCTGCTGCTATGGTGGTTGGCTAGGAGGCTATGTTGGCTGGCTGGATTGGTTGTTTGTTTGTCTATTGTGTGGTGTTTCACTAATTTTTCTACTTTTTCTTAGCTAACGGGGATCTTTTTTTGTTGTTTACTAATGATGGGCTATTCTCTGGTGCCTTCTTTATAGATGTTTTACTTAGCTGCTTTGGTGGGAGGACTTTTAGTTGTCCTTGGAATTTTGGTTGGCTACTGTGGTGAAAATTTCAAAAATGGAAATGCCTAAGAGGTGAGGATTTATGCTTGCAGCCTACAAAGGGAAGTAATAGCCTCTGAACCTAAATCTTGGGAGCTTTGGTGAGGGCCAAAAGCATGACCTAAATCTAAGGTGAAAATGGGTATTTGGTTTACCTCCATAAGAGAGGATAAATCACTTGACTGTTGGACTTACAACCACCTAGGGGTGGCCTCCAACTAACTTCTCCTATGATTTTAAAGCATGTAGGCAAGTCAAATGCTTTTGTAAGATAGCTAAGCTATTGTTTATTTAGAAAGAGACTAAGTCCTTAAATATACTCCCTAATATACTAGATCATGTAGGGCATGATTTAATGACTTAAATCTAATACAAATTTTATTACATTTTATTTTCATTTTGGACAATCAATTTGACACAGGCTTTAGGATTCATATGTCTAATGCATGAGAAATTATATTATGTGCCAAAATCAGCAAGATAAGGAGGTGTGTTTCCACCATGGCTCTCAATAGTCAAGCCAAGTTCTCTAGCAAAAGTGAAAGCCTCCAATAAAGAGTGAAATAATATTCTTTTTATACATGATGTGAGAAAGAAAATATAACATCTAGCTAAGAGGTTGCTAATTCTTTTATCTTGATTTATAACCTAAGCTTTAGATGAGGTAACGAGTTATTTATTTTTTAATTTGAATTGATTAGTTGGATAGAAAATTTATTTTTCTAAGAGCCTAATCGTCATCCAGGCCATACATCAAAGCAAGAAAGAAAATAGGAAAAGATGTTATCTTAATGCAAATGCTAAGCAAACATCAATCAATTTATAAAGCTAGCACAAAAGAATAAGAGGCTATTTATGGTCGGGCTCCATCGCATTAACCCAAAAATAAATTGGGTAGCTGAGCTCTACCTTTATACAACCCAAATTACAAATGAATTAAATACAGTCAAGAAGGAATTTATTATTATGGGCGGTCGTCATTCTTCATTTCTTCATTTTTTTCTTTCTTCTTTCTTCTTTCTTATTTTAGTTGGTTAGAATGTGGTTGCCCCAAAAGCTTCACATGGTACATAAGGCTTAGCTTTATAACCAATGTTCATCCTAATCCCCTATAACAATCATTCCAAAATCCTAATTACAAAATTACATAAAAATAGGAAAAAGGAAATCTAACTAAAACCTACAAAATAGAGATTAGCTAAACAAACCATACAATCCCAAGAATGTATATGTATAAATTGGACTTAACACCCCACACATGGGTAACCAAGTCCACTGGCCTATTTTGGATTATGCTTAGGGGTATAAGCACTTGCACAATAAAAGAATTTATATTTTTATTACTGCGCCCCTTAAGCACAATCCCCTGCGGAAGACAATGGTTAGACTAAGATCACCCTAACATTTAGTCAATGAACATACACCCAAACATCCAGACTAAAAATATTACATCACAAAATAAAAGCAAAACATCAAACCATACACTGCCCTAACCTAAAGCTAGAAGTGGTGACTTAGCCTAATGTGTGTGCTTTTTAAGGAGTGTATGGTATGCTTAGCTAGTTTGAAGGTTGAAGTTTTCTAAGTGTGAAAGAGTTCAACTTAGATGGGGGTTTCATTTAAGTGATTTAGTTGCTTTGGTTGATTTTATTTTTGATGATTTGGTCAGGTTTGAATGAACCTACAATTAATTACTAAAAGTTCTAAAGAGAGGAAAAGAGAAGAGAACTTCTTTTTCCTCCCTACCTAAAGTAATTTCTATAGTAGATTCATTATTTATTTTTGTTTAGTGAATGTTTTATTATGTATTTCGATTAATCTTAAGTTTAGATTTTCCCTAAACAAACCTATTCAAAGAGAAAGGCATTTTAAGATTAATTTAAGTGAATTACTATCACAAAACACACATTTACTTCATTTCTTTCCCAACATGTGTAACATGCATATGGATTATTCATAAGCATATCTATACATGCAAATGGAAGTATTTAGCTCACCTTAATTATGAATACTAAGGGATGTTACTTAAGAAAATTTAGATGCTTCATGATGCATGATTTTGTTAAGTTGAAAAGAGGGATTCTTTTACCCATTTTTCATATGCACATTTACAAGTATAAAAGACATAAGTGAGTACGACGCCATTGTTAGCACCAGGGGTGTAAGGTACAAGACCAACTTAGGGCTACTTAAAGCCTCGTAATCCATGGGTTGTCCAAACTAATATACCACTTTTATTAAATACATGTGCATGTACAACAAGAAATGTATGGAAAGAGAATCATGCAAAAAGTTTATGTTTGTTTGATTTTGGTTTGATTGTTTAGTTTATATGTGTGATGTGGAATTCCTTCTTAAGTCATGACATAGGAGTGTATGAGAATGGATTTAAGAAAATGTTATGTCCTTTTCAAATAGACTATACACTTTGCAAATCCTATACAATTATATGTTAAGAAAGAAAGGGAGAATCACACAACACATTTTATACTATTCATATGCAAGCTCATAAATAATTATAAGTAGCATACTCTTTAGTTGTGATATTTGATTTATAAGTTTTGAAAATAATTTTGGATTTAGTAGTCATAATAGCCATTCATACCCTTACTTTAGCTAAAGCATGCAATTTGACATAAAGGAAATATTTCATTTTAATTTGATTTTTCAAAAGGCATGAATGCATGATTTTCATATGACATACACATTTAGCATGTTAGGAAAGAAATGAAGTAATGAAAGCATGTAAATTCATTCACCCTAATTAATTCCTAAAGGCAATCTTATGGAATAAGCTTATTTAAAGTAAATC
The DNA here is from genome assembly GCA_021442155.1 of Cymbidium sinense. Lineage (NCBI taxonomy): Eukaryota > Viridiplantae > Streptophyta > Magnoliopsida > Asparagales > Orchidaceae > Cymbidium > Cymbidium sinense. The sequence goes on along the minus strand of CM038214.1, from coordinate 59,591,010 downwards.
AAATTTATTTTAAATAGATTTTTATTTTGGTTTGAGTTTGATTTGAATTTAAGAAATTTGAAAAGGTTTGGTGGTCCTAACCCATTCCCCACATGTGTATGATGTTTTAATTTGTTTTTAAAACCATTAGATTGATTTTATATTTTGTTTAGGTTAAGGTGTACATTAAGTTCATTAATTACCCCTTACCTACACCACTTTAAAATATTTAACCAAATAATTATGAGCCAAAGTATGACATAAAACCACACAAAGAATTTAAATTAGCAATGCACCTAGGAAAGAAAGGGCCTAATGCAATTGCCTCACAATTAGTGATTAATTAAGTTAAAGGGTTTAATTTAAGTACTTTCATAACCCTTTCCACACATGTGGGTTGGATTTTGATTTCCTTAAGCTACTTAGGTTATTGAAAACCTAAGCACTTACCCAAGATGAATTGGTTAAGTTCTGGAATGTTTTGAAAATTTTATCAAGTTAAATAAGTAGGTGATTAGTGGATTATCCCTTAATTAAGTTTGGATTAAGAAAGGAAAGGGGTATAGAGAATGTTTTAGAGAAAATTCCCCAAACCCATTCCATAAACCTCTTCTTCACTTAATCAAGGCTTAATTAACTTAGTAAAGGGAATAAACCACTGCTTACATACTTAATTATCCTTAATTATATTAAGAGAGTGATTAAGGATTCATTAAATGATTTTCTTAATTAACACATCAATAAATCCCAAGAAAATTAGGGAGGTAGAGGTCATCCCACTAAAGATATCTAAGAAATTTGAAATTATTTAATGAAGTAATTAGAGAGTAATTAGGTTATTACGTTTTCACTAAAACCCTAATTAAGGAAAAATCATTATTCAAAATCAATTGGAAACCATTTTAGATTATTCCTTACTGAATTATCTTCATGATGCATTTTATTTATATATATATTTTTATTTTTATAGATTTAGTTATGTCATGTTAAAGATTCAGTGATTAAGCAATTAATTAAAACCCCTAATTATATAATTAATCCCGTCGACGCCATGTGGACCGCTGACGTAGCGCGCGCTTTCCACATGGCACGATGAGATTTTCTATTTAAGTAGTCACATCCCATGCTGCATCAATGGCGATGCTATGCGCTTTCTCCTCGACAGTCCGTTCAAAGATCGGATGGTCATGATTAAGCTCGTGATTCTTAAAGGATTAATCACAAATCCTACAGAGCTTGATCATGACCATCCATCCAAAACACATGGATGGATGGTCCATGATCTGTCACTGAGCTCACCTGCGGGAGAGGGCAAGCGTCCACTCCTTAGGGCATGATCTGAGCTCGATTGAGCCAGATTGAGGTTAAACTCAACCCACATCATCATCATGCAAGGGGAAAGACATCCAACGGTCAAAATGCAATGGGGTGAAAGTTTATTTTACAAAGGACTAAACACTTCCTATTCTAGGCTCAGTTTAAAGGCATACTTCGATGGAGGCTATCACCTACGCTCCCAACTATTGAGGTAGCTTCGTCTAGTGGAGACAAAGCCCTGTTGAAAGTTTTAAGCCTTGGGATGAAGTGGATCTTCCAATGGACCAAGGTGGGATTCAATTGCTTGTGGCCTTGATCAAACTCACCGATCCCATGCCTTGAGAACTTAGATGAAGCTTTGGATCAACTCGATTGAGTCCCCTAAGGGTTCTTCCAAGAGCAATTGACTTGATATTGGGTATTGAGTGAGATGGAAATCCTTGCTACCTCCACTACTTTTGGTTTTGACAAATCGAGAAATGGAGAAATGCAAAGTGATCTAAGAAGCTTGGAGAAGCTTGAGGATGCTTTCTCTGAGTTCCCTAGCTTCAATTGAGTGTGAGTGTGTGAAAATGAAATGAAATTATGGGGAGTAAATCTCCCCCGAGATGGATCGGATGGCCATAAGCTATCCTTCCATTTTGGATCAATTGATCAGATGAAATGGGTTTGTTAGGTCGTTTGAGATGGTACATGGTTTGGTTTTGGCAGAGAAAGACAGTGTAGAGGTTGCCATGTGCAAAACAAGGTGGAGGAATGATTCCCACGTGCTCATTTCCAAGTGGGATGTTAGTTTGGCCATTGGGTTGGGTTTGCCTGACCCAAACCCATTGGGTCCTATGCACCATGCTTACTAGTGTCCACTTGGTCCACTAAGAGGGTGCTAAGTTATCATGAAGAGGATTTGGCCAAATTTCAAGTGAATTTGGCTAAGAAATACCCTTTGACCTAGGGGTAAAAAGGTCATTTAGCTTGTATTTCAGTTTGAATATGTTTGGTATGATTGAAAAATGGGTTGGGCCAAGTTTCAATGAATTTGGAATTGAATTGATAAGATTTTCCTCATGTTGACCCGTTTAGGTCAAAATGGGTCAACTTGGGTCAAGTTGACTAATTAGTCAAATTGGGTCAAACCAAGGGTTGAGTCAAGTTCATATGACCATATGAATTGATTTTGTATCTTTGTTTCCAATCAATTTGGTTTATATTTGGATTTGGTTCATTTGATTTCATTTAGGTCAAATGGGTCAAGTTGACCAATTTGTCCCATTTGACCTATTTGGGTTAGGTCATAGGTTGGTTTAGGTTTTATTGGTCATTTGAAATGTATTGGTATCTTCATTTCCAATCAATTTTGGTTTAATTTGATTTTGGCTCAATTTGACCTTTTAGGTCAAGTTGGGTTCATGGTCAATTGGGCTAGGTTGGATTTAGTTTGTTAATTGAGGCTTTGGTCAAGTTCAACAACTGATTTGGAATGAACTTAACCCATTGGTTTCAATCAATTTGGCTTAGATAAAGTTTTGACACATTTTGACTTTTTAGGTCAAGTTGGGTCAACTTGGGTCAATTGGCCAATTGGCTAGGTTAGGCTCAAATGATGACTTGGTCAAGTTCAAACATTGATCATGAATGAGTTTTGATCAATGGTTTCAATCAATTTGGCCTATGGTGAATTTTGGCTAGTTTATGTTTCATTTTGGCTAAGTGTTGACTTGATTTGACCCAATTTGAGTGTTTGATCATCTCATGATGATTGTTGCTCACAATGTGAGGCTTAGTTGGGCTTAGTTCAATCCAAATTGGGTAGGATTAGAATTTAGCTCAAAAGGGGTACTTTAGGTCACTTTGGGTCAAGTGAGCCTAAGTGGGTCAATTGACTTGATCAAGGCTTGAATCAAGTTTGGTTGAACTCACATATGGACTTATGATTGAAATATAATTTCATTTGCAAGTGATTTGGAGTCAAATGGGTTTTGATTCATTTGACAATTTCAAGTTCAAAAGGGTGAACATGAGTTGATTTGGGTTTGATTTTTGAATTTAGCTTTGGTTTGATGATTGAAGTTTGTATTTATATTTGGATTCATGATTGAAGTATTGATTGAGTCATGAAGAAAAATCAAGAGTTTTGCTTGATTTGAATTTGATTTAGCTAAGTTCAAGAATTTGACTTGAAAGACTTAGGTTGAATTTTGGTTGAATTTGGATTTGAGTTTTAAATTTAGTTTTGGATATTTGAGTCTACATTTCATTTATATTTATGAATATAAATGAGAATATAAATGGGTTATGAGAAAATCTCTTGAATTTGAATTGATTTGGATTTGATTCAAGCTAAGTCCATAAAATAGAATCAGAGTGACTTAGGAAGGATTTTTGAACTTGAAATTTCAATCATAAGCTTCAATCATTTGGAATTATTTTTGAGTTTGAGAAAATCAATTAAGTTTGGAATTGATTTGAGTTTGAGGTTGAGTTGGAGTTTGACTTGAAAGGAGGAAGTGAGGATTTGGTGCAAGCTATAGGGTAGGCAAATTTTCCTAACACACCTAAGGCATGCCCTATTCCTATGGCTAACTCTTCTAAGTCTCTAGGGTTAGGTTGAATGTTCACCTAATCACTAGAAGTGTCTTAACACTAAGGAAACTCTTAGTGTCTAATAGAAGTCCTATGTCTAAGATGGAGGAGTTGAGAGCTCATTCTAAAAATGAGGTCAACAAAGAGTGCCCAATAAGTGTGGTGTGACTGATAAGGTACATCACACATATTGCTGTTGACCGAAATGATCAATAACACCGAATGATCACAAGCACTAATAGAAATGATCTACTCCTAACCCAAGGTGTAGAGGAAATCCAAAGCTTAGTACAATGTGACTGTACTCTTGTCAGAGACATAAGAGAGTGAAAGAGGAATCCACTAGGGATAGAGTATGTGATCCTTCCACTAGGGAAATAGGTTCAAGTCATCCATAAGGGGATGAGAGGTTTGAAATCCACTGAGGGATTAGAATTCAAGATTTACTGAGGGAACTAGAAAGACTTGCATCTCACTGAGGAGAAGCAGATCAAAGGATTTGATTGTTTGATTATTTTGATTATTTATTTTGATTGTTGTTGTTTAGTTTCTTGTTTGGTTCCACTGAGGGAGGAGGGTTGAATTTGTTTCAGATTTTTATATTTTTGAATTTGAGATGGATCTTGTTGGTTTGTGATGGATCACATTGAGTAGGGCCCGTAGAGGCCTAGACCTAACTCAGACTTACCAATCCAAAGGGGTAGTCTACCAAACACATAATAGGACTAACCAACCAAAGGGATTGCCTTTCTGTGTGTAGCAGGTGTACTGAAGAAAGCGTAGTAGACTTATATCCTCCAAAGTAGGGACCAGTTGCTGGGGTGATCCATTGCCAAGGCAATAGATTGAATCCAACTTAAGGTTGACTATTGAGTGAATGACGTTGGGGGAATTAAATCAACTCAAAGATAGTCAAGATTAATTTCATTTTTTAGATTATTTTTGATGGATCCCATCGATTTATGATGGAATGCACTGAGTAGAGGTCATGGAGACCTTGGGCTAGCTCAAATTTACCAATCCAAAGAGAATTATCTACCAACCACATAGTAGGACTATCCAATCAAAGAGGTGCCTTTCGATTTGCAATGGTCAAGTTTAAGAAGAAAGTGCTGGGACTCACATCTTCTAAAATAAGAAACCACTAGGGTGATCGGTTGGCAAGGCAACAAATCGAACCCGACCTAGGGCTGACTATTGAGTGAATGCTGCTGTGAGACTTAAATCATCTCAAAGATAGTCAAGATCAATTTCATTTTAAATTTGTTTTGATGGATTTCATTGGTTTGTGATGGATTGCACTTAGTAGGGGCCATGGAGGCCTAGAGCAAGCATAGATTTTCCAATCCAAAGGGAATAGTCTACCAACCAGATAGTAGGACTATCCGATCAAAGGGGTGCCTTTCGATTTGTAATGGTCTAGTTAGGAAGAAAGCACAGGGACTCATATCTTCCAAAATAAGGAACCACTAGGGTGATTGATTAGCAAGGCAATAAATTGAACTCGACCTAAGGTTGACTATTGAGTGAAAGCCACTGGGGGACTTAAATTAGCTCAAAGATAGTCAAGATTAATTTCATTTTTTTAAATTTATTTTGATGGATTCTGTTGGTCTTTGATGGATCACACAGAGAAGGTGCTTATATTAGCCTAGACCTATCTCAGATTTACTAAACTAAAGGGAGTAGCTTCCAGGCCGAGGGGAGAACTATCTAACCAAAGGAGTGCCTTTTTGTTTGCAATGATCAATTTAGTTGAAGAAAGCATGGGGACTCACATTTTTCACTACAAAAGACAACTGGGGTGATCGATTGCTTTGGGCAACAAATCAAACCTGACCTAGGATTGCCTGTTAGTTTGTGACAGTCATGCTAAAAAATGCATCATAGTCTTACATCTTTCATAGCGGAATGACTGCTGGTGCAACATGCTTATGAAAAAATAGATTGAACCTAACCTAAGGGCGATTATGGAGAGAGTGTCGACCTGGGGACTTATCTCAACTTATGTAATTCCTATAGGGAGCTCTGCTGACACTGCCCTAAATATAGGATGCCTGCTTGGGAAAAGGGGCCCTTTGGGGGCTTGAATTCCTAATCCACAAGTGAATATTTTATTTATTTATTTAGTTTGTTTATCATGGACCCTATTAGTTTACTAGAGATCAAACTGAGAAGGAGATTGTATCAGCCTAGACCTATCTCAGATTTACTAAACTAAGGGAGAATCTGCACATCCGCTGAATAAATTCTCTAACCACAGAAGTGGCTACTATAAAAGGGGGACTGTCCAATCCAAAAGTAACCTTGGGTAGTGTCTAAATGAGGTCTGAAAGGATGTGATCCAAATAGAATGCCCCAGGAGAGGGGGTGGCTTGATCCAAAACCCGGAGAAGATAAAATCATAGGTATTCAGGTCAACTCATGGAGAAAGCAGGGACTCACATCGCCAAGAGTGGTGTATCCACGGGTGAGTCCACTCGACATAGAACATCAACCAACATAAGGTACCTGTTAGTTTGCAACAACTAGCTTAGAAAGAAAGCACAGGGACTTGCATCCTCTTATAGCAAAATTGATTGTTGGGATAGTCTGTCTTTGGCTTGATAAGTGCCATCTGACCTAGGGCGACTACTGAGTGAATGCCACTAGGGGACTTATATCAACTCAAATGTAGTAAAGAGGAAAGGAGCCTCTGGGGGACTTATCCTAAACCTCGAATATACTCGACCTAGTTAGATCATAATGTTTGGTTCAAGAAGAAAGCGTGGGGACTCACATCCTCTTAAACAAAATCAACATGAAGTAGCTTACTGGCTGGGCAGTGAAGACTGCCAAATTAATAAGGCCCTCATTAGTTTATAATGGTCAACTTAGGAAGAAAGCATGGGGACTCACATCCTCCAAACAAGGAACCACTGGGGTGACATACTAGCAAGGTAGCATGTAGACCCGACCCAGTGCAGCTAATGAGTGAGTGCCATTGGGGGCTTGCTCCCACATCAAAGTAGCCTGAGACAAAACATATGTGTTTATGCTTGAAGGAATAGGATTCCTCTGGGGGAATCTTACACCTAGACCTCGAGGATACTCGACTTAGTCATTGCATGATGGCTAGATCAAGAAGAAAGCGTGGGGACTTATATATTCTTAAACAAAGTCAACATGAGGTAGTTTACTGGCTGGGAAGTAAAGACTATCAAACTAACAAAGCGCTCATTGGTTTACAACGATCAAGTTTGAAAGAAAGTATGGGGACTCACATACTCCAAAAAATGAACCACTGGGGTGATATACTAGCAAGGTAGCATGTAAACTCGACCTAGAGAAGCTAATGAGTGAGTGCCACAGGGGGCTTCTCCCACATCAAAATAGCTCGATAAAAGATTTGTGTTTATTTTTGTGCTTGTGTTAAAGGGAATAGGACACTTCTTGGATTCTCTCACACCTACCCTAAGCACGCTTAGGGAATTTGATGAAATGGTGCTACTGATGGCAACTGGAATTCCCACTAAGAAAGGATACCGCTTGGGTTCTCTCACACATAACTTAGTTGTGCTAATTAAAATAGGATGCCTCTTGGGTTCTCTCACACCGATTCTAATAGCACCAGGAGATTGTGTTTATGTCATGAAAGAAGGATAGGATGCCTCTTGGTTCTCTTACACTTATCCTAAATAGGTCATGGCGAATTCGCAAGACAAGCAAACAACGCTTCGAAAGAATAGAAGTTTTTGATGAAATGGAATTAGATTTTTCTTTTTGTTCTTTCATTGTAATTATTTTCAAACATGATTTATGGGTAATATTTTTTCAAATAGAGCTCATTAATTGGAAGCATCAGGTGTTCTCCTTTACAATTAATGAGCTGATAGGATCCTCCTTAGTAGGCCTTCTCTATGACATAGGGGCCATCCCAAGTGGGTTCAAACTTGCCTCCCATATTTTGACGGGCAAGAATTATTCTCTTTAAGACTAACACAAGTTCTCATACTTGGAAAGACCTAGGGCAGACCAACTGGTGACCCTCCTCCAAACCTTCAAGCACTTCTAACCACAACTTTGAATTCTTTTTTATAGTGATCTTTCTACCCAATGCTATCCTAAGTGACAGGAGTTGAACTTCTAAAGGTAGAATGACTTCAGACCCATACACTAAGGAAAATGGGGTAGATTGAGTTGGAGTCATGTATGTGGTGTGGTAGGCCCATAAGGCTTCAACCAACTTCTCATGCCACTATCATTTATTATCATCAAGAGTCTTCTTTAGTATTTGGATGAGAGTTTTGTTGAATGCTTCTACTAAGCCATTTGCTCTAGGGTAATAGATGGTGGAGTATGTCCAATCTATACCATGTCTTCTGGTGAAGCTGTTAATCTTGGTGCTTTTGAATGTAGTACCATTATCGATATAATTCATTGAGGCACCCCAAACATATATACGATATGGTTCCTAAAAAATGGAAGCACATGCTGTGACCTCTCTGAGTGGGATTACCTCTGCCCACTTAGAAAAATAGTCGGTGGCAGCTAGAATGAACCGGTGACCCTTAGAAGAAGGAGGATCGGTTAGACCCACAATGTCAGTTCCCCAACACTCAAATGGCCATGAGGCCATGGTTGATGTTACCTGATACTGATGGCATCTCCTAAACACGTCCATAAAGTCTGTAATCATTGAAGGCCAATAGTATCATAGTCTCTTGATCTTTATCTTCATTTATGGACCAGATTGATGTGCTTTGCATAGACTTGAATGTACCTTGGTCACAATCCTATGGGCTTCGGGTTTGTCCAAACAACGTAACCACATTTGATCAAAAGAATGTCAGTACAAGGTGCCATCAATGAGAGCATAGGAGAGAGCTCTTTATTTCACCTGATGGGCTTGTCACTTTTCTTTAGGTAGTTTACCGGTCATATAATCTATGAACGGTTGCCTCCAATCCAACTCCTCATCCTTATTGGCAACAACAACCTCCCCTTTAAGAGAAAGTCTCTCGATCAGTTCAACATCAATAAGGGATAGAACTTGTCTATTTTGGACCCTTATTGGAATGGACTCATCTTCTGGACATGCCAATTCTTTGCCAAGTTTGGCCAAAGCATATGCAACTACGTTCTTTGCTTGGGGAACCATGTACATGGTGACTTCAGGGATTTGGGCCAACAGCTTCATGGTATACTCGTGGTAATGATAAAGCTTAGATTTGAGAACCTTATATGACCCGACAATCTGGTTGATGACCAACTAAAATCCCCATAGATGTTGATGCTCTTGACACATACTATTATTGCTAACTCCAGACTGGAAATCAAAGCCTCATACTCAGCTTCATTATTGGTGCAGGGATTGGAGAGATAATATGAGAATCTCATCACATCATGGTCTAGAGTTAAGAGAACTATTCTTACCCCTGCATTTCAAGGAAGAGTAGATCGTGGTGATTCTCCCTTATGAAAAGAAGCTACACCATCAAAATACATCTTCCATAGACGGTTGTCAACCTCGCCTAAGTTCATGATTTGTTCATCAGGGAGATCGAAGCAGGGAATCAACAGGCAATGGGTGCGCTGCTAAGAAATTCACTAATGCTTATCCTTTCACTGCATAGAGGGGTATGAATGTGATATAAAATTATGAGAGAATTATGGACCAACATGCCAAATGTCCGGATAGCATTAGCCGTGTCATGAGATACTGCAGTGGATTGGTTCTGGAAATAAATTTCACCTTATGAGAAAGCATATAATGTCGTAGCTTTTAGGATGCAAAGATCAAAGCTAAGTAATGTTTCTCGATAGGTGGATAGTTCACTTCAACATAAATCAAACAACAACTAAGGTAGTAGAGAGCACTCTCCTTCCCTTCATCATTGGCTTGGGCCAACAAAGCATCGAGAGAGTCATCCAATGCAATAGTGTAGAGGATGAGTGGCCTGCTCGGGATAGGGGCTACTAGAACTGGCGACTTCACCAAATGCTATTTGATATCTTCAAAGGCATGCTAGCACTTATAATCCCACTTGAACTTGGCATCCTTTTGACAAGTGCTGATAATGGCTTGCATCTCCCTGATAGGTTGGAAATAAAGTATCTTAGATACGCCAGCCATCCTTGGAAAGATCTGAGTTGAGTCAAACTTTTAGGAGGTAGAATTTCTAAGATAGCTTTGATCTTTTCTAGATCTATTTCTATTCCCCAGTGTCGGACAACAAACCCAAGGAATTTCAATGAAGTTACTCCAAATGCACACTTTAGGGGATTCATTTTAAGGTTATATTATCTTAATCGTTCAAAAACTATCATCAAGTCAAAGAGATGGTCTTCCTTTTATTTGCTCTTAACTACTAGATCATCAATATAACACTCAACCTGATGATGGATGAGTTCATTAAAGATCTGAGTTATGGCCCATTGGTATGTAGCACCAGCATTTTTAAGGCTAAAAGGCATGACCCTATTACAATAGATTCAGATTGAGGTTTGAAAAGCAATATTTCTTTCATCCTTGGTTGCCATCTTGATTTGGTTGTGGCTAGATGACCCATCCATAAAGGATAATATTGGATGAGATGAGATGATGTCCACCATTAATTCTGGTATAGGAAGATGAAACTCATCTTTAGGACATGCCTTGTTTAAGTCCCTGAAATTGATGCATATGCAAATTTCACCATTCTTCTTCTTAACTGGTACGACACTGGTTAACCAGGTAAGGTATTTTTCTTCCCTGGGAAACTAGCATCGATCAGTTTCTTGACTTCAGAAATGACATGTTGTTCAATTTCTAATTGCATGCATCTAGGAGCTTGCTTGATAGGGATTGTGTTAGGATCTATTACTAGTTTGTGGACTACTATGTGAGGAGATAATCTGAGCATCTCTTCATATGCAAAGTAATTTTTAAACTCAATCAATAGCCTAATTAAGTAATTGGTTTCTTATTCATTCAATAATGAACTGATGTATGTCGGGCGTGGATTTTCTTCTATTTCGAGGTTGATTTCTTTAAGCTTGTCAATTATTGAATGGATCTCTTCAAATTCTGCTAGTACATCTTTGATTTGGAGATCATCTGGATCATCTAAAGTTTCTAAACACACATCCTCATAAGAGTTAGTGTTGTGTGAAAAGAACTTATCAGACTCCAAATGATTGGTGACAACTAAGAAGTAATCATCGTCATCGACTGGACCCACTATACCAAATCCTAGTCCTGATCTTGATTGTGCATCCCTGCCTCAGTTGTTCCACATCTTTTTGAAGTACTTTGACCTATGCTTATACCATCAATAAGGAATAAAACCCTTCTTTGCAAGATTAAGAACATAAGGCGTGTACCAATCAAAAGGCAATTCCATTAATTCTCTATTTGAAATATCCTTAAGTCCTACATAAGTTTCTAGACTTGAGGATGATGATCTCAAAAAGAATCTCTTTGGCTTGACATCTCTAGAAGACTTAGGGCTTCCTTAATTATTAAACTTTTAACTTTTTGAGATGAAAGTGAGGTTAGAGCTAAGGTTCCTAACTTCTGCCTTATAATTTTACATGCATTTGATTCAAATACATTCGTGCTTTGTCTGGAAGACTGGTCTTCATCACTATCTGGCTCAAGTGTCACCTCCAATGAAACCTACTGAGAGCTATTGGCTAGTATGCTAATCACATTAGACTTGTCCTCTGAGCTAGATTTCAAGTCTATGTGAATAGTTGGGGTACTCCTATGAAATGAAACAAAACCCCTGTTGGATGATGGCCAACCAAGGGGTCTTCCACCTCTGGAACTACCTCTATTTCTACCTCTGCCTCTGCCTGGTGGAGGTCGAGTAATTCTACCCAAATTTTCATATGATGGAATGAGCTATGGGTGGAATGTGATATACAGCTCTATTTCTTCTTCAATTCCCCTTTCTTGTTCACTTGGATTTTCAATTTTTCTTTTCTTTTTCCTTCTCTTTTTCTTTTTCTTCTTTTTCTTTTTCTTTTGAATTTGAATTTTGCCCAAGTTCATGAGAAAGGGTGTTTTGAGGAAGATAGTAGGTCACATCCTCATATATCTCAACCTCTCTGACTAAAAATGGCTTTTCATCTCCTTTGACACAATATTCAATCCCATCCTTCCTGAACTTGATGCACTGATGGAGGGAGGATGAAATCATCTTATTTTGATGTATCCAAGGCCTACCGAGCAAAGCAGTGAATGAAGTATTTGAATCAATGATATAAAACTTAGCTTTAGTTTTCCAGTCACCTATCTCCAAAAGTAACACTATGGAACCTAAAGCCCTCTCGCCTTATTCATTGAATCCTCTCAACATCATCCGATCTCCTTGAAGTGTGGAGATATCGATCCTCAAATAAGCAGGGGTCTTTAGACTCATAATATTCACCGGTGCACCATAATTGATGAGAACTCTGGCAAGTCTGAATCATCCCATGTCAATTATAATGTAGAGGGGATGATTGTGCTCCATGTCCCCCCAGAAGTAGGTCTTCATCTGTGAAAGTGATTCTCTAAGCTTCTCTGGAATAATGTGCCTACTCTCCAATAGCGATCAGCTGAGCTAAGCATATCTTTAGATCAAGGAGAGCCTTGATTAATGATTCCCTTATCTCTTTGGATAAGATAAGGGTATCAAATATGCTTAACTTAGATGGAAACTTTCTTAGGTGAGAGAGAGCATTGTAGTCCACCTTGGGCTGATCCTCCACAGGCATATCGAAGGGTGGAGCATCCTGTGGAGGGGCTTCTCAATCTTTTGAATCAATGACTTATTTTCCCTTATTTGGAGGTGCTGCCTTATGAGGTAGAGCCTTGCCACTACAGAGGTTGACTTCGGTGATCTCTTGTGGCAGGGTAATGGAAGATTCTACCTGCACATCAGGCTCACCTACAACTTCTCCTATGGGACCCTCAGAATCGGATGATTCTAAGTCTATCTGAAGAGGCGAGCCCATAGTATTCAGAGAAGGAAAGTCCAACTCTGAATCTGAAAGAGGAAGATCAGAGTTGTCATAATTATTATTTAGACTTGAAAAGTTTTCATTACGAGTAGATTTAGACAACCCATCAGAAGTGGCACAGATATAATTCAAGCTAGCTTTATTCTTTAATTTTTTGAATTTTGAAGGAGGCACATAATAGAAATCAAGTAAAGTAAGAGGGGTGAGGGATTTGATGCCCTCATCTGTCGATACAAGATGTCTGCTAAATGAAGAACTAGCTGAAGTAGAGGTAGTCACTGATGTAGTAGCTGCAACTATGGACTGAAGGCTGGACTCAGTCGGTGGTTGCTCTAGTTGGCTATCTTGGGTTGGCATAGGCTACTGCTGTTGAGCTCCCCCTTTCCTTGAGTTGGCTCTAGCAACTTGCAAACCTTCATTAATGTTGGAGGTTTGAGCTGTCTCAGGCACCTGTAAGGAATGTTTCCTAATTTTCAAAACAATTTTCGTAGAAGTATGGGATAAGGAGATATCCCAACCTTCTTTGGTTTTGGTAGGATTGCAAGTATCCCCAAGGATTACCCTAATAGAACTGTATGGTTGTTCCATAGGGTATTCCTTCGAGATAACTATAGCACCAGTCTTGAAGGTATGCTCAAGCCAATCCCTGAATGAAAAGCAATCTTCCAAAACATAACCTAGCATGCGGTGGTAGGGGAAAAAGTTAGGATCATTACTTTTGTATACTTCCTTCGGTCTCCTAGGTTTGGGTAGCTAAAATTAGGCTTTTTTAAGAGATTCTTAATGATCTTCCTGATTACCTCCCTCTTAAATGAATAAAGCTTGTTGAGTTTATCCAAAAGAGTAGGTGGACCGTAGCTACCTGGCAGCGGGTATGTGTACCACTGCTGCTGATGATGTGGCTGAGGAGGAGGTGATGTAGGCCTTGGAGGCTACTGTGGTGGCCAGTAAGACTACCTCGGTGGTGGTATAAGAGGTGGAAGTGACGGTTGTGGAGCATGAGGTCTCTTAAACTGCTCTCTGGCCGGCTATTTCCCCTTGTCTACTACTATCACTGCCCCGGGCTTCTTCTCAAAGGCTTTCTATGGCTTCTACTTTATTGATTAGTCCAGAAAAGGAAACTATTTGGCTTCTCCTTGTATGCTAGCTGCCTTGTTGATTAGTTTCTCAAATATTTTGATGGTGAAACCTTTGAGCATGAAGGCGATCTGGTGATGGATATTTTTAAGAAGAATCTTGATGGCATGCTATTCAGATAGCTATGGTTTGCATTTCATACTCAAAGTTATGCCATCTAAGAATGTAATCAATGAGGGACTCACTGGGGTTTTGTTGAGCCATAACAAGATCGCCTACAATCACCCTTTCTTGAGCTCCAACAAATCTCTTGATGAAGAGTAGCTCCAACTTAGCAAAAGTTTGCTCTGAACTGTTGGGAAGTTTAGTGTACCAATTGAAGGCTATGCTTGCTAAGCTATTGATAAAGAGATGGAAGAGTAAAGTATCACTGCCACTGGTGTTGCAATAACTAGCTCTGAAGTTCATAATATCCTGCCTCGGGTTCCCACTGCCATCGAAGCTCTTGAAAGAAGGTGGCATGAAACCTTTAGGATATTGGATAATAATAAATTCCTCCAGGTAGGTTCTACCCTTTGGAACTAATGATCCTCCTCGGGCTTGAGCCAATGCTTCTCTCACCTACTGCTCAACCATGGTTTTAATATATTTTTCCTGTATGGAGGTACTAACCACTACCTTCCTATATAGGCTAGTGCTACCTTGCTCTACTGGAGGTAAAGTCTTGGCTAGATCCAAGATATGCACCATCTCTGGCTGACTAATCTCAACTATAGTAGGATGAACTATTGGTGCTTATTTCTGAAGTGCTAAAATAGTTGCTAGAAAATCTTCAAGATGCTTCTCGATCCTATTTATTTGTTCATCTTTCTATTTTAATTACTAATGGAGGTGTTGGGTCCAGTAGGCTGTGTCTTCCTGCTTGTCCTTAGCACCTTCCAAAGTCTACTACTCATGGAGCCTTGCATACCCCCGCTGAATCATCTAACAGGTTATCCTCGTTAGGATCAAAGCTAACCTTTTCATCCACTAAATCAGACTAAGCAAATCCTAAGATTTCTTTCTTCTACACTAGATACTGAGATGTGATGTCATTTAGGGATCAGTCCAACTGAATAGACACAAAAGATCAGGTCTGACCGGTAATGGGATAACTGTCATGAACAGATAAGCATCTAACCTCTAATGTTGCTGGTGAGTTGATCCTGTGAGGACTACGCTCACTAGAGGAAAGATACTTCTGACTGCTGCTGGATTTGGGTGGAGTGGCACTCCTAGGAGGATCTATGGCCATGAAGGTGACTGAACTGTTTCCTTCTCCCTAAACTGCTGTGACTATCTCCATAGCTTGCTGCGATGGTGGTGGTGATGGGATGACTATGATACTTCAAGGCCGCCATTCCTTCTTCACCATGATCGGCGAAGGTCGGCGGAGAGCTTCGGCCTCACCCCTAGTGGTGGGATGGGATGTCTTAAGGTGGCCACCACCAGCATCTCCCGATCTGCCTTTATGGCCTTGGATGGAATAGTAGATGCTAGAATATGTACAAGAGACGGAGGGTGCAGAGAAGAGCGGTGTGATAGAGGCCACCACCGACTATCTCAGGATTGGAGCTCCTCTCCTATGAGTAAGATGTTGTTAGTATGGTCTATGCGGGTAGCGTACTGATCTGGAAAGTCCACAAGTGCAGAGGCCACTGACTGTCAGCTATACCTCTGATGCTCCTGGCTAGTAATATGAACTAATGCATGGGCCTTTCTAGCCTTCTCCTACCTAAGCTGCCTGCCCACACTATTAGGGTTAACTGATCTCAAATCAAATTGAGCCCCAGACTTTGATCGTCCGTTGTCTCCACCTACTCAACGTAAAACTGATCGAAGGCCGACACACAACCTCCTCCTCTCACTAACAGGTGCCTGAAATTGAACTGTTAGCGGAGGTGAAGCAGAAATCATCCTAGCATCCTCTCTATCAGATCCAGAGAGAGTGTGGAATTAGTTTTCTGTAACCAGTGGGGAAACCATCCTAGGTAGCTCCTCTATAATGCCTCTAAATCCTAGCAATGTGAGAGTGATATCGCTTGATCATGCGGTTCTTGTTTCTACGCTAGGTCCTGGTAGGTTAAATAGGGTAGGAGCTAAACCCAACCTCAAAGGGAGATAATCCACATCGGGGAGCCTTGAGAGCTAGCAGTGGGTAGCCTTGGGGGGTATGGGGAACAACCACACATTGGTGCTGCCACTGCTACTACTGCTGTGGGAACCATGATAACCTTACTCTTCAGTGAGGGAATCTCCAGTCATGCACTGGATGGCCGCGGTCACCATGGTCCTAGTGTCATGGGGTGTTCTCCCACATATAATCCGCCTCAAGCCTCAACCAAAGTGGATGAGGTGGGCATAGTCAGATCGTGGTAGGCTGGCCTGATCCAAGGCTAAATCTATCCCATGAGGAAATGTGAACACATATTTCTACGCTGCCATTGCAATCAACTGAAACTGAAATTGAAACTAAAACAAACGCTAACTAAAAGTTTGCAATGTTGAAAATAAAATTGCATTAGATTTCTATTTTGTTTATTTTTGAATTTAAAATTTTAGAATTTGAACCCACACCCAACAACTTGAAAGTGTTAAGTGGGGGCTTAAATGGATTTAGAAGAGATTTTGAGATTGATTGGAAAGAGGATTTTTGAATGTAGAATCCATTTTCAACAAATTTGGGTATGTTGAAAATGGGTTCAAATATTTTTGGAGAGATGCTTCCATAGGTTCATGTTTGAATTTGATTTTTTTTTGAAGACCCTTTATTTAACAAATTTGAGTATGTTAAAGTAAAGGGTCAGTTGATTTTATTTTTGATTTGAGGATTTTTTTTGAATTTACTCACATAGCAAATTTGGGAATGCTAGGTCAGGTGTTTGAAAATAATTTTTTCTTTTTCTTTTGTTTGCTTTGTTTTGTGAATCTTATGTGATTATGAAAGATGGAATCCTCATTTAGCAAATTTAGGTATGCTAAATGAAGAATCTAAATGTGTTTTATTTTTTTATTTTTTTATTTTTGAAAATAGGATTCTTAGCAAATTTGGGTATGCTACAGAAATCCTAATGTGTTTCATGTTTTTGATTTTGTTTTGAAAAAGAGGATCCTTAGCAAATTTGGGTATGCTAAGAAAATCTAAATGTGTTTTATGTTTTTGATTTTATTTTGAAAAATAGGATCCTTAACAAATTTGGGTATGCTAAGGAAATACTAATGTGTTTCTTTTCTTTTTTTATTTGATTTTGAAAATAGGATTAGTATCAAATTTGGGTATGCTAAGAAAATCATAATGTGTTTCTTGTTTTTTTTTTAATTTGATTTTGAAAATAAGATTCTTAGAAAATTTGGGTATGCTAAGAAAATCGTAATGTGTTTCTTTTTGTTTTGGATTTTGTTTTGAAAATGGAGAATTCACTTAGTAAATGTGATATGCTAAAATGAAGTTCCAATGTGTTTTGAATTTTGTGAAATGGAGATTTCACTTAGAAAATTTGAGTATGATAAATGAAATTCCAAAAATGTGTTTGAAATTTTGTTTTGCAAATGGAGACTTCACTTTAGCAAATGTGGTATGCTAAAAATGAAGTTATAATGTGTTTTTTTGAATTTTGTGAAATGGAGATTTCACTTAGCAAATTTGAGTATGCTAAATGAAATTCAAAAAATGTGTTTTTATTTTTGTTTTGAAAATGGAGACTTCACTTTAGCAAATGTGGTATGCTAAAATGAAGTTCAAAGTGCATTTTTTATTTATTTTGTGAAATAGAGATTTCACTTAGCAAATTTGAGTATGCTAAATGAAATTCCAAAAATGTGTTTCAAATTTTGTTTTGAAAATGGAGACTTCACTTTAGCAAATGTGGTATGCTAAAAATGAAGTTCCAATGTATTTTTTGAATTTAGTTTTTTGATTTTGATTAGAAATGAAACCTCCATTCAATAAATGTGGGTATATTGATTGTAGTGGTTTCATATGTACTTTTTGAAAATTTATTTTTGTTTTGATTGGAAATGAAACCTCCATTCAATAAATGTGGGTATATTGAATGGAGAGGTTTCATATGTGCGTTTGGAAATTTATTTTGGTTTTGATTGGAAATGAAACGTCCATTCGATAAATGTGGGTATATTGAATGGAGAGGTTTCATATGTTCTTTTGGAAATTTATTTTGATTTTGATTGGAAATGAAGCCTCCATTCAATAAATGTGGGTATATTGAAGGGAGAGGTTTCATATGTGCTTTTTGTAAATTAATTTTTAATTTTGATTGGAAATGAAATTCCATTCAATAAATGTGGGTATATTGAATGGAGAGGTTTCATATGTGCTTTTTGAAAAGGTGAAAATTCCAACTTACACATGTGGAATGTGTTGAGTGGAATTTCAAAGTTGTGATTTTGCTTGAAGATGTAACATCCATCCAACACATTTGGATGTATTGAAGGGAAAGGCCCATCTTCAAATTTTGTGCATTTTGGAAACATGATTGTTGGTTTTATTTTGGAAATGTCCCTACATGTAACAATTATGAAAATTATTAGATGTAGTGCAAATATTTTATTAAGTGTATTTTGAAAAAGTGCTTTTGAAAAGCAAGACTTTTATGAAGGATTTATTTTGTCTTTATTTTTAGAATGAACCTTTCCTTATCATAGAAATGATAAGGAGAATGTCTTTAATTATTTCTTTTAATAAAATTTTTATTTTCACCCATTGGGGAATCCAACAGGGGTTTTAAGACCAACATAGGGTGAGGTCCTAAAACCTAAAGATGTTGGCTAGCTTTACTTAAGGTTGAAATAAGCTAAGTGCCAACGGAAAAGAAAGATAGTATTGGATTCATACAAAAGTACAAACCCACTATCAATACTTGGAGACAACGATCATTTACCAAAGATGGAGAGAGGAACCTTCCCCAATGGAGTCGCCAAAAAAAATCTGTGGTGAAATATTTTTATATTCCTTCCTTCATCTATCCCCTTTAGGAAAGAGGATAAATGAAAACAAAAATATAACACCTTGTTGGGATACCACATAGATCCGCAGATATTCTTATTAGGGTGATCAAGTACGACATTGAGGAATGGTGTACTATCTTGAGAGATAGAAGTCACCATCCTATAAATGGACCTAATCACCTTAATAATGACTCCTAAGGACTATGGCTCTTCAGAATGTACCAGAGATTCCTCCCCTACTTTACATGAAAAAGTAAACCAGGGTTTATTTTAAACCGAGTTTGTTAAGTTCCCTACAGGGGCAAGCCCCCATAGTTAATTACATCCTAATGAACAAGAATCCTTAGGAATACTCTCGATTAAGGTAAATGATTGTTGCCTCCAAAGATTTCAAAAGGTAAGGCTATCAATCGATTAGTTTATTTTTAAAAGAAATCAAGTGGGATCAATCAAGAGGAGGGAGTTCTTATTGAAGCCAAATGAAGATAAGTAGGGGATGTTTAGGATTCTAGGAAGCCTAGTAATCATCCCGAACTATCCTATGGTTAGGCTTTACATGTTTTGAAATTGAATTAATTAATTTGAGTTGAATTCTTATTAGAAATATAGTGCTTACAATTTCATGATACAAGGTCATGAAAATTCCTATGAGGTGAGGATTTATGCTCGTAGCCCACAACGGGAAGTAGAAACCTCTGAACCTAAATCAAGGGAGCATTGGCGAGGGCCAAAAGCATGACCTAAATCTAAGGCAAATATGGGTATTTGGTTTACCTCCATAAGAGAGGATAAACCACTCGACTGTTGGATTTACAACCACCTGGGGGTGTCCGCCAACTAACTCCTCCTACGATTTTAAAGCATGTAGGCAAGTCAAATGCTTTTGTAAGATAGCTAACATGTTGTTTATTTAGAAAGAGACTAAGTCCTTAAACACACTCCCAAAGAGACTAGATCATGTAGAGCATGATTTAATGACTTTAATCTAATGCAAATTTTGTTACATTTTATTTTCATTTTGGATAATCAATTTGACACAAGCTTTAGGATTCATATGCCTAATGCATGAGAAATTAGATTATGGGCCAAAATCACAAAGATAAGGAGGTGTGTTTCACCATGGCTCTCAAAGGTCAAGCAAAGTTCTCTATAAAAGGTGGAAGCTCCAATCAAGAGTAAAACAATATGCTTTTTATGCATGATGTGAGAAAGAAAATACAATATCCAGCTAAGAGGTTGCTAAATCTTTTATCTGATTTATAACCTATGCTTTAGAAGAGGTTATGAGTTATTTATTTTATTAATTTTAATTGATTTGTTGGATAGATAATTTATTTTTCTAAGAGCCTAATCGTCATCCAGGCCAAACATCAAAGCAAGGAAGAAACTAAGAAAAGATGCTATCTTAATGCACAAGCTAATCAAACATTAATCAATTTATAAAGTTAGCGCAAAAGAATAAGTCGTCATTTGTGCTCGAGCTCCACTGCACAAACCCAAAAATAAATTGGTTGTCAAGCTCTACCCTTATACAACTCGGATTATAAATGAATTAAATACAATGAAGAATGAATTTCATTATTTTGGGGAGGGTCCTCATTCTTCATTTCTTCATTCCTTCTTTCTTATTTCTTGTTTCTTCTTTTGGTTGGTTGGAATGTGGTTGCTCTGAAGGCTTCACATGGTACATAAGGCTTAGCCTTATAACTAATGTTCATCCTAATCCCCCATAACAATCATCCAAAAATCCTAATTATAAAATTACATAAAAATGGGAAAAAGGAAATCTAACTAAAACTAATAAAATAGAGATTAACTAAATAAACTATACAATCCTAAGCATGTATATGTATAAATTAGACTTAGCACCCCACACATGGGTAATTAAGTCCACCTGGCCTATTTGGATTATGCTTAGGGGTATAAACACCTGCATAGCAAAAGCATTTATATTTTTTATTACAGCACCCCTTAAGCGCAATCACCTGCAGCAGATAATGGTTAGACTAAGATCGCCCTACCATTCAGTCTACACACATGCACCCTAACATCCATACTAAAAACATTACATCATAAAACAAAAGCAAAATATCAAACCATGTACCGCCCTAACCTAAAGCTAGAAGTCGTGACCTAGACTAATGTGTGTACTTTTTAAGGTTTGTGTGGTATGCTTAGCTAGGCTTTAAGGTTGAAGTTTTCTAAGTGAGAAAGAGTTCAACTTAGAGGGTGGTTTCATTTAAGTGATTTAGTTGCTTTGGTTGATTTTATTAGGTTTGAATGAACTTATAATTAATTACTAAAAGTTGTAAAGAGAGGAAAAGAGAAGAAAACTTCTCTTTCCTCCCTACCTTAAGTAATTTCTAAAGTAGATACATTATTGATTTTTGTTTAGTGAATGTTTTATTATGCATTTTGATTAATCTTAAGTTTAGGTTTTCCTTAAACAAACCTATTCAATAAGAAAGATATTTTAAGATTAAGTAAAGTGATTACTATCATAAAACACACATTTACTTTATTTCTTTTCCAACATGCATATGGATGAATCCTAAGCATATCTATACATGCAAATGGAAGCGTTTAACACACCTTAATGATGAATGCAAAGGGATGTTACTTAAGAAAATTTAAATGCTTCATGATGCATGATTTTGTTAAGTAGAAAAGAGGGATTCTTTTCTTCGATGCCATTGTTAGCACCAGGGGTGTAAGGTACAAGACCTACTTAGGGCTACTTAAAGTCTCATAACCCTGGGGTTGTCCAGACTAATATACTACTTTTCTTAAATACATGTGCATGTACAACAAGAAATGCATGGAAAGAGAATCATGCAAAAAGTTTATGTTTGTTTGATTTTGGTTTGATTGTTTAGTTTATATGTGTGATGTGGAATTCCTTCTTAAGTCATGACATAGGAGTGTATAAGAATGGATTTAAGTAAGTGCTATGTCCTTTTCAAATGGACTATACACTTTGCAAATCATATACAATTCTATGTTAAGAAAGAGAGGGAGAATCACATAACATATTTTATACTATTCATACGCAAGATCATAAATAATTATAAGTAACATACTCTTCAGTTGTGACATTTGATTTATAAGTTTTGAAAATAATTTTGGATTTAGTAGTCATAATAACCATTCATATCCTTACTTTAGCCAAAGCATGCAATTTGACATAAAGGAAACATTTCATTTTAATTTGATTTTTCAAAAGGCATGAATGCATGATTTTCATGACATACACATTTAGCATGTTAGGAAAGAAATGATGTGATGAAAGCATGTAAATTGATTTACCCTAATTAATTCGTAAAGACAATCTTATGCAATAAGATTATTTAAAGTAAATCAATTTTGTTTTAAAGAATTTTTTGTTTTGTTTTGAGTTTGAATTTAATTTAGGAAATGTGAAAAGGTTTGTTGGTCCTAGCCCATTCCCCACATGTGTTTGATGTTTTAATTTGTTTTTAGAACCATTAGATTGATTTTATATTTTGTTTAGGTTAAGGTGTACATTAAGTTCATTAATTATCCTTACCTACACCACTTTAACATATTTAACAAAATAATTATGAGCCAAAGTATGACATAATACCACACAAGGAATTTAAATTAGCAATGCACCTAGGAAAGAAAGGGTCTAATGCAATTGGCTCACAATTAGTGATTAATTAAGCTAAAGGGTTAAATTTAAGTACTTTCATAACCCTTCCCACACATGTGGGTTGGATTTTGATTTCCTTAAGCTACTTAGGTTATTGAAAACCTAAGCACCTACCCAAGATGAATTGGTTAAGTTCTGGAATGTTTCAAAAATTTTATCAAGTTAAATAAGTAGGTGATTAATTAGCCCTTAATTAAGTTTGGATTAAGAAAGGAAAGGGTTTTAGAGAATGGTTTAGAGAAAATTCCCCAAGCCCATTCCATAAACCTCTTCTTCACTTAATCAAGGCTTAATTAACCTAATAAAGGGAATAAACCACTGTTCAGATGCTTAATTATTCTTAATTACATTAAGAGAGTGATTAAGGATCCATTAATTGATTTTCGTAATTAACTCATCAATAAATCCCAAGAAAATTAGGGGAGGTAGAGGTCATCCCACTAAATGCATCTGATAAATTTGAAATGATTTAATGATGTAATTAAGGGTAATTAGGGTTATTAAGAATTCACTAAAACCCTAATTAAGAAAAAATCATTATTTAAAATCAATTGGAAATAATTTTAGATTATTCCTTACTGAATTATCTTCACAATGCATTTTATTTTGAATTTTTTTTGGATTTTTCTAGATTTAGTTATGTTATTTTGAAGATTGAGTTATTAAGGAATTAATTAAAACCCCTAATTGTATAACTAATCTCGTTGGCTCCGTGGACCGCTAACGCAGTGCGTGCTTTCCACGTGGTGTGACAGGATTCACTATTTAAGTAGTCACATCCCATGCCGTGTCAGCGGTGGCGCTATGTGCTTTCTCCTTGACCATCCTATCAAAGATCGAACGGTCAGAATTAAGCTTGCGGTTCTTAAGTGAAATCAGAGATCCTATGAAGCTTGATCAAGACCATCCATCCAAAATGAGCAGATGGACTATCCATGATTCATCACTGAGCTCACCTGTGGGAGAGGGCATCCGTCCACTCCTTAAGGCATGATCCGAGCTAGATTGAGCTCAGATTGAGCTCAAACTCTACCCACATTATCATAATGCAAAAGGAAAGACATCCAATGGTTAAAATGTAATGGGGTGAAAATTTCTTTCACAAAGGACCAAACACTTCCTATTCTACGCTCAGTTTGAAGGCATACCTCACCAGAGGCTATCACCGACACTCCCAACCATCGAGGTACTTCGTTAGGATAGTTTAGGATTTTAGTGTTTAGGGTTTTTGGGGTTTAGGGTTTAAGGTTAGTTTATGATTTAGGGATTTGGGATTTAGGATTTAGGGTTTAGGATTTTTTTGTTGGAAAATGTTAGAATTTTATTACCATAAAAGGAAAAGATAAAATGTCCTTAAACAAAGTAAAGCTAGGAATTCTACCTCTTATAGAGCTACAAGATACATAAAGAGCTAAACCCTCATCTAAGTACATTAGAAGAGGAAAAGAAAACAAAAAAGCAAAAATAACAGTTAAAAAGCATGAGAGCAAAATGACATAGAGTAAAATAAAATAAAGCATGAAAATAGAAAAAGGTTGAGTCAACAGCAGTTCATGATTCCTTTGAGAAAGAAAGATAAGCAAGCTCCACAAGAGGGATGACTAAGAAATGATGAATGACAAAGTTCCAACCTATGAAAGAATTCAAAAACACTACAAAGAAAATGTCATAGCTAAAGGATAAGAATAAAGAGAAAAAGAAGCGAGAAAGAAAAGGCTCAGCTCGGTTAAGATCATCTCAGGGCAACAATACATATGAGCATCCAAACTTCATAAAAGGGTTACAATCATATGTAAAGCTACCAAAGAGAGGTGAGTAACATCAAAGCCATCATAGCCAGCATACTTGATACCAGCAGCCATCTAAGGCAAGTAGTCCATAGTGATCCAATCCTGCACTAAACAAATAGAGAAAACAACAGCCAATAGCCATTCAATAGTCAACCCACCAACTAAAACTCATAATAGGCCAATCACATAAAGCCAACAACCTAGAAGTCACAGCATGATCATTGACAAAGCTAATGGAACCAAGCAGTAACACCACCAAAACCACCACCAGCATACCTTAACAAGCCAAAAACCAAGACCAGCACACACAAATGGAAGCCAAAGGCAGCCACCAACCACCATAAAACAAAAATCCCAATTTAGAAGGATCAATAAAGGTTCGGCCAGCACAGCGAAAGGTTGTAGAAAATTGGCCAAGAAGAAGAAAAAAAAAAGAAAGGCAGCTGTTGACCTCATTTTTAGAATGAGGTCTCAACCCCTCCATCTTAGGCATAGGACTTCTCCTAGACACAAAGAGTTTCCTTAGTCTTAAGACACTTCTAGTGATTAGGTGAACATTCAACCTAATCCTAGAGACTTAGAAGAGTTAGCCATAGGAATAGGGCATGCCTTAGGGGTGTTAGGAAAATTTGCCTACTCTATAGCTTGAACCAAATCCTCACTTCCTCCTTTCAAGTCAAACTCCAAATCAACCTCAAACTCAAATCAATTCCAAATGATTGAAGCTTATGATTCCAAGTTCAAAAATCCTTCATAAGTCACTTTGATTCTATTTTATGGACATAGCTTGAATTAAATCCAAATCAATTCAAATTCAAGAGATTTTCTCATAACTCGTTCATATTCTCATTTATATTTACAAATATAAATAAAATATAGATTAAAATATCCAAAATTAAATTCAAAACTCAAATCTAAATTCAACCAAAATTCAACCTAAGCCTTTCAAGTCAAATTCTTGAACTTAGCCAAATCAAATTTAAATCAAGCCAAACTCTTGATTTTTCTTCATGATTCAATCAATCTTTCAATCAGGAATCCAAATATAAATAAAAACTTCAATCATCAAACCAAAGCTAAATTCAAAAATCAAACATAAATCAAACTCATGTTCACCCTTTTGAACTTGAAATCGTTAAATGAATCAAAACCCATTTGACTCCAAATCACTTGCAAATGGATTTATATTTCAATCACAAGTCCATATGTGAGTTCAACCAAACCTGATTCAAACCATGATCAAGTCAATTGACCCACATAGGCTCACTTGACCTAAAGTGACCTAAAGTGACCTAAAGTACCCCTTTTGAGCCGAATTCTAATCCTACCTAAATTGGATTGAACTAAGCCCAACTAAGCCTCACATTGTGAGCAACAATCATCATGAGATCATCAATCACTCAAATTGGCTCAAACTAAGTCAAACCTAAGGGTTGACCAAGTCAACACTTAGCCAAAATAAAATCTAAAGTAGCCAAAATCCACCATAGGCCAAATTGATTGAAACCATTGATCAAAACTCATTCATGATCAATGTTTGAACTTGACCAAGTCATCATTTAAGGCTAACCTAGCCCAATTGGCCACTTGACCCAACTTGACCTAAAAAATCAAAATGTTTCAAAACTTGATCTAAGCCAAATTAATTGAAACCAATAGGTCAAGTTCATTCTAAACCACTTGTTGAACTTGACCAAAGCCTCAATTAGCCAACTAAACCCAACCTATCCCAATTGACCATGAACCCAACTTGACCTAAAAGGTTAAATTGAGCAAAAATCAAATTAAACCAAAATTTATTGGAAACAAAGATACCAATTTCAAATGACTAATGAAACCTAAACCAACCCGTGACCTAACCCAAATAAGCAAATGGGTCAAATTGGTCAACTTGTCCCATTTGACCTAAATGAAATGAAATGAACCAAATCCAAATATAAACCAAATTGATTGGAAACAAAGATACAAAATCAATTCATATGGTCATATGAACTTGGCTTAACCCTTGGTTTGACCCATTTTGACCTAAATGGGTCAACATGAGGCAAATCATATCAAATCAATTCCAAATTCATTGATACTTAGCCCAACCCATTTTTCAATCATATTAAACATATTCCAACTGAAATCCAAGCCAAATGACCTTTTTACCCCTAGGTCAAAGGGTAATTCTTGGCCAAATTCACTTAGAATTTGGTCAATTTCTCTTCATGGCCACTTGGCACCCTCTTAGTGGACCAAGTGGACACTAGTGAGCATGGTGCACATGACCCAATGGGTTTGGGTCAGCTAAACCCAACCCAATGGCCAAACCGACCACCCACTTGGAAATGAGCATATGGGAATCATTCCTCCGCCTTGTTTTGCACATGGAAACCTCTCCACTACCTTCCTCAGCCAAAATTGAACCATGTGTCATCTCAAATGACCTATCAAACCCATTGCATCTATTCAATTGTTCCAAAAATGGAAGGATAGCATGTGATCATTCGATCCATCTAGGGGGAGATATACTCCCCCTAATTTCTTTTCATTTTCACACACTCACACTTGATTGAAGCTAGGGAACTCAAAGCAAGCATCCTTAAGCTTCTCCAAGCCTCCTAGATCACTTTGCATTTCTCCATTTCTTAGTTTATCAAAACTAAAAATAGGGGAGGTAGCAAGGATTTCCATCTCACTCAATACCCAATATCAAGCCAATTTCTCTTGCAAGCACCCTCAAGGGACTCAATCGAGTTTATCCAAAGCTTCATCCAAATTCTCAAGGCACGTGAGAGGGGAGTTTGATCAAGGATGCAAGCAATTGAAGCCCACCTTGGTCCATAGGAAGATCCACTTCATCCCAAGGCTTGAAACTTTCAACAGGGCTTCCTTTTCTTTGCTTTCGACTACTAGATCATCAACATAGCACTCAACCTGATGATGGATGAGTTCATTGAATATCTGAGTCATGGCCCGTTGGTATGTAGCACTAGCATTTTTAAGGTTGAAAGGCATGACCCTATAATAGAAGATTTCGATCAAGGTTTGAAAAGTAGTGTTTCTTTCATCTTCAGGAGACATCTAGATTTTGTTATAGGCAGATGATCCATCCATGAAGGAAAATACTGTATGAGATGAGGTAATGTCCACCATTAATTCTGGTATAGGAAGAGGAAACACATCCTTAGTACATGCCTTATTTAAGTCCCTAAAATCGATGCAAATATGAATTTGGCCATTCTTCTTCTTTATTGGGATGACATTAGCTGACCAGGTAGGATATTTTTTTCCCTGATGAAACTAGCAATAACCAGTTTCTTGACTTCAGAAATGACCTATTTTGTAATTTCTAATTGCATGCGTCTAGGAGATTGCTTAATAGGGGTAATGTTAGGATCTATTGCTAGCTTGTGGACAGATACATTAGGAGATAATCCTGACATTTCTTCATAATTCCATGTGAAGCAGTCTTTAAACTCAGTCAATAGCCTAACCAAGTTATTGGTTTCTTCTTCATTCAACAATGAAATGATGTATGTCGGGCGAGGATTTTCTTCTATCCCAAGGTTGATTTCTTTAAGTTTGTCAATTGTTGAATGGATTTCTTCTTCAAATTCTAGCAATGACTCTTTGACTTGGAGATCATCTAGATCATCTGATATTTCTAAACACACATTCTTATAAGAGTTGGGGATGTGCGAGAAGAACCTATAAGACTCTAAATGCTTGGTAACTACTAGATAATAATCTTTGTCATCGACCAGACCCACTGTATCAAATCCTAGTCCTGCTCTTGATTGTGCTTCCCTGCTTGAATTGTTCCATAGCTTTTTAAACTACTTTGACCTGTACTTAGACCACATGTGAGGAATCAAATCTTTTTGCACAAGATTTTGAATAAAAGGAGAGTAAAAGTCAACCGGTAGTCCATTAATTATTTGAAAGTATCTTCCTCAAGCTCTACATCAACTTCAGGGCTTGAGGAGGATGATCCCAAAAAGAACCTCTTCTGCTTCATGTCACTGGAAGACTTAGGGATTTTCTTAACTATCAAACCTTCAACTTTCTGAGATGTAACTGAGGTATGAGCTAAGGTTCCCAAGTGCTGCATAATAGTTTCACATAAGCCAGATTTGAATACTTTGCATTGCTTGGAGGCATGGTCTTCATCTCTATTTGATTCAAAAGTCACCTCCAATGGAACCCACTGAGAGGGGTTGGCTGGTATACTAATCGCATTAGACTCATCCTTTGAGCTGGATTCTAAGTCTATGTGAATAGTAGGGGTACTCCTATGAACTGGAACATGACCTCTATTGGCTGAAGGCCAATTAGGGGGTCTCCCACATCTAGAATTGCCTCTATTTCTGCCTCTACCTCTACCTGGTAGAGGTTGAGCCATCCTACCCACATGTCCATATGATGGAATGAATTATTGGTGGAATGTGATATGCAAATCTATTTCTTCTTCATTTCTCCTTTCTTGTGTACTTGGACTTTTATTTTTCTTTTCTTTTTCTTTTGGCTTTTCGTTTTCTTCATTTTCCATTTCTTTTGTTTTTGCATTTGAATTTTGTCCAAGTTCACGAGGAAGGGTGTTTTGAGGAAGATTGTAGGTCACATCCTCATAAATCTCAACCTCTTTGACTGAAAATACTTTTTCATCTCTACTGACACGGTATTCAATCCCATCTTTTCTGAACTTGATGCACTGATGAAATGATGATGAAATGATCTTGTTCTGATGTATCCAAGGCCTATCAAGCAAAGTAGTGAATGAAGTATTCAAACCAATGATGTAGAACTTGGCTTCAGTCTTCTAGTCACCGATCTCCAATGGTAACACTATAGAACCTAAAGCCCGCTCACCTTGGTTATTGAATCCTCTCAACATCATCTAAGCTTCTTTTGCATAATGTGCCTCCTTACCTATAGCAATCAACTAAGCTAAGCATATTTCAGGATAAAGGAGAGCCTTGATTAGTATTTCCTTCATCTCTTTGGATAAGACAAGGGCAGCTTAGATGAAAACTTTCTTAGATGAGAGAGGATGTTGTAGTCCACCTTCGGCTGGTCTTCCACAAGCATATCCAAGGGTGTAGCATCCTGTGGAAGGGCTTCTCATTCTTCAGTACCATTGACTTATTTCCCTTTATCTTGAGGTGCTACCCTAGGAGGTAGAACCTTGCTTCTACGGAGGTTGACTTTGGTGATCTCTTGAGGCAAGGTGGTGGAAGGTTCAACCTGCACTTCAGGCTCACCTACAACTTCTCCTATGGGATTCTCAAAATCGAATGATTTCATGTCTATCTCAAGAGGTGAACCTGTAGTATTCAGAGTTGGAAAGTCCAACTCTAAATTAGAAAGAGGAAGATCAAAATTGTTATAGTTGTTTAGACTTGAAGAGTTATCGTTAGGAATAAAAGAAGACAACTCATCAGAAGAGACATAGATGTAATTCAAACTAGCTTTATTATTCAATTTCTTGGAAGTATTTGGAGGTACAAAGTAGAAGTCAAGTAGAGTGAGTGGAGTAAGTGATTTGATGCCCTTATCCACTAATACAACAGTTCTAATATTAGCAAAAATAGAAGAGCTAGCTGAAATGATAGAAGTCACTGGTGTGGAAGTTATAACTAAAGGCTGGAGGCTGGACACGATCAGTGGATGTGCTAAAAGGCTATCCTGGGATGACACATGCTGCTACTACTGAGCTCCCACTTTTCTAGAGTTGACACTAACAACTTGCAAACCTTCCTTGGTGTTGGAGATTTGAGCTAACTAAGGCACCTATAAGGAAAGATTCTTGATCTTCTAAATTATTTTCTTAGAGGTTTTAGACAAAGAAATGTCCCAACCTTCTTTGGTTTTGATAGGGTCACTTGTATCCCCAAGGATTACCCTAATAGAACTGGAAGGTTATTCCACAAGATATTCCTTTGGGATAACTACAACACCGATCTTGAAACTGTGTTCAAGCCAGTCCTTGAATGTGAAGCAATCCTCCAAAACGTGGCCTAGCATATGGTGGCAAGGGAAAAATTTTGGATCATGACTTTTGCTACTTCCTCTGATCTAAAATCAGGTTTCTTTAAGAGATTCTTAAAGATCTTCATGATTACCTCCCTCTTAAGAGAATAATGTTTGTTTAACTTATCTAAAAGAGTAGGTGGACCATAGCTACTTGGCGGTGAGTATGCATGCTGGTGGTGGTTGTAGTATGGCTGAGGCGGCGGTTGTGCTGGCCATGGTAGCTGCTGTGGAGGCCGTTATGATTGCATCGGTGGTGGCAAAGGAGGTGGAGGCTGCTGAGATCATGATCTCTCAGACTGATCTCTAGCTAGCTGCTTCCCCTTATCAATCCTTGTCACTCAAGTTTCTTTTCATAGACCTTTCAGGATTTTTGCTTCAGCAACTGATCTGGAAAAGGCAACTGTTTAGCCTCTCCTTGTAGACTAGCTGCCTTGTTGATTAGTTTCTTGAATGTTTTGATGGAAGCATGAAGGCGAATGGGCCATGGATATGCTTTAAGAGAATCTCAATGGCATGCTATTCAGACAACTGTTATTTTGACTTCATACTCAGGTTATGCCATCAAAGAATATAATCAACAAGTGACTCACCGGAGTGCTGTTGGGCTACAACGAGATCACCTATAGTAACCCTTTACTGAGCTGTAGCAAATCTTTTGATAAAGTGTTGCTCCAACTCATCAAATGTCTTTACTGAACTATTGGGCAGTTCAGTATACCAATCAAAAGAGATACCCGTTAGGCTACTTACAAAGAGTCTAAAGAGTAAAGCTTCATTGCCACCTGTGTTGCAACAACTGGCCTTAAAGTGAGCTATATACTGCCTTGGATTCCCACTGCCATCAAAGCTTTTGAAGGAAGGAGGCATGAAACCCTTTTGATACAGAATGGCATCGAATTCCTCTAAGTAGGGTCTACCCTTTGGAACTGATGATCCTCCCTAGGCTTAAGCCAAAGCTTCCCTCACTTATTGCTCAAGCATGGATTTTAGATCTTTTTCATATATGGAGGTACTTTCCACTACCTTCCTATACAGACTAGTGCTACCTTGCTCAATGAGAAAGAGTCTTAACTAGTTCAGGCTGACTGACATCGACTGCACTTGGATGAATTAGAGGGGCTTGCTTTTGAAGCACTGATACTATCGCTAACAAGTCTTGCATTTACTGTGCCATCCTATCAATATGGTCATCTTTCTGCCTTAATTACTATTGGAGGTGATGGGCTAATTCTACAGTGTCTCCTTGATAAACCTCATCACCTTCCATGGCCTGTTGCTCCCTAAGAAAAGAACCTCTAGTATTGACCATGCATACACCAGCTTAATCTCCCATCAAGTCATCTTCATTAGGATCGAAGCTGACTTTCTCTCATCAGACCATGTGTACCCCATGATCTCTTTTTTCTCCATAAAATTGTGTGCAAC
The DNA here is from genome assembly GCA_021442155.1 of Cymbidium sinense. Lineage (NCBI taxonomy): Eukaryota > Viridiplantae > Streptophyta > Magnoliopsida > Asparagales > Orchidaceae > Cymbidium > Cymbidium sinense. The sequence continues at coordinate 59,559,177 of CM038214.1, read as the reverse complement.
TATCTCATCTAAGGATCAATCTAACTCAGCAATTTTAACTTGGTGTAATCACTATCTTGAACTGAGAGGCACTAGACCTCACCTGTAATTAGGGAGTCAATCCTGTGTGGACTATACTTAATAACTGAATGATACTCCTGACTGCTACTGAATGTAATAGGGGTAACAATCCTAGGATGATCCTCTATCACTACTACCATTGAACTATCATCTGGAATATCCATGGTAACAATCACCATCTCCGCATCCGGCTGAATGGGTGGAGATGGTGAAGGAACAACCATGATGCTCCAGGGTCACCACTCCTTCCGCATCACCACTGGGGCAGAAGGTCGAGCAGGAGAGCTCGAACCTACCATAATGGGTGGTGTAGGAGGGGTAGAATCCCTTGGTCATAGCCAGATAATCAATTGGGTGCATTTTTCCTTAGATGCGGCCTTCATGGCCTTAGATGGAATGGGTGATGCTGATACTTGCACTAGCGATGGAGGACGTGGGGTACAACAGTGGGGTGAAGACACCACCGACTCTTTGTGGACAGGAACTGCCCTCCTGTGGTGACTGGTCCCCGTGAGGAGAATACTATCCGTATGGTTGGTGTGGGTAGCTCACCGAGCTGGAAAATCAACCAAAGCAGAAGAGGCTGACTGACGACTGAACCTCCACCGCTCTCTACTAGTAATGTATGATGTATGGGCCTCATGGTCCCTCTCATGATGGATCTGCCACCCTACTCTATAGGGGATAACAGATCAAAGGTCAAATTGGGTACTAGACTCTGAGCATCCGTATGCTCCGCCTACCTGGCATAGAATAGATCGGAGACTGGCGTAAGACCTCCTACTCCTAGAAACTGATAGCTGGAATTGCACCACTAGAGGAGGTGATGAACGGATCCTTTTGGATGGAATTGCTCCTAGAAACTAGGGGAGCCTTACCCTTGGAGGGTACAAATGGTAGGGTGCTAGCACACATCGGGGCAATATGTGATGCTCTAGGATGAATTGCAACTGGAATTGGAACTGTTGATACAGTCAGAGCTAAAATAACTTAAGTCTATGGTACTGCCACAACTTTCCTCTTTAGTGAAGAGATATCTGAATCAAAAGGCAAATCTACCCTGATGACTATGCCCGACCACCTTCTTCCTACTAACTGTGGTAAGAGGATGCCTTCACAAGTGATTAAATCTCCTCAAATCAGAGTGGATCAAGTGGGTATGGTACAAATGAGGGAAGTCAGCCTGATCTAAGGCTAGATCCATGCCGTGAGGGAAAGTAAAGATAAATATTTGAGAGCCTGCCATTGCACTAACTGAAGTAAACTAAAACTAAAACTATACACTTGAAATTGATTTGCAATGAGAAATGAACTTGTATCAATTTTTTATCTCCATAGATTTTGAATTTTTGAAATTTAAAAATTTGAACCCACATCCAACAACTTAGAAGTGTTAAGTGGGGTTCAAATGGATTTGGAAAGATTGATTGAAAGAGGAATTTGAATATGAATCCAAACTTCAACAAATTTAGGTATGTTGAAATATGGATTCAAAATTTTTTTGATAGGATGCTTCCATAGGTTCATTGTTGTTTTGAATTTGAATTTTTGTGTTTTCGAGGACCCTTCCCTTTAAAAAATTTAGGTATATTAAAGTAAGGGTCAAATGATTTTATTTTATTTATTTTTGGAATTTTACTTACTTAGCAAATTTAGGTATTCTAATGAAGTAAAAGTGATTTTGTTTTGATTTTGAAAAATTTGGAATTCTCAGTTAGCAAATTTAGGTATGCTAAATGAAAAATCCATGTGTGTTTTGTTTGATTTTTTTTTTGAAAAAAGGAGTCTTGGAAAATTTAGGTATGCTAAAAAAAATCTTAAGTGTTTCATTTGTTTGGTTTTGATGTTTAGATTTTTGAAAATTTGGAATTCCCATTTAACAAATTTAGGTATGCTAAGTGGAGAAATTGAGTGTGTTTTGTTTGATTTTTGAAAATAGGATTCTTAGCAAATTTAGGCATGCTACGAAAATCCTAAGTGTTTTATTTATTTTGTTTTGATGTTTAGATTTTTCAAAATATGAAATTCCCACTTAACAAATTTAGGTACGCTAAGTGGAGAAATCAATTGTGTTTTGTTTGATTTTTGAAAATATGATTCTTAGCAAATTTAGGTATGCTAAGAAAATCCTAAGTGTTTGATTTTATTTTTGATGTATTTTTGAAAGTGGAAATTTAACTTTAGAAAATTTGGTATGCTAAAGGTGAAATCCCACTTAGTTTTATGAAATGGAAATCTCATTCAGCAAATTTGAGTATGCTAAATGAAATTCCAAATGGTGTGTTCAAAAATTTTGATTTGTTTTGGCTTTGGAAAAATGGAAACTTCTCCTTAGCAAATTTGGTATGCTAAGGGAAGAAGTTCCAAAGGTGTTTGATTATTTTTATTTTGACTTTGAAAAATTTACTTAGAAAATTTGAGTATGCTAGGTGAAGTTCCAAAATATGTTTTGAAAAGTTTTGAATTTTGGATTTGAAAAGTTTAATTAACAAATTTATGTTTGTTAAATGTATTTCCAAATATTGTTTGAAATTTTTTTTGGAGTATGATTGTTGATTTTGATTTTGGATTTGGAAACTTGACTTAACAAATTTGAGTATGATAAATGAAGTTCCAAAATGTGTTTTGAATTGTTTTGAGTTTTGGATTTGGAAACTTTAGTTAACAAATTTAGGTATGTCAAATGAAGTTCTAAATGTGTTTAGAAAATTTTGAAATTTGATTTTTGAAGTTTTATCTTTTGAAAAAGGGGTTCTCCATTCAACATATTTAGGTATGTGGAATGGAGATCAATATTATTTTTTAAATATAAAAATTTTGTTTTGTGTGTGATTGTTGCTTCTTCTTTTTTTTAAAGGGAGAAATTCCAACTTAAACATATGTGAGATATGTTCAAGTGAGATTTCCTAATGATATTATTTTTTAGTTGGGAACGAAATCTTTATTTAATAAATTAAATGAAGATGTTCATATGTGCTTTTTGAAAAGTTTAATTTTATTTGAAAATGAAACTTCCATTCAATGGGTATGAGTGTATTGAATGGAAAGGTTCATGTGTGCTTTTTGAAAACTTCATTTTTGATTTTGATTTTTTGGGAAGATAATTATTTATTTTATTTTAAAAATGAAATCTTTATCAAAATGAATTGAAAAAAGATGTTCATTTGTGCTTTTGGAAAATGTTGTTAATTTTATTTTTGAAAATCCCTCCATGTAATAATTATGGGAATTGTTAAATGAAGGTGACAAAATTTTGTGGAAAATATTTTATTAAGTGCATTTTTGAAAAGGTGCATTTGAAAAGCAAAACTCTTTATGGAAGATTTGTTTATTTTAGGATCAACCATTCCTTATCATGAAAATGATAAGGAGGAAGTCTTTAAGAATGTTTCTTTTTATTTTGATATTTTCATTTTACCCATTGGGGAACCCAATGGAGGTTTTAAGACCAACAAGGAATGCGGTCCTAAAACCTAAAGATGTTGGCTAACTCAACTAAATAATGAAATGAGTTAAGTGCCAATGGAAAGAAGGATAGTCTTGGATTCATACCAAAGTACAAACCCACTATCAATATTCAAAGACAATGATCATTTTACAAAGATAGAGAGAGGAACCATCCCCAGCAGAGTCGCCAAAAAAATTTGTGGTGAAAAATTTCTCGATAAGAGAGGAGTGGCCTTCCAAATCTGTTGGTGAGAAATGAAAGAGGACACACCTATATAGAAATTCATCTTGGTAAGATGCCACACAGATCCATAGATATACTTATTCAGGTGATCAGATACATCATTAAGAAAATAGTGTACTATCTCGAGAGATAGAAATCACTACCTTTTAATGGAACCAATCACCTCAATAAGGACTCTTAAGGACGATGGGTCTACATATGTACTATAGATTCTTTCCCTACTTTACATGGAAAAGTAAAGTAGGGATTATTTTAAATCGGGTTTGTTAAGTTCCCTATAAGGGCAAGCCCCCATAGTTAATTACATCCTAAGGGACACGATCCCTAAGGAAAACTCTTGATTAAGGTAAATGATCGTTATCTTTGAAGATTTCAATAGGAAGGACTATCATTCGATTGATTTATGTTTTGAAGGATCAAATGAGATTAATCAAAAGAGGGAGTTATTATTAAAGAAAATGAGAGATAAATAGGAGATGCTCACGATGCTAGGAAACCTAGCGAGCAACTCAAACTATCCTATAATTGGGCTTTATATTTTAGAAATTGATTTAGTTTGTTTGAGTTATATTTTTCATTAGAAAGTTAGGACTTAAGATTCCTTAACACAAGATTAAGGAAATGCCTAAGAGATGAGAAATTATGCTTGTGGCCTGCAAAAGGGGAGAAACAATCTTAGAACCTAAATCTAGGGAGCTTCTGCGAGGGCCGGAAGCACAACCTAAATCTAAGGTAAAAAATGGGTAGTTGGTTTGCCTCCATAAGAGAGGATAAACCACCCGATAGCTTAGACTTACAACTACCTGGGGTGGCCTCCAACTAACTCCTCCTACAGTTTTAAATACATGTAGGCAAGTCTTTGTGCTTATGCAAGATAGCCGAGCTGTTATTTATTAGAAAAAGATTAAGTCCTTAAACTCACTCCATAAAGAGACTAGATCATGTAAAGGGACTTGCTTCAAATGACCTAAATCTAATGCATTTCAAATTTCATTTTATTTTCATTTTGGACAATTAATTTTGACTCAGGCTAATAGGATTTTTATGACTAATGCATGAGAAATCAGATTATTGGCCAAAATTAGTGAGAAGGTAGGAGGTCAATTTTCACCATGACCCTCAAAGGTCAAGTCGAAGCTCTCTGGAAAAGATGGAAGCCCTCCAATCAAGAGTGAAATAAGATGCATTTCTACATGATATTATAAAGAAATGCTCATCCAACTAAGGGGTTGCTAATTCTTTTATCTTGATTTTAATCCTAAGCTTTAGGTGAGATTATGAGTTGTTTAATTCTTATTTAAGCTGTTAAGTAGGGTAAAAGATTTATTTTTTCCTAAAGAGCCTAATCCTCATCCAGGCCATACATAAAGCAAGGAAGAAACTAGAAAAAGCATGCCACTTAATGCAAAAGCTAAATAAATCATCAAAAAATTTATAAAGCTAATCGCAAAATGAATAAATGGTCATTGTGGTCGGGCACTACCGCACAAACCCAAAAATATAAAATGTGGGTAGCTGAGCTCTACCGTTATAAAACCTAAATTATAAATGAATATTATAATTAAGCGAAGGAATTCATTATTATGGGGCTCTTCAAGCTTTGTTCTTCTTCTTCTTTCTTCTTCTTTTCTTCTTTCTTCTTTAGTTCATTCTTTTGGATGGTTGCTTCAAGGCTTCACATGGTGCATAAGATAGGATCTTATGACCAATGCTCATCCTAATCCCCATAACAAATCATTCCAAAATACTAATTATACAAATTTTTACATGAAAAGGAAAAGTGAAAATCAAGCTAACACTTGCAAAATAAAGGTTAGCTAAAACACACCACACAAATCCCAAGCATGTATATTTGACTTATCACCCCACCCATGATTGACTAAGTCCACCTGGTCTATGGATTATGCTTAGGGGTATGAGCACCTGCAAGCAAGAAGCAATTATATTTTTATTTATGATAACGCCCCTTAAGCACAATCCCTTGCAAAAAAGAATAGTTAGACTAAGCAAGTCCTATCATTCATTCTACGAGCATACACCCTACCATTCAGACTAAAATATGTATCACAAAATAAAACAAAGCATTAAACTATGCACCAGCCTAACCTAAGGCTAGAAGTGATGACTTAGGCTAATGTGTGTGCTTTGAAGGTTTGTGTGGTATGCTTAGCTTAGGACTTTGGGTTCAAATTTTCTAAGTGTGAAGAACTTATTCAACTTAGAGAGGGGGTTTCATTTAAGTTTTTTAGTATTTTGGGTTAATTTTATTTTATGTTTTGTTTAGTTTAAATGAATCCTACAATTAATTACTAAGTAATGAAGAAAGGGAAAGAGAAGAGAACTTCTCTTTCCTTCCCTAACCTTAAGTAATGTTCTAAAGTAGATTCACATTTTTAATTTGTTTAGGTGAATGTTTTGATTATATCTTTTAATCAATCCTAAGTTTAGATAAACTCTAAACAAACTTATCAAAAAAGAAAGGCATTTTAAGATTAAGAAAAATGAATCAAAATTCACATAACACATTACTTCAATTCTTTCCCCAACATATTTAACAGGCATATGGATGGACCCTAAGCATATCTATACATGCAAATGAGAGTAGTTGACACACTTTATGATGTATGCTAAGTAATCCATTTAAGAAAATTTAGAAGTTAAGTACACATGATTTTTCTTAAGTAGAAAAGGTTTTCCTTATCCAAAATTTCACATACATACATGAAAATAAGAAAGGCATAAGTGAGTACGACACCATTGTTAACCAGAGATATAAGGTACAAGACCTACTTAGGGCTACTTAAAGCCTCGCAACCTTAGGGTTGTCCAGACTAATAAACCACTTTCTTTAAATACAAACATGCATATAAAAGAAATGTAGTGGAAAAGGAAGATGTAAAAGTTGTTTAATGGATTCATTTTTGTTTATGCAATTTATTCATGCAAGTATAGGAAAACTTTCTTAAGTGAGAGCATAGGGATGAATAGGTTTTGGAATTAAGTAAGTGTTGGGTTCTTTTCAAATGAACCCTACATCTTACTAACTCCTATTCAAATCTATGCTAACATGAGGAAGAAAGAGGGCCTATGCTAAACATGCCTTTATAATCCATCACATGCAAGCTTATAATTAAGATATGAATATCATACTTTCAGATTTGATATTTGATTTATGTATTTTGAAAATATTTTGTATTTAGTAGTGATAATAGCCACTCATATTTTACTTTAGCCAACACATGCACATTTGACATAAAGTAAACAATTTTAATTTTTTTAAATTTGAAACATGAAATTATGAATCCATGAATCACATGGCATACAACTTAACATGTTGGGAAAGATTCAAATTAATGAAAGCATGTAAAAACAAGTCACTTTACTTAAATCCTAAAGACATTCTTAAGGAATAAGAAAATTTAAAATAAATCAAAGTGAATTTTAAAATGATTTTTGTTTAGTTTGAAATTTGATTTAATTTCGAAAAGGTGAGATGAGATTGTTGTTCCTAACCCATTCCTACATGTGTTTTGTATTTTTTATAATTTTTAGACAATTAGATCCATTTTAGGCATTGATTAGGTTAAGGTATGCATTAAGTGACTTAGTTAACCCTTACCTACACCACCTTAGAAAAATTAACTAAGTAATTATGAGCCAATGAGATGACATAAAACCCATAAGGTATTTAAATTTGTAATGCACCTAATAATGAAAAGGCCCAATGTAATTTGGCTCATAATTAAAAGTTAATTAAGCTAAAAGGTTTATCTTAAGTAATTTCAAAATACCCTTTCACACATATGAATGGGATTTTGATTTCATTAACTAGACTTAGGCTTGTAAACACCTAAGAATCAACCCAAGGTAGATTAATTAAGTTCTGAAACTTTTTAGAATTTTTGAAAATTATTTAGAGGGGTGATTAATGACTTAACCCTTAATTAAGAGGGGATTAAGGAAAGAAAAGGGGGTTTAGGGAATAACTTAGGGGAAATGCCCCAAAATTATTCCATAAAACCCCTACTCACTGGATCTGACCTTAATCAATCTTAGTCATAGGGTAAATCCACTAATCATAACTAAATTACCCTTAATGACATGAAAGGGTAATTCGAGAATGAAATAGAAATTTCTCCAATTGAGCCCTCAATAAATCTCAAGAAAATTAGAGGAGGCAGATGTCATCCCCTAAAATGAACCTTAAAAATTTAAGATTAATTAATGACCTAATTAGAGGATAACTAGTTAATTAAGATCCCCAAAGAAACCTAAATTCAAAGAATAGGGTAATTTAAAATCAATTAAAACCATTTTTACAATATTCTAGATGAAATTATCTATACATGGCATTTTTTCTTTTATTTTTCTAATTTTCTATGAAGAGTTATAAATTTTTAAAGATCTAGGGATTAATTAGGTAAATAACTAATCCTTGATTAATGCCCACGGCACGATGCATGGCAGCGACAGTCATCACGCTTTACATGCGCCATGCCGTGAGCCACTCACTTAAATGTCACATCGAGAAGGTGGCTGGCGATGCACGTCCTTTTGGTCTCTGCCGTCCGATCAAAGATCGGATGGCTAGAGATCTTCCCATGGTTTATAAAATGGAAAATGGGTATATAAACATGGGAATAATCTCGGATGTCCATCCAAACTATGCAGATGGATGTCCAGAGATTCATCCCTACCAAAGCTCAAGAAGAATGAGATCCATCCTTCTAGGCTTTGATCCGAGTTCGATTGAGCTCAGATTAGGCTAAAAATTAGCTCGCACCCTCATCATGCAATTACCAATACATCCAATGGCTAAGATCCTATGAAATTAAAGTTCACTTCACAAAGGACCAACACATATGAGAATTAAGCCCAAAAAATTACTAACCTCACTGAAGGTGATCACTGGCGCTCGATTCCCTTGGAGGAGCTTCATCGGGTTGAGACAAAGCCTTGCTGAAGTTTTGTACACTTGAGGTTGAGTGTAGAGCTCTATGGACCAACTCCTCCTCAATTCCTTTGAGGCTTTAATCAAGCTAGGTCTGCCATCACCTTTAGAACTTCACAGAAATCTTAGATAAACTTGACTTGATCCTATGGTGAAGTGTACAAGAGAAATTAGATTAATTTGGAGCGTGGAAGAAATTGGCTCTTCAATGGTCCTCCCATATTTTCAAGAAATAAAATCGAGAAGATTGAAATTCAAATCCTCTCTAGAGACCTTAGAAAAGCTCTCTGATGATTACTAAGGGTTCCTAGGTCTCAATCGAGTGTGAGTGAAGTGAGATTTCATTGAATTAGGGGGAGTATATCTCCCCCTATGGCAATCAATGACCGAGCATAAGCTCACCATTTTGGTCCAATTGATGAGATTAGGGAGGTTGTTTAGGCTATTTTGAGTGTGCACATGGTTGGTTTGGCCAGAGGAGTGGAATGCCAACTTTCCATGTGCTAAAATTGAGCTTAGAGGGAATTTGAAAACTCCATTTTTAGCCATGGATTCGGGTTTGGTCCATGGGTCAAATGGGTTGACCCAAACCCATTGGTTTGGGTGCCCCACTCATCACTTAGTCCCCTTGAGCTTTTAAAAAAAATCTTAAGTGATTGTGATGAGTATAAGACCAAAATACCCATGGGCTAGGCAAAAATTTGTTCTATGGTCTAGGGGTAAAATGTTCATTTTTCTATTTTTTTCACTTTGGGTATGTTTGGTTTGTGGAGAAACTAAGTTTGGCCAAGTTTCATTGATTTGGAATCCATTTGACAGGGTTTGGCTCATGTTGACCCATTTAGGTCAAAATGGGTCAACTTGTGTCAAGTTGACCAATTGGTCAAATTGGGTCAAACCAAGGGTTGGGTCAAGTTCATATGACCATTTGAAATGTTTTGATGGCTTTGGTTTGGTCAATTTGGTATATATTTGGTTTTGCCTCATATGACTTCATTTAGGTCAAATGGGTCAAGCTGACCCATTTGACCCATTTAGGTTAGGTCAATGGTAGGTTTAGGTTTGGTTAGTCATATAGAATGGATTGGTATCTTTGTTTCCAATCAATTTTGGTTAAGTTCAATTTTGGCTCAACATGACCCCTTTAGGTCATGTTGGGTTTAAGGTCAATTGGGCTAGGTTGGGTCTAGTTGGCCAATTGAGGCATTGGTCAAGTTCAACAAGTGATTTGGAATGAACTTGGCCCATTGGTTTGGATCAATTTGGATTAGATCAAGTTTTGACACATTTTGGCCCTTTAGGTCAAAATGGGTCAACTTGGGTCAAGTGGGCCAAATGGGCTAGGTTAGGCTCAAAGGTTGACTTGGTTAGGTTCAAACATGGGTCATGAATGAACTTGGATTAATGGTTTCAATCAATTTGTCCTATAGTGGATTTTGGCTATGTGGGGTTTCATTTTAGGTTAAGTGTTGACTTGATCAACCCTTAGGTTTGACTTGGTTTGACCCAATTTGATTGATTGATCATCCCATGATGATTGTTGATCATGATGAGAGGCAAATATTAGTTTGGTTCAATCCAATTTTCTTAGGATCAAATGTTGGCTCATAAGGGTACTTTAGGTCACTTTAGGTCAAGTGAGCCTAAGTGGGTCAAATGGCTTGGTCAAAGCTTGATTTGAAGTTGACTGATCTTGTATATGGACTTATGATTGAAACATAAATCCATCTACAAGAGGTTTGAGGTCAAATGGATTTTGATCAATTTGAAAATTTCATATTCAAAGGAAGAATATGAAAGGGGCTTTGGGTTTGATTTTTGATTTAGGTTTTGATTGAGTGATTGAAGTTTGGATTTATATATGAGCTCATGATTGTAGGTTTGATTGAACCATGAGAGAAAATCAAGAGTTGGCTTGATTTGAAATGATTTTGGCTAAGTTTAAGATTTTGACTTGAAAGGCTTAGATTGGATTTTGAGTTGATTTGAGTTTAATTTTTGGAATTGATTTTGATTGTTTGAATTTATATTTCATTTATATATGTGAATATAATGAGAATACAAATTGGTCATGAGAAAATTCTAAGGATTTGAAGTGGTTTAATCATGATTTAGGTTAAATCCATTAAAGGGAATTTAAAGGATTTAAAGCAATTTTTTTAATTAAAATTTAATATTTGAATTGGATTGGATTGGTTTACATTTATATTTCATTTATATATGAGAATATAAATGGGAATACAAATAAGTTTTGAGAAAATCTCATGAGTTTGAATAGGTTTGATCAAGGTTTAGGATTGATCCATTAAAGGGAATTTAATGGATTTAAGGGAATTTCAAGGATTTTAAATTTTGAATTTAATTTTTTCCTATGATTGGATTGCTTTACGTTTATATTTCATTTATATATGAGAATATAAATGAGAATATGAATAAGTTTCTTGAGAAAATCTCATGGATTTGAATAAGTATGATCAAGGTTTAAGATTGATTTTGGTTAAGTCCTTAAATGAAAAATTAATGGGACATAAGAAAATTTTCATGAATTGACTTTGATTTTTGAATTTGATTGGATTGATTTGCATTTATATTTCATTTATAAATGTGAATATAAATGAGAATATAAATGAGGTATGAGAAAATTTCAAAGGTTTGAATAGATTTGAATCATGATTTTGCTAAGTCCTTAAAGGACTTAGGCAAAATTTGGACTTAGGAATTTTTGGTGGATTTTGATCATGGGTTTCAATCATATCTTTTAATTATGGAGTACATTTGAGTCATGAGAAAATCAAATAGAATTGATTTGGAGTTTGACTTGAAAGAAGGAAAGTGAGGAATGGTTTAAGCTAAAGGGTAGGAAAGTTTTCCTAACACCCTTAAGGCATAACCTATTTCTATGGCTAACTCTTCTAAGTCTTCTAGGGCTAGGGGAGTGTCCATCTAATCACTAGATGTGTCTTAAGACTAAGGAAATCTTAAGGTCTAAGAGGAATCATATGCCTAAGATGGAGGGGTTGAGAGCTCATTCTAAAAATTAGGTCAACATTGACTGACTTCATAGTGTCAATCAATATGCTCTCAATTTGATATTTTATAATGAGTGTTGTGATGATGATAGCATCATTGTATGAGTTGTTGACATGGGATGGTCCTTTGAGAAGCTTATAGGGACTATCAGAGTACTTGGCACATATGACATCTGATTGCTCCAAAAAAAACCCTTTGAGGATGCTCTCCGTCATCTTTACTGAGATGTAGGGTATGTTTTCTCGAGGTAGATTGATATACATTCAACTGTGATTTCTCCTAACATTACTATTTAGATTTAGGTTCTACTTCCTATGAACACAAGCCTTTATAGTTAATTACCCTTTTTATCATAGTAAGAGAGCACTCTTAAGGTTGAAACTAATCATATCTTCCTGATATGAATCAATGAGTGTGTGATATGACATAAATGACTATCATTTTACTTAAAGTGTATATTGTGTGGGGGGTGGGATTGCCATTGTGGGGTGGGGACGATGATGTCATGCCTGATCAAGATCCCATAGTTCCATCATCTCAAGTTGTAGTGGTCTTTAGTCAACTTAGCTAGAGGAAAAAAAATCATGATCGAAGAATCCTTGTTAGCAGCCATGGGTTATATCATCAAAGGTATTCTTGCTGACTTGGGATGATATTTATTTAAGGTGGTAAATTATAAATCAAACTTAGCTAATAGAAGGCTTTTTGTCTATTAAATATATTTCATAATTCATGGCTCAAGCAAAGCCTTTAGGGAACATATATATGCACCGTGACCAAAATATAGTGGAGCCATATAGAAGCCAAACCACGGTTGGAGGGTTCATATTTGCATTTCATGTGGTGTCATTTGGTGACAATATCATGACATAGGACACCTATGTCTTTATTGGCATGAGATTATTGAGTATGAACATAGATATATTTAATTTAACATTAGCTATTTATCAGAAAGCTTATCATCCTTGACAAATAATGATGGATGGGTGGATGATTATTTATTTTAAGTTATTTTAAATTATGAACTTCATTCAGTTTAAACATATCCCATCTGGATAAATTCTACAATCAATACGACCAACATCAAGGATTAATTAGGTTTGGTTAACCCAATCATAAGATCTAACCGAGATATTAACCCATGTAGCATTCTCAAACATTTAATTTAGATTTTATTACATGTGTCGAGGCACATGCCAGTGCTTTTATAATTTTCTATTAAAATTAGAATATTAATTTTGTATTTTTAATTTAATCCTCAAATTCAACCTTTGTAGTTTATTCAAATTTTAGGATTATATCCTAATTCTTTAGTCCGTACATACATGCAATTCAGATTTTAACTTAAGTAATTGTTACTATGCTAGGGCCCATGCGGGTAATTCAGATCTATTTTTACTAAGCACCTTGGCATTGAAAATATGGCTCTTAGATGTTTATTAAAATAACACCTCAATGCTGGGAACATAGTGCCTAGGTGTTTAATAGTATTGTGGCACTATCAAATTGGGACCTTGGCATTGAGGGATTAGTACTATAGCATTCTAGGGTAGTATTCATGTTGATAAACTAACTAGAACCTAGGTGTTGATCATATGACACCACAACGCTAGTCAAGAGTCAGTTCAGAAAAGCTAGCAGACAAACATACACTTTAAATGGAAAGGGAAAACTATTTGCCAACACTATGATGCTGAGTTAGATGGTCGCGGTGCCACATCAATGCCTGACATTCTTTTTAATTAAAAAATTAATAATAATGAATACACTTTTTGACTAGCATAGTAACCAACTTGACCATCTGACCAGTGCCTCGGCATTACATGTGAGTGCCACAGTGTTGATTCCCTATTTCAGAACTCGAGAGCCTAGCACTTCAGCACTGGATGTGGCATTGCGGTGCTATGCTTAGTCTATAAATAGATTCATAGGGTTGTGATGATCTTTATTCTATAGTTCTTATCTCTAGAGATCTCTTAGGTCTCTTTATTTTTTAGCTTTCTTCTAAGTCAAGAAAATTATGCCACTTATGAGGCTCGTTAGTAAGAAAAGAGTGACTTTAAGTGAGGCTAATAGGTTTGTTAATATGGAAAATGAATAGAGATATCAGCACACACTCACCCATAAGCATATTATCCTAGAAAGGAGGTTCTACAACTTGGGTGGGAGAGTAGAAGGGGTGATCAATGAACACGGCTGGGTGAAGCTGGCCTACGAGACTAGCTCTTGTATCATCCTAGTGGTGCGAGAGTTTTTCGCCAACATGTAGGAGCACCAAAATAATAAAGTCTTCATTTAGAGGAAACTAATAAGTTTCTATAGCACTACTATCAATGCATATTATGAATTGCCAAATGTGGCTTATGATTAATATCTTTCTTATTATAATGAGCACTCAGATTTTGACAAAATTCTTAGTTTTCTCACTAGTATAAATGCCAATGTCTAGTGGAAATGATAAGAGGACACCACTAGCCTAGTAGCAAATATAAGGCTTGACATTATTTTATTTACAAGCTAATGCCCACCGGTAATTTCAGTGAGGTAACTAAAGATAGAGACATTTTGAATTTTGTAATTCAAAAGTGCTTTACAATTAAAATAGAGAAGATTATTTATAAATTGATTTGTAATATACTTGGGAAGTACTACTATAGGGTATGATCATCCCTCTATTATCTATGATTTGTGCACTATTTGGTGGGGAGTTTGATGAAGAAGTTCTTATTTAAAATGCTCCTCTAATGAATAGGCTTATTGAGGGGTTTGGTTCAAAGTATGAAGTGGGGGAGAGCTCACATGCCCCATGACCTCAATCCTAATCCTCTAAACCCTTAAATGAACAAATCTCAGATTTAAGGAGAGAGATGGGTAAAAGTAGCCTCAAGTAGTGGGCTTTAGCAAAAAAGTATGATTATCACATGGATCATCAACAAAAAAAGTTTTCTTATATGGCTTAGTTCAATACAACACTGGTCCATATATTTGAAAAGTGGTATGGGGATCCAAGTCAAGTTTCTTTTCCTATAGAACCTCAATATCCCTCTTATGAAGTTACCTCACCATAGTTAGAAATAGAAGAGGAGACATATGCTTATGACTACTAATTTTCCCCTCTTTTATTTTTTTTTATTTTGTATTTTTTGAATTATATTTTATTTAATAAAGATGTATTTTTCTTCATTTCTAACCCTTTATATTTGTCATTGTGGAATAATCAAAGATTGAAAATTTTTTAAGAATAAATTTTTTTGCTCAATATCAGGGCTCATCGCCTCGATGCTAGTGAACTAGAACTAGGATGCTGTTAAACTAAAATGATTGACTCCAAAACCCAAGTTCTTAGTGCCTCGACACTATATCTGTAGTGCCATGGCGTTGTGGGTATAATTTGTATTATGTTGTGAATATCTTAATCTTATCAATTGAGTGTGAAAACACAGTTCTTGGTTTACCACCGCTATGGCACTATAAGATGTCTACCTAACCTTAATTTTCTTGATGACTTAGTTCCTCGGTGCTATACTTGTAGTGTCACGATGCTATGAGTATAATTTGGATTATGATATAAGTGCTTTAATATTATTGCTTGGATTTCAATTCTCTCCCTCCAAGGGTGAGTGGAAGTGAGGGAGAAAACTTAGCGGGGAATGCGCTCCCCTTTTTATTAGAAATTTTCCTCCAAGGGGGTGTTTTTCAATGATGTAACTGTTCCCCTCCACTCCCCTAAGCAATTATTGTTGTTGGGGTTAGAACAATTGCTTTCTTGATTTTAAAAAATTGAGGATTCATGATAACACCTTAGTGCTAATATCAAAATACCCTGGCACTATGCCATTTAATCGAGCAACCATCAGGGGGCGGTTTGAGCTTCTAAATTATTTAAGGTTGCAATAGAGCCTAGCCACTTTGATTGTACTAACGCGATGCTTCTAAGCTAAGATGCATAAATTTTGTCATTTTTCATTCATTTCATAATTATTTTTTAGAAGAAAACACCATTTCTATCAAGTTGACTTCTTTAGATCCTAGTATTTTAAGGTTGGCTCACCTCATTTATTCACCTTCTCCATTAAAGATAATAGGCATAATTTCCATGATGTAAAATGCATGAGTTATGGCAAGTTCATTGCCCATTTTAGAGGTTTATTTTTCTTGTCTCCTGTTGAATTCTTTGAGTTTCCTAGCCTTGATGAGCTCATCCTCCAAGCTCCTTATGTGGTGACATTCCTCATAGTCATGTCCATGGCCATGATGGTAGGTGCCATATATGGACTGATCGAGATTCCCATCTACCTTTAGGGGCAACGACCGCTTGAAGCATTCTTATTTTGGATAGCTTTCACCAACATGACCATTGATACTATTAAACTTATTTTTGAATAAAGTTGACATCATCCTAATCTTAGTAATTAGAATCTCTAATATTAGATGAGGAGCATCCTAATTAGTCACTTAGGACACTATGCTTATTGACTAAGCGCATAACCAAATTAAAATCAAATAATAAATTAAACCAAATATAAAATTTAAAATCTAAATCAAGTTTAACACCCTAGAGTGAAACTTAGATCAACCTAATGGACCCCACTAAGACCTAGCTAAAATTTATTAGACTATATAAACCAAAACTTAATAAAAATCATTAGAAATCAAAATTAAACAAATTTGAATAGAATCTAAACTCAATTGAGCTTAAATTGAAGTTTATTAGATGGTTGGCCCATTTGACCTGTTTAAGCTCTAAATCACTTAAGTCAAAGAAAAATCAAATAAGGTAAAAATAAATCAAAACTAAATCAAAACCAAAAGTATAAAATCAATGTATAAGCATAAATGAAGATAAAACTAAATTCAAAAGGGCATAAAGTAGCCATTTAAGTTATTTGTCCTGAGTTGAACCATGTGGGCACCATTAAGATAAATTTGAAATCAACTAAAATTCAATCAAATTGAGCTCTCCCAAAAGCTCAAAATCATTAAATGAATATGAACAAATATAAATCTGAACAAATTTAAATTTGATGAGATTTTAAATGGGTTAATTGGGTCACTTGGCCCAAATAGATCCAAATAAACCCAATTAAGTATAAATCCAAATTAAATTAAAATTAGTCCAAGTTAAATATTTTAAAAGATTTTACAATCATAATTGGACATAATTAAACATTAATTTGAGTTCAATTTGATCAATTTGATCATTTGACCCAAATTATTTTAAATTGGCCCTTTGAACCTAAATTGGGTCAAAGTGGGTCAAATCAGAAATAATCTCAAATCAAATGAAATTGATTAAAATCATTCTAAATATTCAATTGATTATAATTGAAACTCAAACACACTTTGATTTTAGTCATATTGATCATTTGATTTAAATGAATTCACCTCAACCCATTTAGATAAATTGGGTCAAAATGAGTTTTAATCAAATTTGAAATTGAAGAAATTAAAAATAATTGAAATCAATCATTCCTAAACATCATGGATGGTCAATTGTACATAATTTAATCAAGACCCAATATCCAAAAATGGTTAATTAGGCTAATGAAATTAATGTAACTCCTTTAAGACAAATTTGTTAAATCTAGCACAAATCAAAGTGAAAACCCCATAAGAATTTAATCAATTGATCTTTATATCATCTAATGGATAATCAATAGAAATTGAAACCTAAATGCAACTTCAATTTAATCCAAATAAATCCAACCCAATCACGTAAACCCAATCTATTTCAAGTGAGTTCAAGACAAACCTCTAGCTCATCTAGAGCTCAACCAAGGTAGGCAAGCAGCCCGTCTAGCTAAAGTGGTGCCATGGGATGAGGTGGAATCCATGGAGAGCCCAAACTGAGTCACCTCACCATGGATCAAAATAATCCGCACTCCCCACATCACTTTAATTAGTCAGTTAAAACTCATCCTTTGATCCTCTAGCTACCTTTAAAAATAATTCAAATGACCCATTCCCCATGGTCGGCTACCTCCCACATCCTCTAATGGATGAGGGTTCGACCAAATATAAAGAAAAAAAAAGGAAAGGCAATTTTAGTTGTATCACTCCTACACCTTGCCCAAACAAAATTGAACTCAAACAAACTCTTTCCCAACTTCCCCCACTATATCATCTACACCAAAGTCTAGTGAACAACGATCATGGTTAGTCTCCACACAAATCTAGAGAGAGGCAAAGTGACTTTTCAATGTCGTGAAGCTTTTTGAAATGACTACACTATTAAGGATCAATACCGATGAGGTAATCCACTTTCCCAACCTCCCTCTCAATTTGGTTTAGTTTTTTGTGAAGTCAACTTGATCTAGGCCAAGATAAAGCCATCCAAATTGATTATAAATTGATCCTTAATCAATTTACAATCAAAATATTATTCTTTTATCGCCTTGATCCCCAAAATTATCTTTTTTAGGAGCGAATGGCTCTCGGTTTACAATGAGAGGTTAAGGATAAAATGACAATCATTCATTCCTTTTAATCAGAATAGGATATCATGATTTTGTTTCACCACTTGATTAAAATATTTTATGGAATTATGGGAGGATTTTAGACCATCTGATCATTGATTGGATGGCTCCAATTAATCCCTCCGTTGCCATTCTAATGGGGATCCACATGGATCTCGCAGGGGATCCATGTGGATCTCACGTGGTCTAGTGACATGGCACCACATGTAAAGCAGTGTTTTATTAGCATCGCGTCAATGCATAAGGGGTTGAGTAGGAAAATCAAAATTTTTTATTTAAGAAATTAATTAAAAAACTCAAATCTTCAAAAAATTCACAGAAAATTAAATACCTAATCAAACAATACAAATAAGGACTCTATGCATTCATCTCAATAAGAGAAATATATTAAAATAAAAATTTCTAGTTTTTATTAGGTAATTTTAAATTAATTTAAGTTTAATTAAAAAATTCTAATTAAATTTAGATAAAATATCTAATTAAATTAAAACTTTGGGGAATTAAAAGTAATATTAGAATACACCAAATATAAAAATTTCAAGGCCAAAATAATTTTGGATCATAAGTCCTGAAATTTTTGAGTTAAAACTCTCTAATTAATGAAATTCATTAATTTAAAATTTTAAAAATTAGGAAAAAGTATAGGAATAACTTAAAACGTCATAATCAACACTAATGAATTTAAAGAAAATATTAAACTCATAAACCATAAAATATTAAAAACTCCTAAACTAAAATTAAATATAATTAAATAATATAATTAATTGAAAAAAATTAAATAATTATGATTAATTAACTAGAAACTCAAAAATTATGAACCCCTTTTTGGATTTATATCCTAGAGAGGAATAAAAAAAAATAAAACCTTTAATTTATTATACATAATTTTGACTTAATTTGAAATTTAATAAAAATAATCAAACTTTAATTAATCCCAAAATAATAATCCGATTGATTTAAAACTTTTACAACATGAAATTGAAGTTAAAACATACCTTAGATAAAAATTTTAGTGGTCAAAGTTAACTAAATTAAGAGATATCAAATTTTTATTACCAAAGATCTAGTTTAAACAAAATAATTACTTCAAAAATTACAAAAATATAAGAAAAATCTGGAAATCTTTAAAAACACCTTAAATGATATCAACGAACCTAAGAAAAATATCAAAGTATTTTGGAAAGATAAAAACCTAAAAGATCACTTAATTATGGATTAATTAAATTAATTACTTCATTTAAATGAGCTAAAGTTCAATAAACCATAATAAATAAGCCAATAATCTGAAAGTTCTAAATAAATCCTCTTTGGATTCATAATTTAGAGGATAATATAGGGAAATTAAAAACACCAAATGCTATAGGATATTTTGGGCTTAATTTAGTAATTATTAAAAATAATATAATTTTAATTAGTGTTAAAATATATCTCTACTTAGAATGAAATGTTAGAAAATTTAAATTGGAATGTAAACCACTTACCATAATAATTTCAAATCAAAGTAACTTCTAGATCATAAGTTAAGATATTTTGCAATTCTAAGGTAATTTATATTAAATGATAAATAAAGAATCAGAAAAATAATAAAAATTCATAAAATCACTTTAAAATATTTCTTATAAAATCATAGAACTAAGATAATTCCATCAATCCTATGAAGTTTAATAATTTTTTTAAAAAATTATATTTAAGGTTAAAGAATAATTAAAAAATTGAAATATAATAAACTAAATTAAAAATAAAAAACTTATTATAATAAATAAATATAAATCAAATATAATGACTAATCTGAAATCGATCAGCAATTAAACCATTAATTAGAACTCCTATAAAATCATTTGAATAAATCAAAATAATAATAAAAATGAATGAATAATCAAATCATAAAAAAATCAACTAAGTAATAAACTATAAATAAATTAATCTAAAATTTATAAATTGAATTACTAAATTAAATCATACTAAAATATGGAAACATAAAATATAAATAAAATTAATTAACACAATCAATTTAAAATAATAAAACCATAATTATCTTTTATAATAAAAATTGAAATTGAACTTAAACTAAATGTAATAAGAAATTTAATTTGAATTATTGGTGAAATTATAAACTTAAAAATTAATTAGAACTTTTCATAATAAGCAACACATGATATTTAGTTTGGACACCCGAGGTCGCAAGTTTATAGTTTTGAAGGAGGTCTTGATACCACGAACCATTCGTTTAACAATGGCACGTACCTGTGAAAGCACAATTTTAACAAGTAAATTAAATGAAAGAAGTAAATTTAAAAATAAATTAAAACCTAATCAAAATTTGTTAGACATAAAAGATTTAAATATTAGATCCTTTAATAAATTTTCATATTTGGATTAGTGTTGAATTTGATGGATTTTATCTCAGTAAACTTATTCATTTCTCACTCTTGTAAATTTAGAAACAAATTTAACCTAATGAGTTTATAATGATTTAAAATTAAAAATAAAAATTCAAAGTCAATTAAATCATTCAAAGTGGAACTACCAAATGGTAAATCAAATAAACTTTAAAGTCAAATCAAAACTTAAATCAAGAAGCTTAGTATAGAATTACCACACAAACCCCTTTTCACACTAGATTTCTAACATTGAATATATATATATATATATATATATATATATATATATATATATATATATATATATATATATATATATATATATATATATATATATATATATATATATATATATATATATAAGAAGAGATAACCACTCCCTCTAATAACCATCCTTGTTAGCAATAATTTCCCAAAAGAAAGAGCAAGAGCCGTTAGGAGTAGTTTCCCATAAAAATGGGGGAGGGCTGACTTCACAAACTTTCTGGACACTCTCTCCACACACTCTAGCCACTCTACATAGTCTCCCCAACCACTGTTCACCATCATTCCCTTGGCTATGCTCTCCTCTAGCACAAAGAATCTTCTTCTCACACTAAACAATTAAAGCCAACAGAAACGTCTTTTGTAAACACCAATTTTAGGTAAAATATGAAACAAAAGCTCTTTAGTTGATTCCCTATAGAAAATTTTAGAAGACCTCCACTATTGATCTTGGATCTAGTGCGAGATAATAGTCCTCCCTCTATATATTTGGGATCCGAGCAAAGAGAAGAGTGCAATTATGTTTATTACAAAATGTTAGGCATTACCATGGTAAAACTATGTCAAAATTAAAATTAACTTGAAATTGATCACTAAATCACAAGTTTTAAAATCTAAAGCCTCTATCATTCGAACTGGTTCATGTGAGATGAAAGTCTTCCCTTAATTGATCTTGGATTCGAAGAGAGAGAATAGTGCTTCTTGCACTAAAATTTTTTGAAACATAGCATTGCTAAGCCATTATGCTGCCAAAACTTTGTGGGAGCCATTAAACTGCACAAGAAAATTATCTTAAAGTAAAGTTTTTAGTCGAAGCACTACAACACTACTATGTTGCGCCGAGGCACTGATATCTCAAGAAATTGAACCATTAGAATTTTGCTTCGTAGCACTACAACACTATTATATGATTTCAATTCATTGTGACCAAACCGGTAACTTCCTCTTAACAATAGACTACATTCTTAGATTGTAAGGTCAAAATGACCACTTATAGCGCTGTAGTGCTATCCGAAAAACACTGAGGCACTGTGACAGTGCCATGAAACCACCTTTATAGCACTTAAGCACTACCTCCTCTAATTTTTAAGTCCAACTTCCACCATCTAAAGGCGAGGCATTGATCTCCTAGCACCAAGGCATTGACATCTTAATTTTGTTTATTATAAGTTAAAATTTTTATTCAATTAAATTTTTAAGTTCTAATCAAATATAAATTGCAATTAAATATAGTGCTGCAGTGTTGGTCAAAATTTATGTCTCTTATGTTAAATGCATCTATTCACCTATCAAACTTTTTAAACGTCTTTTTGACTAGTGCCATGGTGCTACTTTGGGAGTGCCTAGGAGCAAATCAACTAGTCATCCTGCTTTTTTTTTTTCTTGGATGGTGCCTAAGTACCGCGATGTTCACTTTATAGCACCATCCTCTCTAGTTTTGAGGCCTAAATTTCAGCTTTGAGTGTTGCGGTGTTGATTTTCCAAAGCCAAGGCATTGCTCCTTTAGTGCCTAGGTGCTATTTCTATAACAAGGCATTGACCCTTTAGTGCCCAGGCACTACTTTTCTAGCGTTAAGGAGCTGCCCACTAAAAGTAAGAATTAAAATTCTAAATTTTGCAAATGCAAACACCTAAAACCTATATGTTTGGCATGTAAACATAAATCTTACTGGAAGTCCAAAGGAATGTATGTCCAATGTAATGACTTTCTAATAGATGTAAGTTCGAGCTGTGCTTGCAATGCAAGCACAACCTAAACCCACTAGCATTCCAAAAGGATGTAAGTCCAATCTATATGTTCACTATGTGAACTCCTAAAATCTAACTGGAACTCCAAAAGGAGGTAAGTTCAACCTATATGTTCTCCAAGTGAACATAAATCTTACTAGCATTTCAAAGGAATGTAAGCCCAATCTTTTCGTTCACTATGTGAACATTTAAACATTACTAACATTCTAAAGGGATGTAAGTCCAATCTATATGTTCAACATGCAAACAATTAAACTCTAACATACACTTTTAAGGGATGTAAGTCTGATCATTTTGATCATTATGTAAATATTTAAACCCTACTAGCATTCCAATGGGATGTAAGTCTAATCTTTTCATTTGCTATGAGAACATCTAAACCCTACTAGAATTCAAAAGGGATGTAAGTCCAATCCAATGGCTTTCTAATCAATGTAATTCCGATCTGTGCTTGCAATACAAGCACAACCTAAATCAAAATTTGACATTCCAAAGGATGTAAGTCAAAAATAAATTTTAACTAACTTTATAATGGATGTAAGCCTAGTCATAGGTTTGCCATGTAAACTCCCATATATTTATTGCTTCCCAATGGATGTATGCTTTGCATACATCTATAATGCAGTACTCCATAAAATTGAATTATTGGGTAGACTTATAAATCAAGTTTAACCTAAATAATTCAATAAACACCTACACCATAACACCTACACTAAAACTCTATACTCAGGATATCTGAAATGAGGCAACATATGATTGCAGATTAGACTAACTAGACATTACAACTAATAACCCTTTAATGTTGGTAGACTGGAATAATAGTAGTCCCGAGATGATGAAACTAAGGGATCTTGATTGAGACTACCCTTTTTTTTCGATAGACATCACACACCTAGACATTAATTAATTTCAGAGATAGGTTTATTTTCAACCTTAATTGAGAGTGCTCTCTTACTATGGTAAGAGGGGTAATTCATTATGAATGCTTTGCGTTCATAAGAAGTAAAACCTATATCTGAATAAATCCAAACATAATGTTAGGGAAAATCTGGATGAATACTAAATCTATCTGCCTCATGAAGATTAAAATCTTTAATATCCTATAAAGATGGCAAAGGTTTTCAAAGGTGTTTCTCCCGAGAGATCAAATTTCTAGCAATTCCATTGGGGATTACTTATTTCTTGATCTTTGGTCGAAAAAATTAAAATATATGGTGTCATTGTAGATTTAAAAAGTTATCTGTCAATTTTCTTTTTCAAAAGTTTAGGTTCATAAAATTGAGTAGAGCTTAACTTTGCATTCATGATAATGTGTAAAAAAGCTAATAACAAACTTGTCAAACATGATGACTATTAAGTTAGGAGAGGGATCTACTATAAGATTCCCTCAGGCAATGATCAACACTAGTTTTGTTGGCGCCACTCTCCAGATTGGAATAATTTTTGAAGTCATGTAGTTTGTACTTGCTGGACATATGATTAAGCCCATCACTGAAGGTATTGAAATGCCAAAAACATTCAAAAATTTATCATGAAAAGGAAAGATTGAATGTAATCATTCAAAATGAGCCTAGGCAGCTGAATGCTAAAGACTTACTCAATTAGAAAAAGAACTCAACCTCAAAAAGGGGTTTTATTTTCAATAGGCTATCAAAGGTGGTTTTGATAATGCCTACTAAGGATAAGATTGTCATTGAACCTAAATTAAAATCTATTATTATTGACCCACTCAATAGTCCATCAAAGGAACCTCATTCCACAAGGTATTGCCTTTGCTCTCATGATCATGAAGCATCTTCCTCAGGCACCAAAATGTCTAAGAAAGTTAAAAAAAAGTATAATGCTTGTCACATAACTACTTGATTAGCTATACATGCTAACATACAGCATTAACCACTAGTGGAAGCGAACATAGCTACTAATAATACTTTTGAACTGCTTAGACAGGTTTAAAGCAATAGCCCTGAGGAAACTATAAAGAAGTCCTTCCAGGATAAACATATTCAACCTATCTCATAAAAATAGCTAAAGAAAAAAGAGATTATTTCATCTAAAATTTATGAAGTTTTCAAGGTTGTTAAAAATATAAAATTTTAAGAAGAATTAAGAAGTTGGTAAGCCAAGTCATTGATCCAAGAAATGTTTTTTCTAAAAGACGTAGAAGTATCAGAAAATATCAAGCCCACATTGAGCAAACCTCAAGACCTAAGAGTCTGATGTTCGGTGAGCATTGATAATGAGCCCTTTACTCTATGAAGTTTGAATGGATGGGGAAGAGTATACTCTCTTACCCAAGTGAACCAAGGGCTAAGATTGGCTCAGCCTTTGGTAGTCGTTCGGCCGGGGTAGGTGGCTAGAGATGGTAGTGGACTGCTGAGGTGGAGGAGCTTGAGAGGCTAAGGCAGTGGCATTAGCTAGCATGGGGTGTACCTCCTCCTCCAAGTGAACCAATGGGGAAGGCTAAACCTAACAGCCTAGGGTTAGGTTGGGTTAGTAGTCCTAGTATCCAAGAAGGGTTAAAGATGGTTGCCATGGCTTGGGAAGAGGGTGAGCCCATCCACATGGGGATTTTATCCCATTTGGGTGGCTTGGTTCAAGGGCTTTGACCTAGACTGGGTTCATCATGGGTTGGGTCCACCTGGGCTGACCCATGGACCCAAGGATGAGTCATGCCAAGTTTGGTTGGGTTTGGCTCAATTTGACCCATATGAGTCAAATGGGGTTCAATTGAGCTAGGTTGACCAATTAGTCAAATTGGGTCAAACCAAGGGTTTGGATATGTTCAAATGATCATTTGGAATGTAATGGTGTAATTGGTTTGGTTTAGTTTGAAGTGGATTTGATTTTGGCTCATATGGGTTCATTTGGGTCAAATGGGTTAAATTGACCATTTGGTCAAATTGGTCAAATTAACTTGGATGGAGGTTGATTTAGGTTCAATTGATCATTTTAGAAAGATTGTAGTTATTGGTTTGAATTAATTTAGATTTGGGAATGATTTAGTTCAATTTGACCCTTTAGGTCAAATTGGGCTAAATGGGTTAATCGGTTAGTTTGATCAAATTGGGTTCAATTAGAGGTTGGATCATGTTCAATAATCAATTTATAATTGATTAGAGGCATTGGTTTCAATCAATTAGAGTTAGGATTTGATTTGACTCAATTTGGCCCTTTTGGTCAAATTTGGTCAACTTGAGTCAAGAGACCAAATTGGTTTAGTTAGGACTAATTGGTGGTTGAGACATGTTCAATAATCAATTTATAATTGATGAGAGTCATTGATTGCAAATAATTGGAGTTGGAATGAGATTTGGTTCATTTTGGTCCATATGTGTTAATTAGGTCAACTCGCATTAGGTGATCAAATTGGTTCTGCTTGACCTAATTGATTGTAATTGGGCAATCAAGGATGATCAAAAATCATTATAGAAGGTATTGAATGGTTTGATTCAATCCAATTTGGGTTGGATTGAAGTTTGAGTTAATTTGGTCATTTAGGCCACTTTGGGTCAAGTGGACCAAATGGGTTGATTGGGTTGAATTGATTGAATTGTGTAAGAAGAGTTCAATGATGGAGTTGGAGTTGATTGGTAGCCTTGAAAGCAATTGATTTTGGTTTGATTGGATTTTGGGTCATTTGGACCTTTTGGGTCAAATGGGCTAACTTGGATTAATTGAACTCATTTGGTTCAATCGGTTTGATTGTAAGTTTTGGAAGGGGTTGAAATAGAGTATTGAATGGTTGGAATGCTTTTATGAAAATCAATTAGATTTGGTTTACTTGAACGGGCTTTGGGTTGGATTTGTAGGGTGATGGTGGAATTGTCATAGGTTAGGGGTTAAGTTAATTTGGTTTGGAGCTTGTATATAAAACAAAATTCAATTGAGGTTGATTGTGTTGGCTTGAGGTTAGTTTTGGATGAGTGGATAAGCAATAGTTTTGGTTTAGGTCATAGGACAGGTAGAACATGTTTATCCTAGGGTATAATTTAAGCTTTAGGTGTACCTTCCTAAGTCTCTAGGGTTGGTTTAGTATTCTCTTAGTCATTATAAGTATCTTATCCCTAAGGAAATCCTAGTCCTTAAAAGGTTCTTAAGTCTAAGATGGGAAAGATGAGTCATCACTCCAAAAGGGAGGTCAACAAAAGGACCACCAATAGGTGTGGTGTAATTGATAAGGCACACCACACGTATTGGCTTTGATCGAGAAGATCAACAACATTTGGGAAGATTACAAGCACTAATGATGGCTATCTATATCCCAGTGAAGAGGTAGATGGAACTATGGATCCTAACGTGGTCTAAATTGTTCCATGCTAAGGGCATGGCAATGATGAGTGGATTTAGTTTGATTTTCTTGCGAGTTGATTTCATGTTAAGGACATGAAGAGGGATGCACTGGGGATTCAGACATGAGTTTGATTGGATTATAGATTGATTCATGCCAAGGGCATAAAGGGGGATTCATTTGGGATTGAGAATTGAACTAATTTATTTGATTTAATTTGATTATGTTGATTAATTTAATTTGAACTTGGTGGTTTGTGTTGATTGATTTGGTTTGAGTTTGGTGATTTATTTTGATTTTGACTTTATTGATTGATTTAGTTTTTGATGATTGATTTAGTTTTAAGTTTGGTGATTTATTTTGATTTTGACTTTGTTGATTGATTTAGTGTGGACTCTATCAGATTTTTATAGACTATACTAAGGAGGGGCTAAATGAGTCTAGACCTACCTTAGATTTACCAATCCAAAGAGGTAGCCTAATGGCCATACATTATAGACTATGCAACCTAAAAGTTGCCCATCAGTTTACAATGGCAATATTAGTAAGAAAGCTCAGGGATTCACATTTTCCAAAGTAGAATCAGCCATTGGGCGTGATACAACAAATCTAGCTTGACCTAAGGTGACTACTAAGTGAGTGCCTCTAGGGGTCTTATCTCAATTTAGAGTAGTCAAGGCAATTCCTTTAGAGATTTTTGCTAACATAACCCAAAAGATGCTATTTGGGAAGATGCCTCACGGCGGTCTTATCCAAATCCAAAGAGATGTTGTATTATTTGTTTATTTGTTTATTTATTTAGCGTGCACCCTGTTGGTTTATAATAGGCCACACTAAGAAGGAGCCAAGGGATATTTGGCCTATTTTAGGTTTACTGTCCCAAGGGATAATCTGTGCTTCCACAATACAGAGCTTCTAATCATAGGGGTGGTTATTAGGAAAGGAAAACTGTCCAATCCAATAAGCGGTGATGTCTATTTGGGGTCATGAAAGCATCCAAATAGAATGCCCATAGGGAATGTGCCTCTAGGGGTCTTACCCTAATCACTGAAACATAAAGCTTGTAGGTATATGACAACCGGCTCAGGGAAATAGCATGGGGACTCACATCTGCCTGAGCGGTGTTATCCACTAGGTTGGTTATTATCAGCAAAGAAAACACCAGCCAACCTAAGGTGCTCGTCAGTTTGCGATAATCAATCTAGGAAGAAAGCATCGGGGACTCACATCTTCTTAAGAGGAACTGATCATCGAGATAGTCTATTGTCGGCTAGACAATTACTATCAGACCTATGACAACTACCAAGTGGGAAGTCACAAAGAAAGATCAAGCTTGAAGTAGTGGGAGGAAGAGGAGCCACTAGGGGTCTATTGACATCACTTTTGGAGTGAGCTCTCAACTTCTCCATCTTAGACGTAGGATCCTTTAAACCCTAAGAGTTCCTTATTCTTGAGACACTTCTAGTGATTAGATGAACTCTTAACCTAACCTTATAGATTTAGAAGGGTTTATTATAGGATTAGGCTATGCATTAGGGATTTAAGGAAACCACTTACCCTATAGCTCAAATCCAGCCCATGTACACTCCTTCAAATAAATCCAAATCAAATCTCAAATCAATTCAAACTCAATTGATTTTCTCAAATCTCAAATCAATTCCAATCTCAATTGATTCAAATTTAAAATCAGTTCCAAATTTAACTCCAATTCCAGATGATTGAAACTCATGATCAATTCCAAACCCAAAACCTTCCTAAGCCTTATGAATCACATCCATAAGCTTAGCCAAACCCTTCAAATCAACCCAAAGCTAAGTGATTTCTTTATAAATGACTTATTCCATCATTTATATTCACAACTATAAATGAAATTGGCATCCAAATCATCTAGATCAAATGAATATAAATCAAACCAAATCAAAACCCCTTTTCCAAACTTTTTGATTTACCTTAGCCAAATTCACAATCAAATCACTCCAAATTAACATGATTCTCTCATGGATCATTTATATTCTCATTTATATTTACAAATATAAATGAAATATAAATTCAAATGGCCAAAAGCAAATCAATATAAATTCAAAACTCAAATCCAAACCCAATTTATATCCTTTAAGCTAATTTCTTGGTTTTATCAAATCATTCTCAAATCAATCCAAACCCTTGGATTTTCTCTTCAAATAATCACTCCTTCAATCTCATGCCCAAATATGAACATAAACTATAATCACCAAGCCAAAATCAAACTAACCCAAGTCAAACACATATTCATCCTTTTGACTTAAAATTGTCAAATGAACCAAAACCCATTTGACTCTAAACCACTTGCAATTGATTTATATTTTCATCATAAGTTTATATGTGAGTTCAACCAAACTTGAATCAAGCCTTGCTCAAGTTAATTAATCCATTTAGGTTCACTTGACCTAAAGTGATCTAAAGACCTTTTGAGCTAAGTTCTAATCAAACCCAAATTGGATTGAACTAAGCCCAGCCAAGCCTCACATTGTGACCAACAATCATCCTAGAATGATCAATCACTCAAATTGGGTCAAACCAAGTCAATCCTAGCCTTTGACCAAGTCAATATTTAACCCAAATAAAATTTAAACTTGCCAAAATCCACCATATATCAAATTGATTAAAACTATTGACTCAAACCCATTTAAAATCAATGATTGAACATGACCTAGTCATTAATTGAGCCAAACCAAGCCTAATTGGCCACTTGACCTCAGTTGACCCAAATTGACCTAAAAGCTAAAATGGGTCAAATCTTGATCTAAGCCAAATTGATTGTAACTAATGGGTCAAAGTCTTTCCCAATTGATTGTTAAACTTGACCAAAGCTTCAATTGATCAATTAGACTCAACCTAGCCCAATTGACCATGAACCCAACTTGATCCAAAAGGTCAAATCAACTTGAAATCAAACCAAATTAAAATTGATTGAAACCAAAGCTTGCAATACATTTCAAATGATCAACCAAGCCTAAACCAACCCATGACCTAACCCAATTGGGTCAAATGGGTCAAATTGATCAACTTGACCCAGTTGACCTAAATGAACCTAAATGAACTAAAACTAAATCTAAATCAAATTAAACCAAACCAATGATACCCATAGCTCCAAATGATCATTTGAACTTGATCTAACCCATGGTTTGACTTAATTTTATCAATTGGTCAACCTAACAATTCGACCCAACTTGACCTAAATAGGTCAAATTGAACTAATTCTACTCAAATGAACTCCAAATCACTTAAAATTTGGCCCAACCCATTTTTTAAATCATTTCAAATCTGCCCAAATAAAACTCATAGCCAAATGACCATTTTTCCCTTAGGTTAAAGGGTATCCCATCACCAAATTCACTTGGAATTCAGCCATTTCTTTCCCAAGGCCACTTGACACCTATCTATTGGTCCACATGGGCATCAAGGAGGGTGGTGAACCTGACCCAATAAGCTTGGGTTGGCCATGACCCAAGGCAAGGCCAAACTGACCTCCCCAATCATCTTTGAACAATTAGCTCACCAAATCTAGTCACTAAGCACATGGGCAACCACTCTCCCTCACTCCTCTACCCAAAATGACCCATGTGGGATATTTTGCAACTCAAATCAATCAGCCAATCCAACCCATTGAGCCAAAATGAAAAATCAGCCTTCCACAGTCCAATCCAAGGAGAGGGAGATATACTCCCCCTCATTCACACTCAAACGATAAGCAATTGATTCCTCAGAGCTCTAGAAGAATTTTTGAACCCTCCTAGAGCTTTTCCAAGGCCTCTGGAAGCTCCCTCGATCGACATTCTTCCTCTATGTGCAAAGCTGAAATAGGTCAAGTCCATTCTGAATAATACTCCCTCCTCACTTCACCAAACCCAAATTCCTTTTACCCACACTCTCACCACACCTCGTCGAGCTTGATCAAACCATTTCCCAAGCCTCTAAGCAATGAGAAGTGCCATTTTGATCAAGATCGATCACCATTGAAGAGGAGCTTGGTCAACAGAGCCAATAACTACAAATCAAGACCAGATTTCTTCAACAGGGATTCATCTCTACTAGACACCTCCTCCATTGGAAGCATCGGTGATAGCCTTTGATGAGGTAATTGCTTGAAACCATAGCTATAAGAAATTTTTAGTTTATCCTTTTCAAAGAGAATTGTCATCCCATGTAATTTTGACCATTGGATATGCATCCCCCCTCCTTCCGAAGGTGTGGGATCATTTTGATCCTAATTCAAGCTCGGGTGAGCTCAGATTGAATGAGGAAAGATGAACGGTGTTCATCTCTCATAGCTCACGAAGAAGAAGGATCATACACCATCCATTCCATGTGATTGGAATGGACAGTTGTGATCAGATCACGCTAGATCCACTGTGATTCTAAACCTAAACCATGGGATTAATCTCGGTCATCCGATCTTAGATCGGACGACCCGCAGAGAAAAAGCGTCCACCACCAATTGACTCAACCTACGTATGTGATAACTTAAATAATCAATTCCTTCATGCCACATGGAAAGTGTGCTACATCAGCCGCTACGTGGCCGATGGGATTAGGAGTTTAATTAGATTTAATTAATATGATTTTAATGATGAAACTTCCAAAATTCATAACTAATTATAGAAAAATCCAAAAAATACAAATAAATACTCATTTTAAAGGTAATTCAAAGGAGAATAATATAAAATTAAAATCAATTAATTTTGGATTATGATTTTGACTCAATTTTGGTTTTATTAAAATATAATTAAGCTAATTACTCTCTAATTATTTTAGCAATTAATTCTAACTTTTTGAGATTGATTATTAGAATGACCTCTTGCTTCCATGATTTTCTTGGAATTTATTTCTTAATTAATTAGGGGAATTATTTATTTCATTTTTAATCACTTTCTTAATTAATTAAATGATTAATTAACATGTTAAATAGTAATGAATTTATTAATTAAGTTGGCTAATCATTATGAAATAATGAATGGACATAGGGAATGAGATTATGACCTCTTTTCCAATCTTTTCCCCTAAGTTTACTTCATTTGGGTAACACTTAATTAATATGCAACTAATTAATGGCTTAATCACCTCATTAAATAATTTAATTAATCAAACTCAAAACCAAATTATTCCAGAACTTAACCAATTAATTCATGGGTAGATTCTTAGGTGTTCAATAACTTAAGAGAATTCTAAAGGAAATTATGATCAAACTACATGTGTAGGAGGGTTATAAAAGTACTTAAGCAAACCCTTTAGCTTAATTAACCAATAATTATGAGCCAATTGTATTAGGCCCTTTCATTTCTTAGGTGCATTGCTAATTTAATTTCCATGTGGTTGTATATCATATGTTGGCACATAATTACTTGGATAATTATGTTAAAGTGGTATAGGTAAGGGGTGATTAATGGATTTAATTCATACCTTAACCTAATTAAAACATAAAAATAACCTAATTATTCTAAATTAAACCAAACTAATTCACACATTGGGGGTGGGGAATAGGTTAGGACTAGCAAACCTTTATCATATTTTCTAAGTTAAATCAAATTCAAAGATAATAATCTCCTTAAAGAATTTTGATTCATTTTAAATAATCTTATTTTATATGATTGTCCTTCAGAATTAATTAAGGTGAATGAAGTCATGTACTTACATTCCTCTATTTCATTCTAATCATGCTAAATATTATTTTCCATAAGAAATCATGCATTCATTTCTTTTAAAAATTAATTAATAAAATGTTTCCTTTTATGTCAAATTATATGTGTTGGCTAAAATTAAGAATATGAGTGGTTAATATCACAATTAAACCAGAAATTATCTTTTAAAATTTATAAATCAATGATTATGAATGAAGTGATGCTAGTTATAAATATTTATAAGCTTGCATGTGATTATAGCATAAGATGTGTATTATGAAGTTCTTTTCCCTTCTCTTAATATGGATTTACATAGATTTACAAGTGTATAGTTCATTTGAAAAGAACATAACACTTGCCTAAATCTATTCTATGCATCTCTATATTAAGACTTAAGAAAAAATCATCATATTACACATGCAAATCATACAACCAAATCAAACATAATCTCTTGCATGATTCTTTATCCATTTGGTTCTTTTTGTACATCTACATGTACCTAAGAAAAGTGGTATATCAGTCTGGACATCCCGGGGCTTCGAGACTTTAAATAGCCCTAAGTAGGTCTTGTACCTTACACCCCTAGTGTGGAAAGCAATGGCACCATACTCACTTATAAATTTTATACATGTGGATGTGCATTTAGGTAATAGATGAAAAATCCCTATTTTCTACATAATAAATACATGCATTAATGATCCAATTAACAAATGAAATATCCAAATTCTCAAATCACATCTCTTTGCATTCATCATTAAAGTGTGCTAAGATTTGCATTGCATGTATATGTATGCTTAGGATTATTCATATGCATGTTATACATGATGGAAAGAAATGAATGGGTGTGTGTTATGTGATAGTAATCCACCCTAACTAATCCTAAGATGCCTTTTTTATTGAATAGGACTATTTAAAGAGAACACAAACTTAGGACTAATTAAAACACATAATAAACCATTCACTAAAAGGAATTCATTAATCAATCTACCTTATAAATGCTTTAAGGTCAGGATGAAAGAGTGCTCTCTTCTCTTTTCTTCTCTTCATAACATTTAGTCACTAACTATAGGTCCATTCAAACCAAATCAAATCATCAACTATATTGACAAGTAAATTAAATAACTTGAAATGAAACCACCATCTAAATTGAATCTTTTACACTTGGAAAATTTCAACCCTAAAGCCTAGCTAAGACATGCCACATAAGCTTTAAATGGCACACACATTAGGCTAAGTCACCATTTCTAGCTCTATGTTAGGGCAGTGCATGATTTGATGTATGATTTTATTTTGCGGTGTAATATTTTAGACTGGATGTTAGGGTGTGTGTGCATAGACTAGATGATAGGGCGATCTTAGCCTAATCATGTCTTTTGTAGGAGATTGTACTTAAGGGGATATGGTACTAAAAATAAAAAGAATATAAATGCTTTTGTTGTGCAGGTTGCTTAGCTCCTAAGCATAGTCTAAATTAGGATATGTGGCCTTGGTTACCTATGTGCAAGGTGCTAAGTCCAAATTATTCATATAACTGCTTGGGTTGTGTGGTATGTTTAGCTAACCTTTATTTTGCAGGTTTAGTTAGGTTTATCTTTCTCATTTTGATGTAAATTTTGCAATTAAAATTTGGAATGAATATTATGGGAGATTACGATGAACATTGGTTATAAGATCAAGTCTTTTGTACCATGTGATGCATTTAGAGCAACAATATTCCAATCAAGCCACAAAAGAAAAAAAAGGAAAGAAGCAAATAAAAATGAAGAAATGAAGAATGAAGAATGAAGACCACCATAACATGAATTTCTTTTAATTGTAATTATTCATTTATGATCCGGGTTGTGTAAGGGTAGAGCTCGGCTCCCAACATTTCTTCTTGAGTTGTACGGTGGTACCGACCGCATCAGCCTCTTATCATTTTGCACTAATTTTATAAATTGATTGATGTTATGTTTATGATTGCACAATTAGGATGTCATGATTTTCCTAGTTTCTTTATTTTTTGATGATTTTTGAATGGCCTGGATACAATTAGGCTCTTATGGAAAAAAATTTTCTATCTAATTAATCAAGTCAAAATAAACTAAACCATTCATAACCTCACCTAAAGCCCACGCCATAAAGCAAGATAATAAAAGACTTAGCAACCCCTTAGCTGGATGTTGTATGCCTCATATCATGCATAAATCATATTGTCTCACTCTTGCCAATGGAGGGCTTCCACCTTTGCTAGAGAAAATGACTTGAACTTTGAGAGCCATGGTGGGAACACACTTCCTCTCAAAGTTTGGCCCATAATTGATTTTCTCATGCATTAGGCAAATGAAATCCCATAACCTGTATCAAATAAAAATATCCAAAAATCAAAATAAAACTTGACAAAATTTGCATTAGATTTAGGTCATCATTCATGGCCTTCATGATCTAGTTTCCTCGGGGTGAGTTTAAGGACTTAGTTTCCTTCTAAATAAATAACAACCTAATTATCTTGCAAATCATATGACTTGCCTACATGTATTTAAAATTGTAGGAGGAGTCAGTTGATAGCCACCCCAGGCGGTTGTAAGTCCAATAGTCGGGTGGTTTTTCTCTTTAGGGCTACAAGCAGAAATCCTGGCCTTTTAGGCATTTCTATAATCTTGTATTGTGGAATCGTAAGCCCTGGATTTCTAATAAAAATTTAACTCAAATATATAATTATCCTCAATTTTAAAAATTTAAAGCCCAACCATAAGATAGTTTGGGATGCTCACTAGGATTCCTAGTATCATGAGCATCCTCTACTCATCTCCCTTTGGTTTCATGAATAACTCTCTCCTTTTGATCAATCTCACTTGATTTTCAAAAAATAACCAATTGATTGATAGTCCTATCTTTGAAATCTTTGGTGATAATGATCATTTATCTTAATCGAGAGTATTCTTAAGGAATCTCATTCCTTAGGATGTAATTAACTATGGGGCTTTGCTTCCATAGGGAACTTAATGAACCCAGGTTAAAATAAATCCTACTTTTTCTTTCCATGTAAAGTAGGGAAAAGATCTCTGGTACATTCGAAGACCCATTCGAAGAACCCTAAACACACCACAAATAATTTGGTAATTTGGAAACATTTCAATTTGGAGAGATGTTTGATTAAAATAGAATTTTATTGATGGAAAATTGTTTTGGACAAGGCTTATGCATAATATTTCTTTAGATAAAGCCCATTTATTGGGAGCATTGGGCATTTGCCTTTATGATTTATGAGTTGTTAAGATCCACCTTGGTAGGCCTTTTCTATGGAGAAAGGGCCTTCCTATGTAAGTTCAAACTTGCCTTCCATCTTACGATGGACAATAATTAGTCTCCTTAGAACTAAAACAAGCTCTCCTACTTGGAAAGCTCTAGGGCAGACAAACTTGTTATGAGCTTGAACTAACTTTGCTTTTTATAACTAGAGCTTCTGGCATGCTCACAAGCGTCTCGCCTCCAAACCTTCAAGTTCTTCTAATATCAGTTTGGAATTATGTTTAGTTATTTTACCACCCACAACTATTCATAGTGATGAGAGTTGAACTTTTAATGGTAGAACGGCTACAGACCCATACACCAAGGAAAATGGGGTAGATCGTGTTGGATTTTTGTAGGTAGTATGGAAATCCCATAAGGCTTCAACTAACTGGTCATATCACTATTTCTTGTTGTCATTCAGCACCTTCTTGAGTATTTGAATGAGAGTTTTGTTGAACACCTTTGCTAAACCATTTGCCCATGGCGAGTAGATGATAGAGTATCTCCAATCTATGTTGTGTCTCCCAGCAAAGTTCTTGATTTTAGTGCTCCTGAAAGTGTACCATTATCAGATATGATTCAGTGAGGTACTCTAAATTTATACATGATATGGTTCCTAAAGAGTTGGAGCACATGTTGAGCTTTGACTTCCCTGAGCGAAATTGCCTCCACCTACTTTAAAAAGTAATTCGTAGTAGCTACGATGAATTGATGATCCTTGGATGAAGGAGGATCGATCAGACCCACTATATCAATTCCCTAACACTCGAATGGCCATGAGGCTAATGTTGGATGTAGAATATTAGACAATTAATGTAGGACTAGTACATGTACTTAGCATTGATGACAATGCTTTGTTATGTCCATGAAATACATGATCATCATTAGCCACTAATACCCAAGTCTTTTGATTTTGGCTTTCATCTTGGGACCAAATTGATGAGCTCCACATAGTCCTGAGTGTACCTCAACCATGATCTTATGGGCTTCATATTTGTTTAAAGAATGTAACCACATATGATCGAAGGATCGTCAATACAAGACACCATCCATGAGGGCATAGGAGAGTGCTCTTTACTTCACCTGATGTGCTGGAGATTTCTCTTGAGGTAGTTTGCCTTTATTTAGGTAATCAATGAAGGGTTCCCTCCAATAAAATTCTTCATCCTTTTTGGCAATGGAAACCTTCTCTTCAAGAGAGCATTTGATGATGAGTTCAACATCAATAAGAGGCCAAACTTGTCTATTATGGACCTCTATTGATATGGACTGATCTTCCAAACACACTAATTCTTTAGTGAGCTTGGCTAAGGCATCAGCTATGGCTTTTTCTCCTCGAGGGAGCTTGTAGATTGTGTCCTTTAGGATTTGATATAACAACTCCATGGTGTACTTATGGTAGTGATAGAGTTTTGGCTTCAAGATCTTATATGTCCCAGTGATCTGATTGATGACTAGTTGTGAGTCCCCAAAGATATTGATATTATGATGCTTAGCTTGATGGTTAACTCTAGATCGGTGATCAGAGCCTTATAATTGGCTTCATTTTTGGTACAAGGCTCAGATAGATGATATGAAAATCTCATCATATCACGGTCTAGCATAAGCAGGACTATCCCTACCTTTGCTTTACCTGGGAGAGTAGATTGTGGTTCTTCTCCTCTTTAAGAGGAAATCACACCATCAAAGTACATCTCCCAGTGGTGAGTACTTGTATCCCCTAAGTTCATGATTTGTTCACTGGGGAGATCATCATTGAGCGAAGAATCTACGGGGAGTGGATGTGTCATTAAGAAATCCATGAGTGCTTGTCTTTTCACCATAAGGAGGGGCATGAATGTGAAGTTAAACTGAGATAAAATCATAGACCATCACGCCAACCGTCCAGATAATGTCAGCCATGTCATCAGATATTACAATGGATTGATTCTAGAAATCAAGTTTACTTTATGAGAGAGCATATAGTGTTGTAGCTTCAGGTCTACAAAGATTAAGGCTAGGCAATGCTTTTCAATGGTTGGATAGTTTGCCTCAGCATGTATCAGATGGTGACTAAGATAGTATAGTGCATTCTCTTTTCCCTTAGCATTAGCTTGGGCCAACAAAGTGTCAAGGGAGTCATCCAACATAGTTGTGTAGAGTATCAAAGGTTTTCTTGGGATAGGGGCAACTAGGACTGGTGGTGTCATGAGGTATTGCTTGATGCTCTCTAAGGCATGTTGGCACTTATCATCCCACCTGAATTTGGTGATCTTCTTGACTAGTGTTGAGAATGGTTGACATCTGCCTAATATTTGGATATAAAGTGTCTTAGATATGCCAACCACCCATAGAATGATTTGAGTTATGTTAGACTTATAGTGGGTGGCATTTCTAATATCACTTTAATCTTATCAGGGTCAATTTCAATTATGTGAAGTTGAACAATGAACCCAAGAAACTTTCTTGAAGATACTCTGAATGCACACTTCAAAGGGATCATTTTAAGGTTATATTACTTTAACCATTCTAAAATTACACTCAAGTCAAAGAGATGGTATTCCTTTTCTTTGCTTTTGATAATGAGATCATCAATGCATTCAACTTGGTGATGAATGAGTTCATCAAATATTTAAGTCATGGCCTGCTGATATGTGGCCCCAACATTTTTAAGGCCAAAAAGCATGACCTTATAATAATAAATTTCAATTGAGGTTCTAAAGAAAGTGTTCTTTTCATCTTCAGGTGCCATCTTTATTTGGTTATATCCAAATGAACCATCCATGAAAGAGAAGACTGCATGAGATGAGGTAATGTTCACAATCATGGTAGTGGAAATTTGTCTTCTGGACATGCCTTATTAAGATCCCTAAAATTGACATATATACAAATTTAGCCATTCTTCTTATTAACTAGAATGATGCTAGCCATCCAGGTGGGGTATTTTTTCCTTCTAGATGAAACTAGCATCGATCAGTTTCTTAACTTCAGAAATGACCTATTTCTCAATGTCCAATCGCATGCATCTAGGACTTTGCTTTGGGGTTAGCATCAGGCTATATCGCTAGCTTATGAATTGCTATGTCAAGAGCTAATTCGGGCCACTCTTCATAATTCCATGCAAATAAGTGCTTAAATTTAGTGAGTAGCCTAACAAATTCATTAGTTTTAGATTCATTCAACAAGGAATTGATGTACGTCAGATAAAGATTATCTTCAATCCCCAAGTTGATTTCTTTGAATTTGTCATTGCTTAATTTGATTTCCTCCTCGAATTTTGGGGGTGCATCTTTGACTTAAAAATCATTTGAATCATCTGAAGTTTCTAAGTACATCTCCTCATATGATTTGATGTGATTTGAGAAGAACTTATCAAATTCCAAATAAATAGTGATAATCAGGAAATAATAATCATCATCGACTGGGCCCACTTTACCAAAGCCTAGTCTTAGTCTTGATTGAGAGCTCTTGAATTTATTATCCCATAGCCTTTCAAAGTACTCTAACTTATTCTTAGACCATGTATATGGAATTAGACCTTTCTTTGCCAAACTAAGAACACAAGGTGAGTACCAATCAAAAGGTATTTCTATATATTCTTTAAATGATTCCTCCTCAAGCTATGCATCAACTTATTAACTTAAGGATGCTACTCCTGGATAAAACATTTAGATTTTAGTATTTGCACATGCTTTGGAGGCTTCCTTAACTACCAAACCCTGAACCTTTTGTGAGAAAAGTGGGTTAGAGCTAAGGTACCATTTGATGTCTAACAATTTCACATAAGAGACTTGGCTACATTCATGCATTGCTTGGGGACCCGATCGTCATCACTATCAGGCTCTAATGTCACCTCTAATGTGATCTACTTACAAGAAGAGCTAGCTAATGTGCTAACTACATAAGAGTCATCCACTAAACTAGATTCTAAGTCTATGTAGATAGCATGTGTACTCCTAGATGCCAGGATGATTCTCTTGGTAAGTGGTAGGTATGGAAGACTTTCATCTTTGAGACTCCTTCTAGACTTGTCTCTTCCTCATCTTGGTGGAGGTCAAGTGATCCTCCCACATGTTGAATGGAGTAACAAGCGTGGAGGAATCTAATCTTAGGCTCCATGTCCTCCCTAAGATCTTCTTCTGTTCCCTTTTATTTTCTTTTTTCATTTTATTTTTATTTTTTTTTTTCTTTCTTTTCTTTATTTTCTTTTCTTTTCATTTTAATGAAGTTCATGAGAGAAAACACCTTGTTTCTTAGGGAGGTAATATGCCACATCCTTATAAATTTTGACCTCGTGTACCACAATTGGTTTGAGATATCTTTTTACACAATACTCGATTCCACCCCTTACGAACTTGATGCACTAATATAGGGAGGATGGAACCATGTTGTTTTCATGAATCCAAGGTTGCCCAAGCAAAGTATTGAAAGATGTAATCTATTATGTGAAACTTAGCTTATGTCTTCTAATTATCTATCTCCAAAGATAACACTATAGAGCCTAAGGCCCTCTTACCTT
This sequence comes from Cymbidium sinense, assembly GCA_021442155.1. Lineage (NCBI taxonomy): Eukaryota > Viridiplantae > Streptophyta > Magnoliopsida > Asparagales > Orchidaceae > Cymbidium > Cymbidium sinense. Next base: position 59,518,859 of record CM038214.1, on the reverse strand, counting down.
GTTCATTGAATCCTTTCAACATCATCTTCGAGTTTGGAGATTTCAATCCTCAAGGCAAGGGTTCTTAGACTCATAATATTTACTGATGCACCTGGATCAACCAATAGTCTAGATAACCTGAACTTGTCAACATCCATGGTGATGTAGAAGGGACGATTGTGCTCTATTATCCCTAGAAGTAGGTCTTCATTTGAGCATGTGACTCTTAGGACTTCTTTTGAAAAGCATGCCTCCTCTCCAACTAGATCAATAGCGGCCAATTGAACTAAGCATATTTTAGGGTCAAGTAATGCTTTTACTAGTGACTCCCTCATCTCTTTGGATAAGACAAGGGCATCATATATGCTTAGCTTAGCTGGCTACTTTCTAAGATGTGTCAGGACATTGTAGTTAACTTTGGATTGGTTCTCCACAAGCATATCCAAAGGTGGAGCATCTTGTGGAGGGACTATCTGCTCACTAAAACTAATGACCTGTTTACCCTTATCTTGAGGTACTACTCTAGGAGGTAGAACTTTACCACTACGAAGGTTGACTTCAATGATTTCTTATGATGAGGAGCTTGTAGAAAGTTTTACCTGCTCATTGGGTATACTTACAGCTTCCCCTAAAGGATCGTTGGAGTTGGATGAGTCCAAATTAATCTCAAGTGGTGAACCTAAATATTTAGAATAGGGCAATCTATTTTTGAATTAGAGTGGAATTGATCAAAATTATTTAGATTGTTATTGTTATGACTTGGAGAGCTATATATAAGAATGAAATCACTGAGATCATCAAATGTAGATAAGATGTAAGTGAATCATTCTTCTTCATTGATTTCTTTTATTTTGGAGGTGGTACATGATAAAAATTAGTGTGAGTGGCTTGGTGCCCTCATCCACAAATACAATGCTCTTGCTGGTGGTGGAGGAGAAAGTAGGTGTGGTAGTTGCAATGGTGGAAGGAGGAATGCTGGGCTCAGACGGTGGTTGAGCTATGGAACTATCCCATGCATGTGAAGGGTGCTGCTGCTGATGGACTTCCACCCACCCCAATTTGTTCCTCATAACTGACAAACCTTGCTTGATGTTGGAGGTCTTAGCAGAGTCAGGAACCTATAGGGAAAGTATCTTGATTTTAAAGATGATCTTTTTAGAGGAATGAGATAAAGAGATATCCCAACCTTCTATTATCTTAAGAGGATCAGATGTATCTCCAAAGATTACTCCAATAGAACCAGAAGGTTGTTCTACTAAGTATTCTTAGGGATAATTATGACTCCTAACTTGTAGTTATGCTCAAGCCAATCCTTGAAGGAAAAGTAATCCTCTAAGACATGGTCTAACATATGGTATGATCATTACTCCTCCACTTCCTCCAGCTTTCTAGGCTCGGTAGATGGAAATTAGGCTTCTTGAAATGTACTTGAAGATCTTCCCGACTACCTCTCTCTTGAATGAGTATGACTTATTGAGTTTGTCAGCAAGAGTAAGTGGGAAATAGCTACCTGGTGGTGTATACTGGTAGCCCTACTGTGTAGGCTATTGTGGTGGCTGATGTCATGGAAGAGGAGGAGGGAGTGGAGGCTATTGAACTCTAGGACTCTTAAATTGTGCTCTCACTAGCTGCTTCCCCTTGTCCACTACCATTACTATCCCTAGCTTCTTCTCAAACACCATCTAGGGCTGGGATGATGGCCAGAAGGGTAACTCTTTCTTTTGGTTTAGCCACCTTGCTAATTAGTTTCTCAAATATCTTTATGGTAATACCCTTGATCATGAAGGTGATTGAGCCATGGATATTCTTGAGAAGAATCTCAATGGCATGCTACTCTTACAGCAATGGTTCATATTTTATGCTTAGGTTACACCATTTAAGAATATAATCAATAAGAGACTCATTGGGTTTTTATTTTTCTATAATAGAGTCTCTTATAGTTACCCTTTACTGAGCTCCTATAAACCTCTTAATGTAAATATTCTCTAACTTTGCAAAGGACTTCATTGAACTGTTGGACAATTTGGCATACCAATCAAATGTAACTCCGGAAAGGCTACTGACAAACTGCCAAAAAAGTAAGGCGTCGCTACCACTGACATTCCAACAATTAGCTCTGAAGCATGCTATATGCTATTATATGCTATGGTTTTATCTTGATGAAGATCAAATTTGTTTCATAAGAGTTCAACACGCAATAGGCAGGTGGTTAGTTTGAACCCATACCTCACCGATGTCATTCCTCCGCTACCACCATACTTCGAGTACCTTTATCATGTCAAGGCGAAGCTATGTACATGATTTGGAGTCTCGCCTCCCTATGTATTGGCATAGAGACCAAAGCTCTACCAATTGCCATCAGATTTAAACAAACTCTGGCTCGCTGGTGGTGGGGAACTCTGGGGAACATTTGTTTGAGGTTGGCTCCATCCAAAGAATGTGTAGGAAGCTTCAATTGGGCTTGAGGAGGTCATTTTCCTCCCTTTTAATATGTGGTTGAGAGCTTCTATCCTTGTTTTCATCAGCTATGGTCAATCTCTAGCCTGTTGGCGGCAAGATGCTTGGGTAAGGCTTTAATTATGTCCCTCTACACTTCGTGAACATGTAGAGATGATCGGATTCATGGGAGAAAGTTTCTTTCCTCTATTTTCATATATGGATAAGAGCCATATAAAAGAGGTTTAGGGTGGCCAGAATCCAGCCACTGGCAGAGAGATCTCTAGCTAAGGGAATAGTTTGGCCTCTCTTCACCTTGTGAGCGTATTGGATTGAATAACTAAAGGAGTGGAAGTCTCCTTTCTCTATTTTCTCTTTTGGCCGTGAGCCTCTTCCATGAAGGAGGCAAGATGGATTTTGCTAGTTTCTGATTACCACCCTTGAAGGCTAGGTCCAAGGGGTCGTCAACTGATTTGGAGAAAGTCCAAATTAGTCATGGTGAAGAGGTGGATAAGGTATGGAAGAGAGAAAATGAAATTTGATCTCTTTGCATGGAATTTTGGTTTCTTCCTTCCCATGGATATTGCTCATCTTACATGCATCTTATATTGCATCTCTTGACTTTTCAGCACCATCATAACACTCATTTGGATTGGTAGTTCATTAGCCAAGTCAAACTAGGATGAATCATGGGTCAAATTCAAGTCCATTTGAGTTAGTTTTGGTGATTGGACTTAGTTTAATGCCATGTTAGATTCCAATTGTTTAATTATATTTCTTTTAATTAATTGATTTTAGATTTATGTTTCAATTAGTGTTTATTATCCAATGGATAATTTGGAAGTCAATTGATTCATGCCATGTGAGGCTTAATGTGATTTGAGCTAAATTTAGCTCTTTTGACCTAAACAGGTCAAGTTGAATTCCTTAATTTTAATGGTCATTTCGGATTTAAATTTAAATTCAATTATGTATATTTGATGATTTATGATTTTTTAAATTGATTGATTTCCTTAGATATTAAATTGATTTTGATTTTATTTCATCTTGACCCATTTTGACTTAAATGAGTTAAGTTGAGTTCAATTGAGTCAAATGACCAATTTAACTCAACTAAGATATGTTTAATTTTATTCGGTTTGAAGTTGATTTTAATTTTGACCCATTTAACCCAAACTGGGCTTAATGGATTAAGTTGGACTCATTTGGGTCAAATGATCAAATTGGTCAAATTAGACCTAATGATTGATTGGATTTTATTTAATGAAAATTTTCAAATGATTTTGGATATTTTATTTAGATTAATTTTAATTTAATTTGAATTTTGGTTTTAATAAGGTACATTTGGGTTTATTTAGATCAAGTGATCTAATTTGGCCAAGTAAGACCTTATTGAATTTAAATTCATTTGATTCATGTTTAGAAAAGTTGATTTTATGATTTTGAATTTTTGGAATGGCTTCATTTGATCAAATTTTAGTAGGTTGAGCTTTGACTCAATGGGACCCACATAAGTCAACACTATGTCAAATGGTTGACCAACTTTGACCTTCATTTGGATTTAGTTTTAAATCTATTTATATTTATGTAATGAATTTATGCTTTTCATTTAATTTGATTTAATTTTGTTTTGATTTTTATTTAAATTTTTTTAAGTTTAGGTAATTTTAGCTTGAGTAGGATAATTGAGTTAACCAAATTATCTTGTTTTAAACTCAAATGGATTTATATTTCAATTGGAATGAGTTTGATTCAATTATTTTTATTTAGATTTGAGTTTGGGGTTGAGTTCAAATAATCCTATTAAGTTAAACCATAAAAGTATTCATTAGGTTACCAACTATAGTGTCTTAATTGTCTAATAAGGAGGCACTTATTCTAAGATTAGGTGTCCTAAATACTAATTTAGGGATGATGTTAACTTCATCCAAAAATAAGGTTAATAGTGAGTACTTTAATATATCTTATAGTGAGGCTTTATATTTTTCTTGAAGGTGAGAATTATATTTATTTGAGTTGACATTTTATCAGAATGCTAGGTCTTAGATTCCAACATATTATCTCAGAAGATAAAAATGTTATCCCATAATTTATTTGATCATTTAAGAAAAGACTCCTAAGGCTAATGGGTCTTTCATGTATCAAAGAGTTTTCCCTTGAACTAGATAGGAAGTAGAGCATGGTTTATTTTAAATTGGGTTTAGGGTTCCCTATAAAGGTAAGCCCCTATATTTAATTACATCTTAAGAATGAAGGGTCACTTCTTAAGAATAGAATTGATTAAAAGGACAAGTTCTTATTTCTATGAATTTCTAAGTTGGTTTTCAAAGGAATGATATTTTGAATTTCAATTAAGAATAATCCAAAGTGGAAAGACATACTTTCGAAGCAAATAGGATTAAGTAGGAAATGCATGTTGATACTGGGATGCCTAGTAAGCATTCCAACTAACCTATCATTGAGCTTTAAATTTTGAGTTGACATTTTCTTAGAAATCTAAGGCTTAGATTCTAGTAGCACAAGATTGCAAAAATTTCTAGGGTTGAAGACTTATTCCAAGGAGGATGCTTCTGAACCTAAGTCTATAAGTTCTTTAGACATAAGTCACATGCTCGACCTAGTTTCATTTCTGGGAATTATCAACCATCCATCTCACTTCATGGAACAAACCTATCTCTGACTCTTCTGGACTTATAACCCACCTAGATGGGCTGCTAGCTAACACCACCTAAGCGCATTTTAAATATATGATGCCAAGTCTCAAGTATGCAAGATGGCTAGGATGTTGCATTTTAGGAAAGAATCTAAGAACCTAGATTCACTCCCTAATCCCTAAGAGCATGTAGGGTATGAAATGCTTTAACTAATGCACATTTTTCAGATTTTTAGATATTTTAACTCATAATTCATTTAAGGTCTTGGGTATGCATTTTTATGCCTAAATGCCATGTAATAAGAAGTGGTTATGAGACAAATTAATAAAGAAGGACTTCCCTAAAAGTTGGTCATCCTCACGATCGATGCCCTTTATATGTAATGAGTGAAGTGCCCAATTCAAGAATTTAGAGTAATAAGATTTATGTTTTAGAAATGCTAATTATTTCTAATTAATTTTAGGTTTTTCTTAGGGCTTTAATTTATGTAAGATTTAAAGTTTCTTTATTTTTTGGTGTTTGAGTTGATTAGATTTAAGTTGGGTAGAAAATTTAATTTTTCTAAGAGCCTAATCTTTTAGACATTCATCATAGAGCACATATCATAGAAAGAAACTTATCAAAGTAGGTTGATTCTATTGTGCACCCAAAATAAATCAAGCTAATTTAATCTAAAGAAAGCATTGTATACCCCAAAAAAAAGAGAAAATGGGTAGTCGAGCTCTACCCATATACAACCTAGCCTAGAACTATAGTTTAGATTTATGGGTCTTCTTTCTAGGATCATCACCTTCTTTAAGGAACTCCATTGGGCTTCACAGTGGACCACTCCAACCAACTGCCAGTAGGGTGAACTCTTGTTAATCCTAGACCCCATAGATCCATTTGATTTCATTTTGATCAATGAGATATTAATTTAGGTTTGAAAATTTTGATTCAAACCTAAATTAAAGCCACAATACCCCCACATAATTTGTGGATTTTAATTTTAATGGATTCCTCTCAACAAGAGGAATCCATACTACTCTAATTTATAATTTTTGGAGTTATATTTGATTTGCTATAATATTTTAAATTTTATGGCATTTTCCTTGCTTTTTTAAATAAAAAACTCAAAATTTCTTTTTAAATGCATCTGATTCATGTGACACAGATTTCAACATGGCGTCATGGCCTTTGGCCATGCGGGATCCATATGGATCCCACATCAAAATGGTGGCACAAGTGGGCCAATTATGTGACATCCGATTGAAGATCAAATGGCTCTGATTGATCCACAATTTTCCTTAAGGGGTTTAATCATATGATCCACCTAAATTAGAGCCTTTCATTTTGAATAGAAGTTATGGGTGATGGACATTATCTCTCCTTCAATGGGGACGAATGTTGAGAGCCATCCATCATTTTGATGATCCAACTGTCAAAATTGCTTGATTTCGATTTTGAAACCATCAGTGAATGAAATCAACTGGATCTATACAGTTTTATTTTACTTGAGATTAAACTTCTTTTGTGAAGTCTCAAAACTAAAAGTTTAAAAGAGGCTTTAATGGTATACCTTAACTCTAACAATCTCTTGTGGCGAGATTGACTCCAATAGCTTCAGAATGATGCGGTGAGGTTGTGGGAAGAAGGAATTAGATCCTCTCCTATGGATTGCCTCCTATTCCAAGATCGACCTCCCTTTCATCAACTTTGGTCTTTGTTTGGCCTCCTGGTAGTGAGGAAATCAGGGTAATATTGAAATCAACTTCGTGTGAGTTGGGAAAGATGATGGGATGATCAGTTTGTCTTGAGAGTATGTCAATGCCCTTTTCCATTAGAGGTCGAAAGCCTTTTATTGCATTTTCCCTCTCCTTAGTCGGCTATGGATGATTGATGTCCTTGGAGGCTAGCTCCAAGGATCCTTAGCTGTTTAACAACAATCCAAGGCTTTATAGAGGTGGAATGCTAAGGGGATGACATATTGGGAAAACTTGATTTGGTTTCATGCAATCCCTCTTTGCCATGGTATATTCCACATTTTGGATGCATTTGGGCTTGATTAATACACTTGATTTTAGCTGTCAATCATCCTAAATTTATTTTAGGATGGGTTTGAGTGCATTCCAAGGGATTGGGTTTGGACTTGGGTTCAATTATACTATTTAAGGAATTTTGATGTAAGTTGAGCTAAATCATTTCATTTTATGGATTAGGACTAGGTTAATGTTTCAATTACATCAATTTGATCCTTTATGATGTTTTTAATTAATGGATTTCATAAATTTGCAATTGTCCAAGAGTTCATTCCATATTAAACCCTTTATGGTTCAAGCAAGTTAGGTTGAATTGGATTGAGTCAAATGGCTTATTTGGCTCAATTATAATGTATTTGTTTTTCAATTATATTGATCCAAGGATTTGGAATGTATTGGATCAATCAATTTCATTTACTTAAGGTTTAAAACCCAATTTTTTCCATCTTGGTCTTATGGGTTAAGCTTGGGTAAAGTTTGAATTTGATTAAACCAAATGACCAACTTTGACCTAACTAGATTATATTTGGACTCTAAGCATGCTTAAGCACATGTGTGAGTTGATTTGGAGTGGTTAATTTCATTTGATTTCAACATTTGACCGAAATTGGGCTTAATGGGTTAGGTTTGGGTTCATTAGGGTCAAATGACCAAATTAGTTAAATTGGACCTAATGATGGATTGAATTCTATTTAATTATCATTTCCAAATAATTTTGGACAATTAATTTGGGTTAGTTTCGTTTTAATTTGGTTTGAACCTAATATGGTGCATTTAGGTTAAATGACCTATTTAGCCTAATTAAGGCCTCATTGGATGTATATTCTCATAAATTCAAGTTGAAACATGAATATATTATCATTTAGACCATTTAGAATGATTTTATTTGGACAAATTTTAGTGGGTTGACCTTTGACTTGGTGGGACCCACTTAAGTTAAACCTATGGCAAAAGGGTTGACCACTTTTTGACCTTATTTTGGATTTGAATTTATTTATGCTTTAAATTTGATTTCATGGTTTTATTTTCTTTTGATATGTATTATTTTGTTTTAATTTGAATTTCTTTAAGCTTAAATAGTTTTATGACAAAATAAGTTAATTAGGTTAATTACCCTATGCACCTTGACCTAAGTTGAAGTGTCTTTAGATTTCAATTTCTTTAGGTTTGGATTTGAATTTAGTCTAGATCTATCCAATCTTGTTGAGTTGGATTAAATCTTAGAAAGGTGCATTAGGCCCTAAGTGAAATGTCCAAGGGATCTAATTAGGAGATTCCTACTATAGGATTAGGTATCCTAATTACCAATTTTGGAAGTAATGTTAGCCTCATCCAAAAATGAGATCAATAATGCCCTCTTAGACTGATGGTGGTTATACATTTGAGTGGGTATAGACCTAGCAGATAGTAGAGATGAGTAGCCCCATCATCATGTGAGTACATGAGTGAGGGTTGTGCTGAGAGGAAAAGCTATCTTATCCCTCTGAGCATTCACTCACTACCGATGAGATGATTCATGACTTACTCCCTAAGTCATTATTTTAATCTTTAAGTCCTTGACTAGTTGGCTTAGGTCAATCCTTCATTATTAGATACTCTTCCTAGTGAGTATACTTATTTTGGTAGCCTTCATTGTCGGGTTTCCTTTTTGATGACTATGTTTGACTCAATAAGCAAACCCATAAGGTCACGACTTATCTTCCACTTTGAGTACATAATTAGATTCCTAATTCTTCTACTCCTAGTAGAGGTACCTTGCAAAAAAGGGAAAAAGCATGAAAAGAATGATTAACTATAAATATTTAAAGAAATATAAAAAAGTTAAAATTTATGCAATTATGAGAGGTCACATCACCTTTTAATTAAATCAATTTGTGCAATGCACTGAAGCTATAAATGGATCCTTTTATCATACTATATCAAGTTAAGCATTTTCTTAAGCTACTTGCTTAAATATATTTTATAACTTTAAGGTTGGGTTCATGAAACTAAGAAAACATAACTACTATTCACGCTAAGAAGTATCATATTGACATTGATCCTACAACTTTGTTGACAGGTCTTGGTAAGAAGGCCAAGAAAGCCAAGAAGTCAAAAGAGGCTGCCACCATTCTTATGGCTAATGTGAACATAACAACTCCCACTAGCATGATTTTAGTTCTAAATACCTCTGAGGATCCACAAGAAATTGAGCATCACCCTGCTAAAGTGCAGGTTATTGTGGCAAGGTCTCATCCTATGTGACCTATGAGTGTCCATGGTGAGGATGAAGAAGAATAGGATGAACCCTTGATCAAGTGTAAGAAGGTATTATTGAGTCGGGTGGCTAGATTTGCTACCATGAAAGTGATTTTAAAGGAATACATTGTTGAGGTGAGACTCACATTTTATTTTACATTATGAGTTCCTTTGTTTACATTTCTAAATTTTTCCTTTGATCACAAATGAGCATGACTAGTGTTTAAGCATTAGCAAAAGATGGTTAGGGGATTCACTAGCCCTTCAATTTTATTCCTCTGATAGTCCAAGTAGACTTGTTAAATCACTTCACCTTTCCATGACTAATTTTCTAGGCCATATTCTAAGTAAAGAGAAATTCCTCTTACTTGAAAGATGGCTACCATTCCCACAAGTTGGACCTATAATAAATCCACTCATTAAAATTATGTGTTTAGTTTTTAATGAATTCATTTCTTGTAGACTATTAGTGACTTCAATTTTGATGTGGGTTGAGTTGGTGATGGCGCATGTGGACAAGCAGATAGTTTGCACTAACAAGGAGTGACCATAGAAGCTCCCACTGCAGTGCATACTTCACCTTGGTTGACATAAGGGATATGAAGTTTGATTTTCCTTCTCTTGCTCATTGAGATATCGATAGTCTATGAAGGGTTATTTTACTTGACAACCTGAGGATGATATTGAGAAAGAGCAGTGGACATTCACTAACTCATTTGAGGTCATCATTCTACTAGGAGAGGTCTCCTTCCTAAAATAATCTCTAGACTCGTCCAAGCATAACATAAGTGAGTTGTTATCATGGTTAGAGCTAGAGTCACATCGATGATAGTCCTTAGAGGTGGAGTATTAGTGCAACTTTATGACAATTAGGGATGAGATAACATTACTTCTAAACTTGGTCAAGTCATAGAGAATTAACCTTCTCCTCTCTCCAAAAAATTTTTTATTTAATTTTATGTGTGGGAATGGCAGAATTGAAAAGACTTGCACTAAAACTTTATAATTATATTACTAAAAAGATGATGTATAAGGGTTGTTGAGAGTGTGTTGTGTTTTAACCCATTTAATGAAATCAAAATTATTTTTTATTTTCTCTACTTGCCAACACTATCTTTATTTTATAACATTGTTGGGAATTAATTTTTTTTTTAGTAGTTTCTATCACTTGAGATATTCACATGATTTAAGTATTCAATTTTTCACTTAATGTTTGATGTGACATCCTTGTTACCACACCTTACTTACCTTGTCTATAAATTCTTTCTTATTAGGAGTAGTTTAGACTTTAGTGCTTCTCTATGATAAGCAAATATAGCTTTTCTTAGTGAGTAGATCTTGATCCCACTCTTATGATAAGAGACCATGGCTTTGTTGAAAACAATTGCCTCATCTTTTCATCAAGCCCCAATCAAGGAGATCCTATAATTGGGCCCTTCCTCCATGACCTCAATATTCTGCTGGTACTATGGTGGCAACTCTAATTTTATTATATGAGTGGTCAAGAGAAGCGAGCATCTCAACTTCTAAAGAATGCATGAGCTATACATCCCACACACCCACTTTAAGAATAGGTTTAGGCTGTGAGTGGGTGGCCATTTTAGAGTTCTTTTGATTAGAACTAGCCTAGATTCTTCCCAACTCGGTGGCGAGTATCACCAACTTCATCTTATTCTTATGAGAAGAGGGCATCTAATGGAGATTATGTCTCTTCCTATGAGCACTCATCATGACAGGTCATTAGGATGAAACCATAAAATTTTATGCGACTTTTGTTGAAAATTCATGATTAATTGAATAAAGTGACTTTTTTGAAAATTCATGATTAATTTAATAAAGCACATAAGTGATGCTTGCATGTATTTTTCATAAAGAGCTCATCGGCATGTCCAATGTCTACCATTCCTCTCCCCTACTTGGTGAGGAAGGTGAAAGAGTGAGTGCTTAGGAGCAAGAGGTGATGATGAGGCGGAAGGTTGTGTTGGATAAAATTTGGTGACACCACATAGAGTTTAGGAATTTCTTATTTAGATGATCAAATGCGTCATTAAGGAATAAACATGTTATCTAGAAAGATAAACATATTTTATATAATGGATTCAATCATTTAATAAAATAATCTTATGGCTAATGGGTATTTCGTGTACCAGAGAATACTCTCGATTAAAGAAATATAATATTATTTCTATAAATTTATAAGTTGGTTTTCAAAAGAATGATCTTTGAAATTTGCAATTGGGAATGATCCAATGTGGAGAGAGTTATTTTTGAAGGCCAAATGGGATGAAGTAGGAAATGTCCATTGATATTGGGATGCCTAGTAAACACTTCAACTATCTTATCATTGGGCATTAAAATTTGGAATTTAATTTAGATTTTGAATTGATATTTTCTTAGAAGTTTAGGGCATATATTTTAGTAGCACAAGAATGTAGAATGCCAAGGGTTTAAGACTTACTTTGAGTAGGATGCTTCATAACCTAGCGTACAAATACTTTTAACATATATCAGATGCTCGACCTAATTATATTTTTAGAATTATCAACCATTTCTCTCACATTAGGGAACAAAGCTATCCATGACTCTTGTAGACTTATAACACGCCTAGAAAGGGCTGCCAGCTGACACCACCTAAGCACATTTTTAAATTCATGATGCCAAGTCTTATGAATGCAAGATGGCTGGCCTATTATCTTTTTAGGAAATAATCTAAGAATCCTAGACTCACTCCTTAATCCTTAAGATAATGTAGGGTATGAAATGCACTAACTTAATGCACATTTTTTAGATTTTTATATATTTTGACTTGATGATCATTTTAGGTCTTCGGTATGCAATTTATGCTTACATGGCATGCAATTAGATGAAGGTCATGGGCCAAATCAATAATAGAAGGAAAATTTCCCTAAGAAAGTAGTCATCCTCATAGGTCAGATGCCCTTTATGTGCAATAGGAGGATTTACCCAATTCAAGGATTAGAGCAATATGATTGCATGATTTTTGAGAGGTAATTTATTTATAATTTACTTTAAGTTATTCCCTAGGGATTTAATTTATATTAGGTTTTGAATTTCATTATTTTAATGTTTGAGTTAATTAGATTAAATTGGGTAGAAAATTACATTTTTTTTATGAGCCTACGTCCAGACATTCATTATAAAAAATCACAACATAGAAAGAAACATAAAAAAGCAAGTTGATTTTATTACACACCCAAAATAAATTAGGTCAATTTAATTAAAAAAAAGGCTAATTGTCAAGTATCGATGTACATCCTAGAAGAAAGAAAAATGGCCAGTTGAGCTCTGCCCTTATACAAAATGTAGAACTACAAGTCTAGATATATGGGTCTTCTTTTTAGGATTGTTTCCTTCTTCGGGGGCCTCCATTGGGCTTCACAGGGAACTTCCACACCATCTCCTGGTAGGGTTAGCTCTTACTATTCCTAGACCCCAGATATCTTAACCTAATTCTAAGCTCAAATTTATATTTTAAATTCCAAAAAATAGCCTAAGCCTTATAAAACAAATATTAGAAAAATACAAATAGCATACAACAATAATATTATACAAACATACAGGCCTAACATTAGTTGCTTGCCAAGCCCACCTATCCAATAGGCTATGCTAAGGGACTATTCAACACCTGCAAGTAAATGACATTTTTATAATTTAATTATGACAGTTGTTCCTTTAACACAACCCCATGTAGAAGACAATGTTAATTATAGAAATAACAACCTACTATCCAAACTAACGGTAATCAATCCTAGCCATCCAGACTAAAAAGTACACCACAAAATAATAAAAATAATTCTCATCACAACATCATAGAAAATTACAGAAAATCATAGAATGTCCTAACCTAAGTCTAGGGTTCGTGACCTATAATTCTAGTGTATGAAATAAAAGGGTTTGTGTGGCAATACATTACAAGGCTTTTAGGTTTCAATTTCAAATTTGGATTTAAGTATTAGTTTATTTACTTTTGGATGGTTTCAATTCAAATGATTTATTAATTTTTGTTATTATTTTAAATGCATTTTATTTTGTTAAAGTTATATTAGATTTTAAAGAATGAGGAATACAATAGGTTCCTTTTTGGGTGGAACCCATTCCATTCAACATCCTAAGTCCTAATTGGATGATATCTTTATTCTATGGTAAAGATTCATCATAAAGATCTAGTTAAAATCTGAAGTGTTTTGATTGATCCTTTCTTTAAATTTAGAAGGTTTGAATTAGTTTAGTTTATTTCATCATATTATTTTGTGTTTTAATTTCTTTATGGTATGCTTCTTTATCAATAATGTTGTGATTTAGTTTGAATTAATTTTATTTTGAAGTTTAATTCATTTGTTATTGTGATTCAATTTTGTTTTTTCTTTATGTTAATTCATTTGTTATTATGATTTTAATTTCATTTAATTCCTTTGGGTTAATATTGTATTATTTATTTTCTTAATTTGATTCATTATTTCTTTTACTTTACATGTTTGCTTTATTAATTATGATGATTTATATCTTTCAAATTTTTGATTCTTTAGATTTACTTTACTTGTACATTAAATTTGTCTTACTTTTGTAACTTAGATTGGTTAGGTTATAATGTTTATGTTATTTGAATTCATCTTTAATTTAATATTTATTTTTGTTTATTATTTTTGTTATATTTAATGAATCATTATGTGTAACTTCATTTAATTTAATGTTCATTAAGTTATATTTCTTTATGTTTCATTTAAATTATTTTCATTTCAATTATTTATTTAATTTTTGAGATGCATATAGTTTACTTATTACATTAAGTGTATATATTTCATTCATTCAATTCAAGTTACTTTCATTTAATCATTTTTATTAATGTTCATTAACGTAAGTAAATTTACATTCAATTTATTATGTTTAGTATCATTCAAGTCATTATACTTCAATTTTAAAACCCATTTGCATTAATGATTCTTTCTTATTTCAATTTATTCATTTCATGAATTTAAACTAAGATGATTAATTCCAAATTATATATTTCTTACATTATGGAATGATTCAATTCATTTTGATTAATTTAAAGGGAGCAAAGATTATGTCATTTGAAAGCTTCTTTTAGCATTTAACATAATATAATTTCCCTTTTCATGACTTAAGGAGTTTAAAGAAAGGTTATTCCTTTGTGTATTAAACTTGTCGTGTGTTACTTTAGAGTTTTATTCCATTCTAAGTTTAATTCAACCTAGCTTAAAGTTTAATTACATTTAACCATTTATAATTGCATTTGTACCATTTCATTCCATAAAACTAAATGGCTCTAATGTATTTATTTGTTGATAACTTATAAATTTTAAAGATTAGTGAACTTTATATTTCTATTTATAAATGGATTTATTATGGATGAAGGGATTATTTTGTTGGAATATGATTATATTTTATATTTTCACTTATTCATAACCCTTACTTAGGATGAATTAAGTTCCTATGCATTCAGTTTACTTAGGTATTTTTATTTAAGTGTTATGGTGTCAATTATGATGTCTTAAGTTTGTATTATGAGTTTTGTAATTTTTTTGATTTATTATTTCCATTAAATTGACTTGAAGACCTAGAAATTCAAATATTCTCAATCCAGAAGTCAATTAGGTTTGAAATTATTATGGTAAATGGTGTTCCTTGCCAATTTGATTTCCCTAAAATTTCACTTAAATTAGTTATGTAATTAAGCTGTAATTAAGGGTTTCATTATTTCATTAAAACCTAAATTTAGCCTAATTTAATAAAGATTATTTAAGGGTTTTATTTTTCCTTGATTTCCCTCTAGAATATGCATCCAAAATGGTTCAATCATAATTTTTGGAGTTCTAGTTGATTTATTATGATTTATTTAAGTTTGAGTTGATTAATTAAACTAATTAAATTAATGGCCTAATAGGGGAATTTTTTGATTTATTAAGTTCTAATGGGTTTCAATGACCTATTTATGTTCATTAAGATGTATTATGTTGTTTTAAGTTACTTCAATTTTATTATCATTTATTTTATTTTATGAAAATGAGGGTTTAGGGTTTGAAATTTCTAATATTAAGATTTATTACTCAATAAATTATGAAAAATTTACTTGATGTGTATCTTAATTTCAACTCCCAAAGTTTCATTTCAATTTGATCATTTGTTTGGGATTAATTAGGGTTTGAAAGTTTTCATTCAAACTCAAATTAAGGCCATAGTACCCCCATATAATTTGGGGATTTTAATTTTAATTGATTCTTCTCATCAAGAGAAATCAATAGAGCTTAACATTGTATTTTTTTGTTTGAGTATGTCGAATCTACATGGATCCGACATGGCACTGCTTTCCATGTAGCATCGCATCATTGAGCTATGTGGGATCTATGTGGATCCGCATAAAAATGGTAGTGCACATGGGTTAATTATGAGCCATCCGATCGAAGATCAGACGACCATGATTCAACCCACGATTTCTCTTACTGAATTTAATCAAAGATCTAGCTAGATCTTGATAGTTGGTTCTTCATAAAAGGGACAGATGGTGAAGATTATGTCTCCTATGATGATTGTGGAGACCGAGAGCCGTCCATCATTTTCACATATTTTTTGGTCATCCAACCATTGAAATCACACAATTTGGATGCTAAATCCATTATTGGATGAAATCATGAAGATCTAAATGGTTTGATCTCACTTAAGATCAAATGTTATTCAAAAAGTACCTAAACCAAAGCTTAAGAGAGGTCATTAAAGGCTTACCTTGCCAAAGGAATTGAGTTTCCTCCTCATGGATCACCTCCTTGACCAAGCTCCTTGGATTCTGCCGCTTGGTCATTCTTGACCTCCCCAACGGCATGGGGATCAAGGAAGATGGGTATTGATTTTGTGCAAAGTGTGGAAGGTGATGAGATAGTCTGTTTCACTCAAGAATGGCTCTTGGTGAAGTTGTCATTGAATTCATGAGCCATTTAGCTTTGTTTACCATCTTCTTAGTTGGTTGAGGGTGTCCTTGGAGGCTAGTTACATGGCTCACTAGCCATTTAACACCTACCCAAGATAAAGAGGTGGAATAGAGAATGGGGATATAGGGTTAGATTTGACTTTACCTACCTTTGACTTACCATATCATCTTTTTTGGCTTTGGATTTATTTGGAGTTGATTAAGTGGCTTAATGTTGGCTAGAAATCAACATTAATTCAATTAGAGAAATATTTGGTTGCATCCCAAAGGGATTAGTTGAAGATTAGATTTAAAATCCCATTAAAATAGGCAATTTAATGATTTTTTCAATTAGTTTGATCCAAGTTATTTTACTTAATGTATTAGCTTAAAATCAATGCTTGGATTGTGTCTATTTAATCATTAATGAATCAAATTAATCAAAGGTTTTAAGGATTTTAAAATTCTTGGAGTGCTTACTTTGGGTTTAATCCATTTTGATTTAATTAGATTTTGATTGATCTTAATTGAGTCAAATGTTTTATTTGGATAAATTATAATGTGTTTAATTTTAAATTGGGTTAATACAAGTGATTTAGGATGCATTGGATCAATCAATTTTAATTTTATCTCATTTTGATCCCATTTGACCCAAGTTGGGTTTAATGGGTTAAGTTTTGGTTCACTTGAGTCAAATGACCAAATTGGCCAAATTGAACCCAATGATGGGTTGGTTTATGTTCAATAATCATTTTCAAATGATTTTGTACAATTTATTTGGGTTGATTTGAGTTTTATTTTGGGTTCAACCCAATAAGACCCATTTAGGCCCATTTAGGTCAAATGACCTAAGTAGCCTAATTAAAGCCACATTGAACTTATATTCTTTTAAATTCCTATTTACATATGCTCATATCATCACCCTAATAATTTGTAATGATTTTATTTGGTCAAATTTTGGTGGGTTGACCTTTGACTTGGTGGGGCCGACATAAGTCAAACTCATGTAAAAAGGTTGACCAATTTTTGACCTTTGATTTAAAATTGGAATTATTTAATTTTATGTTATGGTTTTATGCTTCTAATTTAATTTGATTTTGGTTTTTCTGGATTTAATTTGAATTTAGGTTTATATGGTTCTTAGCTTAATTAAGGTAATTAGGTTTAGTTCCCTGATTAAATCTTAATCTTAGGTTAATCAATTTTAAATTTAGAGTGGTGTATGTTTAGGTTAAAGATTTTGGTTGAATATAACTAAACCCATTAAGTTAGATGAATCCAAATAGGGTGCACTAGATAACTAAGTGTGATGTCCTAGGTGCTTAGTTGGGAGGTTCCTAATTTATGATTGGATATCCTAATGATTGTCTTTCGAAGAAATGTTAACCTCTTCCAAAAATGAGGTCAACAGGTCACACCTTGGATATTTCTCTCAACCTTCACTTTGGCAAGGGCACCATTGTCCTTGGTGAGTATTTCTTTATTTACCCACTATTCACTATATGCTTTTATGACTCACCCTCTCAAATTTTACTTTTTTTTGTATACTTGCCAAAGAGGTGACCTCAGCACCACCCGAGCTTAGTCTTGATGTGCTCAAATTCCACATGGAAGGAGAGCGCAAGATAAGCAGGTGTAGGGTCGACAATGAAGACCCAAGCTCTCTTTTGGTCGCTGAGGAGGAGGATGAGGGCGAGCCAAGTGTGGCTCCGATTGAGGTCACAGATGAAGCAAGATCGAGTACAACTCCAAAGAAGTCCAAAAAGAGAGTTGCAAGGTCAACTCCTTGTAGTTGCCAACCAAGTAGTGAGCCTAGAGAGGAGAAAGATCAAGATGAAGGTTCAGAGAGCAACTTCACTCTGAACTTGTGTGAGTCGACCTGTGAAGCCTATGCACTCAACCATCCATTTTCTCTAATGAGCTCAATGACCTTTTGGATGATGTTCATAATGCTTGCTTGTCATTTTCTTTTATGACTACTTAACAATGGCATGGCAGTTGACCTGGGTAGTTTGCCAAAAGTTTTTGGAGAAGAGAAAGGAGGCCTACAAAAATAAGTTTAAGCTAGCGGGTATAAAGAAAAAACTAAGATCTCTTGAAGCCAAGAACCTTTAGGTTTAGGTCGCGTGCCAAGCAGATGTAAAAGAGACCATGACTTTGGAGCTTAATCATCCGGTTGAGATGAATAGAGAGTTGGAGTAAGAACTCTTGCATCATAATGAGGAGTCTCAGAAGAAAGAAATCAAGTTTACTGGGTTTATTGATTATGATAAGTAACGTTAGCTTCTATAGCAAAAGTTCAAAAATGACACCAACTTTATTATTTCCAAATTGGTGAAGCATGGAAATTGGATATTAAGTTTTTGAATTTCTCTAATATTCTTGCACTCTTAGACTCCAATGATGATGATGACAAAGGTAGCATGAGTTGATGTATCATTTCTTTATTCATTCTCTCTCTCTCTCTCTCTCTCTCTCTCTCTCTCTCTCTCTCTTTATATATATATATATTTGATGAGTAGAATGCTTGTACGTTACTCATTTTATTGTGAAAATTTTACTTCATGAAATGAAAACCATGTTTGAATACAACTTTGTTTACAATCAAGTGTGATTACTAAATAGAGGTCAAGTTTATTTGATTGTTGAGTATTATTGAATGAGTGTTTGCTCATTTAACTAATACTCACTTATCAGTGCATGAATAACTGTGCTCATGACTTAAAATAGTTTAGGTTAGTTATTAATTGTGAAAGGCTTCCATGGATAATCAAGTTTGAATGGTGAGATAGGTATACCTCTTGATTGGTTGTGTGATTTCATGGGAGGTTGCATTACACTTTTGTAGCGAGCTAAAAGTGTTTACCCTTGACTTGGCAGTTAGGAGAATTGGCCTTTTGCTGCCAACTAGGAGAGTTGGTTTTAAGTTACACTAGAGAGTTGATCTTTAAGTTGTAAACTAGGATAGTTAGTCTTTTAAAGTTTAATTACTGACCTTATAGGTTCTCAATCTTACACTATATTCACCAACCTCAAAAACTATTGATCTTTTAGTTTTTAACTAAAGAGTTGGTCTTTTTTAAAGTTTAGTTGTCAACCTTATAGGGTGTCACTCTTACACTATAGGTGCCAATTGTAGAAGTTGTTAGTCTTTAAGTTATTAATTAGAAAAGTTAGTTATTTTTGAGTTTAGTTGCCAATCTCATGGGATGTCAATCTTAAATTGAAGTCGCTAACTACATGAAGCATTGGTCTATAAGTTTCCAAATAGGAGAGTTGGTGATTTTGCGTTTAATTGTCAACCTCACAGGGTGTTGGTGTAACATTATAGGTGCCAAACACAAGGAGTGTTGGTCATTAAGTTGCTAACTAGGATAGTTTACCTTTTTTGAGTTTAGTTACTAACCTCACATGGAGTCGGTCTTACACATAGTTTTCAACTATATAGAGTGTTTGTCTTTAAGTTTCCAAGCAGAACAGTTGGTCTTTTTATGTTTAGTTCTCGACCTCACAAAAGTTGATCTTACATTATTGATTTTATAGAGAAAGTTCAACTTGAGGGTTGCCTATTTCACTTCAATATTCTCAGGTCAAGAGTGGTGCACCAATTATTTGAATCTCTTACTTTGGCTTTCACCACTCACCGAGTAAAACATTTAGTTGGGCCAAAGGATGGTGCATCGAGTGTCTTGAGTCATCAAGGGTTTTGTTTGACATTGGTAATCTCAGGCCAAGGGTGGTATACCAAGTATTTGAATCTCCTACTCAAGCTTTCACCACTTTAAATATTTCCTTGAGCCAAAATGACATACCAAGTGTCTTGAGTCATCACTTAGCACCTCGAGTGCAAGTTTTGTCATTCAGCATCAGAGTGTGCTTCTTTGATAGCTATCAATATCCAATGATTTAACTCATTTAAGGAGTAAACTATGAAAATTTTATTATTGAAAATAAAATGATACATGATATATGAAACCAAAAAAGTGAGTACAAAACAAATGAACTTCCTATTAAAGATAAAATTTATTCACATCTGAAGAATTACATGTTCTTGATATGTAATCACTTGAATAAGATTATAGTCGATATACACCAAGACCAACGTGATCTTTAATTATGAAAGGTCCATTTAAGTTATGGACTAGTTTGCCAAGAACATTTTGTCGAGCAGCGATGTTTACATTCTTCAATACTAATTCGCCACTTTGCACTCCTTCACATATTGATTATAGTATTTAGCACACTGCCTTTCAATTTCTCCAATGCTTAGTTCTTTGAGCATGTCAAGTGTGTCTTCCATTACTTTTAAGTTCAATTTTCCCCACTCATCATCTTCACCTTCCATCCTTTTCATTATTAAGACCCTTTGACAAAATGGTAGGATTGCTTCTATGTCATGCACCAATGTGAATGGAGATTATCCTATCACATTGGTAGGAGTGATTCTGAGCACCTAAAGTGAATTGAGGATCTTTATGTCAATGTACTTTTCCTATCCATTATTCTGTGGGTGATGTACAAATGTGAATTTTAGCTTGATCCCTTAAGACTCATAAAACTCCCTAAGGCCTCTCTTAGTGAACTAAAGCCCATTATTAGTGATAATTATCACGGGTAACCCATACCTGAAAATAATGTAAGTCAAAATAATATTTTTATTACCTGAGAAGTTTTCTTTATGAGTGTATTTACCTCAATTTTCTTGTTAAAATAGTCAATCATGACTAGGAAGAGCTTTCTCTATTTTCTAGTGATTGGCAAGGGACTTATCAAATCTATTCCCCAAATAGCGAATGGCTAAAGATTGGTGATGGGTTGCAAAGGTTGTGATGGTTGTTGCTAGAGTTTTGCAAAATTTTGGCATTATACACTCCTCCTTGCAAACTCCTTAGCATCCTTTCTAAGTATAGGCTAGTGTCATAGGATTCTATGGGTGAGTGTGCTCCATCATTAATGGCTGTCGAACTTGCCAGAATTTATTTCTTCTATAACCTTCATTTTTTTGGACTCTTTTAGACATCTGAGATTGAGCAAGGTTGCTAACCTTCAAAATAACTCTCCTCATACCAATAGGTATTAGGCTACTTTGATTTTTAACCTCCTCAAATCTTTTATCATTTCATTGACTTCTCTAGTCTATACTCAGCTGGGTGAGTTATATAATCACATGCTCCCTAAGTTTTCTAGCTTAAGATAATAGATTGATGACTTGGATTTCCTCTCTAGGAATTGGTTTAATCTTGAAGTACTCTATTTAACTAGTTTTTATTTTTACTTTAAGTAGATATTTTTCCAAAGAGTCATCTCGAACTTTAATTTCTCTATTAACTTATCTCACTACAAGTTGCAAGTCAGAGTAAGCTACTATATATGCAGCTCCTAGTCCCTTAGAAAATTTTAGCCTTGTGAGTAAAGCTTCATATTCTACTTGATTATTCATCATCTCGAAGCTACATTTAATTACTTGTGTTATTATATTTTTTGCTAGACTTTTTAACACTATACCTATACCCATTATTAGCTCTCCAAAAGAACCATCAATATATAGTTGCCTTAAAGGTTTTGTGTTGACTGGGATACATGCAAGCTACTAAAATTAGCAAGAAAATCTTTGATTGGGCTTTGATCACAGTTCAAAGTGAGTATGATATATTAATTTTTCTTAACTTTATAGGCCATTTCATTAAACTTTCCAAATGATCAAGTTTGGTGAGTATTAATTTAAGTAGGTTATTAGTGAACTTGGAAGGAATGCGACTGGAAAATAATGTTGTAATTATCTTGCCGAAGTTATTAGTGCAACTTTGAGTTTCTCCATGAGTGTGTAGTTTAGCTTGGCACCTCACTGAGACATACTAACATAATAGATGGGATATTATTTGCCACCTTGTTCTTTAATAAGGACTAAAATAATTGAGTCTCCTCCCACTCCAAAGTATAATAATAAGACTTCTCCCTCTTTTGGAATTTGCAACAAAGGAGGTAATGCGAGTAGAGTTTTGAAGTCATTAAAAGCTTTCTCATAGTATAGAGTGCACTCAAATTTCTTTGCTCCTTTAAGAGCCACAAAAAATGGTGACCATCGCTCCCTTGCCCTTAAGATAAATCTATTCAATTTTGCTACTAGCCTTGTAAGCCCTTATACCTCTTTCATATACTGGGTGAGGGCACATTAAGTATGTCCTTCACTTTGTTAGGATTTATCGTTATAGCTTTAGGGGTAATGAGAAATCCTAAAAACTTCCTTGCTCTTGCACCAAAAATACACTTTAGAGGATTAAGGTGCATATTGTACCTTTTCAATATAGCAAATGTTTCTTCAAGGTCTTGAAGGTGTTATTTTGGTGATTATCTTTTGACTAGTAGGTCATCCATATAGACTTCCACATTTATTCTTTTCTACTCCTTGAATTCTCGATCCACTAGTGTTTGGTAGGTGCTTCAGCATTTCCTCTAATGAGCTATTGTTATGCCTTATCCAAAAAAGAAGAAGTTTCTTTTGAAGTTACGAATGAACAAAGGGATGTTTCATACGAAAATGAGAATGAATCTGAGGATGAATTAATAAATGACCTCAAAGAAGCCCTTTATAAATTTGAGGAAGGAAATTAAGCTACTTTTGATGAACTTAAGGAAATCAACCTAGGTACTGAAGAAAAGCCTAAGCCAACCTTTGTTAGTGCTAACCTCACATAAAGAAATTAAGGAATTAAAAATATTACTCTACAAATACAAAGACTATTTTAGATGGAATTATAGTGAAATGTGAGGTTTATCACTAGACACTATTGTAAATAAACTTGCCAACAAATATGATGTACCACCTATAAAACAAGCATCAAGTTGAATTTGATTACCAATTGAAGAACAAGTAATTGCTAAAACCAAGAAACTTATTGAAGCAGGATTCATTTAGAAAGAAAAATATGCTGACTGGATCGCCAATATTATCCCAATGAGAAAAAAGGATGGGTAAATTTGTGTCTGCTTTGACTTTCAAAATTTAAACAAAGCATGTCCAAAATGACTTTCTATTACCAAATGTAAAACTCATGGTAGATAACATCAAACTATGATATGTTCTCCATCATGGATGGTTTATTAGGCTACAATAAAATTAAGTTGGCTCTGGAGGATGAAAAATATGTCTTTCTATACACCAATTGACATTAATTTTTATAAAGTGATGTCATTTGGTCTAAAAAATATTGATGCTACATACCAAAGGCGTTACATCTTTGAAGATTTTATATGTAAGTACGTGGAATGCTACATCAATGATTTGATTGTAAATAGTAAATCCCAAGATCAACAAATAAATGATTTAAGAGTTATATTCAATAGGATTCAAAGTTTTAACTTAAAGATGAATCCTTTGAAATATTTTTTGGCATGACTTCTAAAAAATTTCTATGCTTTATTGTACACTATGGAGGAATTGAAATTGATCGTTCTAAAATTAAAGCAATAATAGAGATATCACTACCTAAGACTTTGAACCAACTATGTTCACTACAAAATAAGTTGGCTTATATTAGGAGGTTCATTTGTAATCTCTTAGTTGGCCTAAGACAACCTTTGTAACCAACTATGTTCACTTTGAACCAACCATTTGTCAGATCAATAAAAAAAATGCATCTTTTATATAAGATGATGCTTGTCAAGAAGCATTTGATAGCATAAAATAATATTTATTATATCTCCCAATTTTGGTAGCAATAATAATAGGAGAGCCATTAATATTATATACAATAGCTCTAAAGGAATCACTTGGAGCTTTGCTAGCTCAAAACTATGAAGAAGTAAAAGAAAATGCATTGTACTATATAAGTCAGTGTTTAATAAGAGCTTAAATAAAATATTCACCTATTAAGAAGCAATGTTTAGCTTTGATATTTTCTATTCAAAAATTATGTCACTACATGTTATCACATAAGATAACTTTGATGTTCGAAGTTCATCCTCTCAAATTCTTGATGACTAGGCCTACCCTAATAGGTCACTTAGCAAATGGGTAGTTTTACTGCTCCAGTTTGACATAACATGTGTCCCACAAAAGGCTATAAAAGGTTAAGCTTTGGCTGACTTTCTAGTTGCTCATCTTTTACCTGCACATTCTCCACTCAATGGTGAGTTGCATGATGAGAAAATCTTTGATGTGGAAGAAACTCAAAAATCATTAGAATAAGAGCTTTACTTTGATGGAGCTTTATCAATAAAGCCAGCTAAACCACATGGATTACTTGTAGTATAGGTTAAAATTGGATTAATATTTATGACACCGTAAGGTAGTATACTTTGATATTCATATAGCTTGACTAAACCTTAAACCAACAATAAGGCTATATATGAAACATTAATTATAGGCCTAGAGCTAGCAATTAATATGAAGTCAAGAAGCTTCATACTTTTGGAGATTCTTAATTGATAATCCGATAAATAATTAGAACTTTCAAGATAAACAATCTCAAATTAGTGCTTTATCACAAGCATGTTTTAAAGCTTATGAAATAAATCTTTGAAGTAACAATTATAAGGGTGTCACCTCAACAAAATTCTAAGGCTTATGCATTAGCTAAATTAGCTAAAGAAATGACAAACCCTTAAGGTGAGCCTTTTATAATAATAGTTCAAAGCATGCTAGCATTGGCACCAACCCTTCTTCAAGCTTTTAAAGCTAAAAAAAATTAAGAGATTTTAACAATAATAGAATAAGATGATTGGAGAGAGCCATTTATTATTTACCTTAAAGGTAGTGTCTTACCAAAAGATAAGTCAAATGTTTATCAAATTTCACAAAGAATGTTATGATAAGCTCTTGTGAATGAGATGTTATAACACCACTCCTTTGAGCAAATGTGGCTGTGGTGCGTAGTACCAAACAAATCCCACATAAGAATGGTTGAAGTCTATGAAGGGTTGTGCATTGCACATCAATTTGGTCCTAAATAAAACTAAAATCAAAGGAATAAGATAATATTGGCCCAACATGGTTCAAGCCTACATTGAACATGCTAAAAGATGTCATCAATGTCAAATACATGCAGACATATTGCATCGACCTTCTAATGCCTTACATCCAATAGTTACATCTTGGTAATTTGATAGTTGGAGAATTGTTATAATCAATCTAATATACCCTTCATCATCTAGAAGACGACATTTCATTTTGGACATGATTGATTACTTCTCAAATTGGACAAATGCAATTCTGGTAAGAGAAGCTAAAGCAAATAATGTAATGAAATTCATTTGAGACCACAACATCAATCATTTTAAAGTACCTTAATAAATTATATCTAATAATGTCACTATCTTCAAGAATGTCAAAATTTATTGCTTTAATAAAAAATACAAGATAGATTGGTGATGTTTTTTGATATATAATCCAAGAGCCAATAGTCTTGTAGAGGCATTAAATAAACATTACTCAAACACCTTAAAAAAATTCTCTCTAAAAATAAAAGGAAATGCCATGATAAATTAATGGAAGCCTTGTTGGCATATCATAGTACATACAAAACTACCACACAGAGAACACCATACTCATTAATCATCGAGGCAAAAGCAACACTTTCTCTTGAAGTAGATTTATCTTCACTTTGTATTGTAGTCCAAAATAGACTTATAATGGAGGAAAATATTTGAATATGACTTGAGCTTGAAGCTTTAGATGAAGTTTGTCTACAAACTTAACAAAGTCTAGAAATGTATATAGCAAGGATGACCCGAGCTCATGACCGTATGGTTCACCCAAGAAGCTTTAGTAGGTGAAATAGTACTAGTACATAGAAGACCTATCAATCCCCATCAACGAGTTGGTGAAAAGTTTGATCCAAATTGAAAAGGACCATACATTATCAAAAAAAGTATATGAAAGGGGAGCTTATTAGCTCATTGATGCAAAAGGCGTAAGGCCTATGCCCCCTATAAAAGTATAATATCTCAAAAGATATTATGCATAACTATTAAAGGTGTTATAATTTATAAGCCCAAAATTAGATCCATCATCCCCAAAGGGACTAAATCTAAACTCTAATCTTAGATTCAACATGTCTAAAAGGGATGGATGTTATAAAAAAGCAAACTTAAATCAAACATTTCTAAAGAGACGGGATTTAAGTCCAAATATATTGAACATGCCCAATGGGGTTGGGTTTAAACATAAATTTTGATTCAATACGGTCAAAATGAACTAATTTTAAATACAAATTTGCATCTCTCAAGTCCAAAAGGGATTGAATCTAAATATAAATCTAAACTCTTTAAAATTTAGACAAGACTAAATCAAAGCCCACAATCATAGCTCATTTATAAATTTATATTTTATTGCTCCTTTATGATATCGATAAAATTTATACTCTTCTCTTTTTCAAATTTGCTACAATGTTTATTTGGAAAAGGCCAGATGATATGCCTACTATTGAGGCCACAGAGGAAAAGATATGAGCCATTATTGAAGCTTATGATCCACATTATTCAACTAGATTATAGGATCATTTATTATGGCATCAGGATATATTGATGGGCAAAGACATTTTTGAGGGCTCATTTCATCTCACATTCTACCCTTTGATTCATAGCTTCCCAGGGTGTTATCCTTCTTAGTAGGTGATTAATTTGAAGTTGAGACACAGTCATGGTGTTCCTTTAGAACGAGTTATAGATTACCTTAGTTTTGGGAATCAATGCACCAACCAATTGCAAATATAGCTCCTTTTGTAGGTATAATCCAACTTTTGGATTATCACATATCACATCATGAGGTAGAAGATTAGGACCCAAAGTGAGTATTCAACATGCCTTTGTCAACTATAAGTGGCTACATATATTAGGTCCACCATCATTTACAAATGCATGGTGATATTCTCAGGAAAGCATATATCATGCAATCTATGTATCACTCTTTGACTATAGTTGTTTTCTCTTCACTTGGATCATGGAATAACAGAGCATTGGGATAAGACCTCCAATACTTATCAGATTGGTGCACATGAGATGACAGTTACTTTGGAAGATATACAGGATATAACGACCTTCTTATTTTTAGCATTCCCTACAAGAACTGCATCCCTCTATAGCACGAGCTATTTTAGCATCAACTAGTTGGCCAATAGAAGAAAGGTGTTATATGTATTCTTCAAGCCTTGATCTAGTCTACCTCACTATCAAACATTTTTGAGAGAGTGAAGATTAGGCTGTAGATGATGTGGTATTATAACTCTTGATATATGTATAAGAGCTCTCTTTATGTAGTAGTATGTTTTCCTCATTTTGTGTGGTTGGATGGTCTTTTTGTTATTAGCTTTTATTCATCTAAGGAGTCTTTCAACACTAGATTTGAGCCTAGAAGAGGAGACAATTCTAAACATATTGTAGCATGATTCATCGATGAGGAGTTATTCTTATTGGCTTTTATCACCATGTGGTTTGTGGGAAAATTTAAGTAATCAAATAAGTCATTAAGGGATCAACATATTATCTTAAAAGATAAACATATTATTCTATAATGGATTCAATTACTTAATAATGATTCCTAATGCTAACGGGTCTTTGATATTCTAGAGATTCTTCTTATGAACTATATAGAGAAATAGAAAAGGGTTTATTTTATACCAGGTTCATAGTTCCTTTTAAGGAAATCCCCTATTGTTAATTACATCCTAGGAGGAAGGGAATTTCCCATAAGAATACTCTCCATGAAAGAAATTGGCTTATATTTTTATAGATTTCAAAGCTTGTCATAGAAGATTATTAATTCAAAATTTTAGCATGAAATGCTTCAAGGGGAAAGAGTTCTTTTTTGAGGTTAATAAAGATTAAGTAAAAAATGCTTATTGATATTGGGATGCCCAATAAGAATTTCATGATCCTATTATTGGGCTTTATAAATTTTGAATTCAAAATTATCGAGATTTTGAGTTAACATTTTATTAGAAACTTAGGGCTTAAATTCTAACACCACAATATTGTATAAAATACATAATGGTTGAAGGATTATTATAATTGGATGCTTTAGACCTTAAGTCTCTAAATACTTATGACATAAGTCAAAAACTTGACCTAGTTTAATTTTTGGGAATTATTGGCTCTCTTTCTCACTTGAGCAAATGAACATAACCTTGACTCTTTTAGATTTATTACCTTCCTGGATGGGTTGCTAGCTAACACCTTATAAGATATTTTTAGAACCATGATCCTAGTTTTAAGTATGAAAGATGGTTGGGCTATTGAATTTAGGAGAGAAGCTAAGAACCTAAACTCACTATCTAACCTTAAGATGATGTTTTGCATGTTATGCACCTAACTAATGTGACAAATTTTTGTTTTCTTATATATTTTGACTAATGATTTATTTTAAGACTTGAGTATGCAGTTTATGCTTACAATGAGATCTGTTAGGAAGCAATTATTGGCAAAATTAAAATAAGAAGCCACACTTCCCCAAGAAGGGTGGTCATCCTCAAAGGTTATTTGCCCTTTTATGTGCAATGGCTGAAGCACCTAATTCAAGAGAAATGAATAATATGCTCTCATGGTTTGCAATATCTAGTTGTTTCTAGTTGCTTTTATGTTAGGCCTAATGCTTTATGTATAGTGAGGTTATGATTTTTTATTTTTATGTTTAAATTATTTAATTTTAGTGGGGTAGAAAATTTAGTTTCCTAGGAGCTTAACATTTCTAGGCATTTCATTACAGTGCACGTCACAGAAAGAAACTTAGAAAAAGCATGCATTTCTATTGTGCACCTTAAAATAGCTCAAGATAAATTAAATTAATAAAATAAACTAATGCGGTTGGGTATTGTTGTGCATGCAAGAATAAAATAAAAAAAGGGTAGGTGAGCTCTTGCCCTTATACAGCTCAGCCTAGAACTAAAAGTCTTGATTTGTGGGGCTCTTCTTCCAAGATCGTCACCTTCTTCAAGGACTTCCATAGGTTTCATAGGGGACCATTGGCTGGTAAATTCTGCTCTTCCTATTCCTAGACCCATAGATCCTAACCTAATTCTAGGCTCAAATTATATTTTAAAATTCTAAAATAAATTTCTAATTCATGCAAAATAGACCTTAGAAATATATACATCACACCAATAGTTTATATTCCAAACATATGAGCTTAATACTAGTGTTTAGCAAGACACCTATCTTATTAAGCTATGCTTAAGGACTTAAGCAACACCTGCAAACCAATAACATTCATTTTATTTTTATTACAATAGTTCCTTTAAGCACAAGACTAAGCAGAAAATAGCATTAGCCTAAAAAGAATGCCTTAACATCCAGATTAGTGAGCAAATAGTTCCTAGCCATTTAGTCTAAAAAATTGCACCACAAAATAAAACAAATATTATTTCACATCACAGAACATCACAAATTATTAGCTTAACCAAAATGTAGGATTAATGATCTAACAATCTAGTGTGTGAAAGAGGAGTTTATGTGGTATGATTGCATTAAGACTTTTATGTTTAAGTTTTTATTTTAAGTTTCAAGTTTGTTCGATTTTACCCTTAGATGATTTTAATTTGAATGATTTAATTAATGTTAGACTTTATTTCAATTTGAGATTTATTTTTGTGTTAAGTTTAAATTTAAGTTATAAAGAATAAAGAATAAACTAAATTTTGCTTTAGGCAGAACAAATTCTATTCAACATCCTAATCTTAGTTGAATGAGATTTTCATTTATTTTGAAGGTCAAATTAAGATATTAAGTATCTTAATTAAACTCTTTTGCTTTTCAACGGTTTGTTTTAAGTTGGGTTTAATTTGATTAATGAGAATTAATTAAAATTTAAAGGAGTTCCTTAGATTTTAA
The DNA here is from genome assembly GCA_021442155.1 of Cymbidium sinense. Taxonomy (NCBI): domain Eukaryota; kingdom Viridiplantae; phylum Streptophyta; class Magnoliopsida; order Asparagales; family Orchidaceae; genus Cymbidium; species Cymbidium sinense. Next base: position 59,488,773 of record CM038214.1, on the reverse strand, counting down.
CTAAAAGTCTAATCAATTAGCATGATTATTTTTAGTTTAATTTTTATCTTAATTTGATCTTTTAAAATTGGTTTCAAATGATTTTCTTTACTTATATTTTACATTGGTTAATTTTGATATTTTTTTTAAATGAATATAGTTTCATAGCTCAAGTTTATGTTCAATTTTATATTTCTTTGACTTGATTAATATTTAAGATAGAAAATGATTATTTAATTTCACATATTTTAATTTAATTCAATTGATTGTGATTTTATCAAACTTATTTCGTTTAATAATTATGAATGCTTATTAACTTCAATGATCTAACTTAGTGATTTAAGTTGAATTTTAATTTAAGCTTACTTTAGAAATTTTGGTTTCATTATTCAAGTAATCAATTTCATGACATAGGATGTTCATTAATTTATGCATTTAACCCATTATTTAGAATAGTTTTAGTGGGATATCTTATATTAAGGGTTTAGTATTTAATTAAATTCCTTGAGATGATGTTTTGCTTATCAATGTCTAATTATTAATTATAACTAAGAAACTTAAAGAACAAACTATTTAGGGGCCAAACCTAATCTAGGCCATTTTATTCTTGGGCCATTTAAGTTAAATGATTTAATTTAATCATTCATGTTTATTCATCATTAATATCTTTCATTTGGCGTTAAGTAAGCTTAAGGTGTCTTTAATGTTAATGAATTCCTTATTTAGGCATGAAATTTAGGGATTAAGTAGTTATAATTTTCAGCAAAATGTTTATTTTATTCCTAATTTAATACTTAAGTACTTTCAGGTTTAATTAATTTCTTACTTTTAATTAATTCCATGAATCCTAAATGAAGGATCAATTAGATTTTTTAATTTTAGAGGATTAGAAAATTTTTCTAAAGTTCTCTAATGTTGTTTAAGATGTGTTAAATTTATTTTATTAATTTTCTTAATTTTTCTATTATTTATTTATAATTTAATTTAAATTGACTTAGTATTTGGAAATTTTATAAATTCTGGTATAAAAATAATTTGGCTTTGAAATATTTATGGCAAGTGGGTTTCCTTACCAGTTTCATTTTTCTACAATTTCATCTTAATCAAATATGTAATTTTAGACTAATTAATGTTTTAATGAAAAAAACCTAAATTAAGCCTAATTTTTCACGAAATCTTTAGGGGTTTTAATTTTTCTTAATTCCTCTCTGGAAGATAACCCAAAAGAGGGTTAAGTTAGGATTTTTGGATTCTTGATTAAGTTACTATGATTTTGAAAAGATGAAATCAATTAAATAAATAAGCTAATTCACTTAATTACCTAATTAGGTCATTTTGAAGATTAATACTTTTAGTGAGGTCTAATATTTTTCTTGGGTTTATTAATGTGTATTATGATGTTATAAAGTGATTTGATAGTTTTCCTCAATTATCATAATATTTCTATTAATTTATTTTATTAAAAATTTCATATCTTTTGATTCAATCCTCAATAAATCTCAAAACTTTAATTTAAGATGTGTTTTAACCTCAATTTTAATTTCCTAAAGTTCCAAATTGATAAGATTAATATTTTGTGTTTAATTTAGCTTTGTTTATTTTTAATTAAACTCAAATTAATCTAAAAATACCCAATAAAATTTGTGAATTTAGGTTTAATAGATTCCTCTCACTGAGATGAATCTATAGATCCCTAATTTGCATTTTTTTTAGTGGAGTATTTTATATTTTATGAAAGTTTGAAGTTTCAAAATTTTTTTTACATTTTTTAATTTAAAAAAAAATATTATTTTTCTACTTAATGCACTTAGTGTCATATGGCACTAATGTAGCGATCCATGAGTAGGCCACACGTGGATCCCGCGTTAATTTTACAACAGCGATGCGATTTCCTCTCGATTGTTTGATATTTGATTAGATGACTTCAGATTGAGTCATGGTTTCCTTAAGAGATTTAATCAAATGGCTTGACTAATCATATCCATTTATTCTAAATAAAAGAAACAAATGACTATGATTTCATCTCCTTGATCGATAGCAGGTGCTTGAATTTTCATGCTAGATTCGGTGATCCATGCATCAAAATCATGAGATTTCAATTACAAAATGACCAAGACATGACTTTAAAGGGATCCACACTGTTATGATCCTAAAACTAGTTTCATTTCACAAATGACCAACATAAAATTAAAAGGAGGTTGGTTTGGGTTATACCTCATCGACGTTGGGCCTTGGCGATGGTTTGGATTTCAAAAATGTTCAAAGGAGTTGGACAAAGATTTTGGAAGAAGAATCATGTCCTGCCTCCCTTTAGATCACTGTGGAGATGAATGTCCACCACCACTTACGTGAGTTTGGTGTTGGGAATGATTGGGGGAGGCTGGGAGGAGGGGGAAGGTGTGCTCGTGTTTGAGTTTACTCAAAGATTGTGTTGGAAGTAAAATAAAGCCCCTAACTTGATCTCTCATTGTGTTTTTAAAGCTTGGCCTAGAGCTTATTTATTGGCTTTTAATGGTGGTCACTAGCCATGGGAAGTTGCACCCCAATGATGGTGCTAAAGGCAGTAAGCTGGTCAAAGCATATGTTCAAATTCTTGAGGCAGCTATGACAGCATACATGGATGGGATTTTGGAAGGATTAGGAAGGGGTTTTCTTAGTTTGGTTTTTACTCCTCCATGGCATATTCTTTTTCCACTTTTGACTAATTTGGGATACCTTAGACCTTTTGTTTTGGTTGGTAGCTACCTTGGGTTCATCCTAGGATGAGTTTAAATGAATCCAAGGGTTATTGGTTTGAGTTTGAGCTTAAATGCCTAAGTTTGATCCATTTAGGTTTAACTTGACTTAGATTGGGTGATGTGTTCTCCAATAACATCAATATTTACCACTTTGGATTAATGATTGGCTGCCCAAGTTAGGCCTTAGGTGCACCATGGATTAAACTTAAGTTCATTTGAGTTAGACTTATGTTTAAGTCTTTGAGTTTAGTCCATTAGCTATTTGTTATTTTTAGATTAATTTTGATCAATAGATTTAAATCTAGATTCAATTATTTTATTTTAGCAATTTATGATGTTTTCAATTAAATTTTTTTATTAGATTAAAAATTATTTTAATTTTAAACCCAAATGAACCCATCTTAGATTAAGTTAGGTTTAATTAAGTAAAATATCTTATTTGACATAATAAAAATGTAATTGGCCTTTAATTATATTTAATTAAGTATTTGAAATGATTTAGATCAATTAGTTTTATATTATTTAAGGTTAATTTTGAATTTCAACCCACTTTGATGTAAATTGGGTTGTATGGGTCAACATGAGTTTATTTGGGTTAAATGACCAAATTGGTCAAATAATCCTAATAATTAATTGAGTTATGTTCATTTATGACTTTCAAATGATTTTGAATGTTTGATTTAAGTTAATTTTAATTTTATTTTGATTTAGGTTTCAATTATATTAATTTGGGTTCATTTTGATCAAGTGTTCTAATTAGCCCATTTGAGACTTTATTGGATTTAAATTCATTTAGATTTATGTTTACACATGTTTATTTGATAATTCTAAGTCTTTAGAATGATTTAATTTGGTCAAATTTGAGGAACACTTGGTGGGGTCCACATGATAACTCTTGGTCACAAAACATGATTGACCATATTGAACCTCATTTAGATTTATTTTAAGTTTTATTTCTATTCATGGATTGATTTTATGCTTTTTTATTTGATTTCAATTTATTTTGATTATATTTCAGTTTCTTTAGGCTTAGACAATTTTGAGCTTATGTAGGTTAATTGGGTTGACCACCTAATTACCATAGTATAAGCTCAAATAGATTTTAGATTTCAATTAAAATGTGTTTGATTTAACCATTTGTTTAAATTTGAGTTTGGTCTAGGTTAAACCAATCCTATTGGGTTAGATCAAATCCTAGAAGGATTCACTAAGTCATAAAGTATAATATTCTGAGTGCCTAATTAGGAGGCTCCTAATCTAGGATTAGGTATCCTAATTGCTATGATTATAGATAATGTTAACCTTATCCAAAAATGAGGTCAACATGGCTAGGCTACTTTTGGTTCCCTGGTCGCAACAGTCTCTTCGATCCTTCAATTCTCTTGATGGCTAGTTTGTTTATCATTGTGAGAGGATTTCACTAGCACAACATTATCCTACCTTCACCATGGATTAGGCAGAGTGAGTACCATGACAAACTCATGTTGCTATGATGTAGAAGGTCCTTGGCATTATCTACATTGATGGATTCATGCCCATGTTTTTGGAGCTTTTAGTTGTCATAAGACACCTCTTTACTTCAGAAAGTAATAGTTTTCATTGATTATATAGCTGAGCAAAGCTACAGTTGCATTAAATAGAGATCAGATCTGGACATTTATGTTTGCGTCAGCACGTATGATGGATTACTTTCAGCTTATTCATGGATGATCTTTTATAGCTTACGTGCTCAGAGCTTGGGACAGAGATTCATTAATTCTATTATAGATAGAGCTACATTATTATTATTATTATTATTATTATTATTATTATTATTATTATTATTATTATTATTATAGTCAGGGTATAGAAACATAGCAGAGTATCTCATTGGGTGACTTGTCTTTGCTACTGCCATCATGAGTCTATGATTTCAGAGGGATACAATCCCAACAGAGTAGCTATACATTATGCCTTTACTTAGGCTACACCAAAACACACACTACCATAGATACTTGATTTAGCAAACATTCATTTGGTATGTTGTCATTATCTGTGCATTTAGAAGCAGCTTCTATGGCTTAGGCTTTTCTGCTTTGTCTAGGGATTGGTTCTTATTTCTATGTAGCTCCATAAGAGGTTAACACATAAGTTAGTTACCTATGGTAACTCTAGATTCATCATATTTTTTTCTACCTTATTAGAGTTGGGCTTCCGTATATATAATTATAGACTCTGGAGAACTAAATTGACAAGACACTTTCATTCCCTTTGACACACTGCTCATGCTTCTAAGGAGTCACTAGATAGATGGGAGAGTGATAGGATACATTATCGAGAGCCTTCACCTGTTCATTTCAGAGCTGATAGGGATACTCACAGTCCTCTGTTAGATGATTATGATAGAGGAATAGTAGAAACATCTAACTCTATTTATGCTCAATCTCCACTAGTTGAGGTTGAACCATTAGCAAAGTGGATAGAAAGTGATGTCACTTTAGTATTATCGACAGATGCTAATATGACTTTTCTTCTACTAAGCTTATCAGTGATGACCATATACGTATTGGAGAGGATCCATGTACAAAAGAATTAGGTGCTTTCATGGCTAGCTATGAGTCACTCTTATCAGACTCGACTTGTGTGATAGTTAGTGCCACCTAGAATGATTTCTCAATAGATCTTAACTCCATTATAGATAGTCACCAAACTTGTAGTTTTAGGGATGTAGCTTAGAATCACTTATCTAGTTTGAAAATTTCATTCATCAACTCTAGGAACACTCTAGACCTTCATCACATTACAGCTCTTCAATGAGCTTATGTGATATAATGATAACACTATGTCACCTACTTTTGGACGTTGACTAAAAAGTTTTGACTAACTTATTTAGCTTCTGTGTAAAAGCAAACTTATTGTTAGATTATGCTACTACTTTGATCTTGAAGTAGAAGAGTTATAGATATGGGAATCCCTATGCTGGGGTGTTGAGTTTGGATTATTCTCATAATGCACTACTTAATAAGAGCTCTTATCAAATGCACTTACTGATGCAGAGACTTTTCTTAGCACTACTTTACATCAAGCATTTTTAGTCCATCAAGATCTCTAGCATAACCTCAAAGCCTTGAGAGATCAGATTAGAGTGAGCTCTCTAGAGTGCAGATCAAGATTCTTGTTATATTTGCTGAATTAAGAAAGCTACAATAGAGAAAGTAGTACTTATTAGAGAGATCTATGGTGAGACAGACTATCATAGCTATAGAAGAAGATTGCTCATATACACTCATGGGATTGAACTTGAACTTGTTCTCTCTTCACTTGTCCACGACCAAGAAGATACTATTTAGCATCTCCAAGATGCATGGTAGAGGTAAGCAACTATAGCTTATCGAGTTCATACTGCTTCTATTTTAATCATATAAATTCAAGCCAATTACCTGTAGTTGAAATTTTTTTTAGCACTGTGCTTTTTCGTATTACATGATATATGAATGTTAAAATTATTCTCTCTAATTTTTCCTTTATGTTTCTAAATATAATCATTAATAAATAAAGAACATGTTGACTTCATGAGCCCCATCTTATATGAGATTGATTTTGATGATAACAAACACATGGTCAAATGCTACTAATCAAATTAAATTCAAGTGCGGGAAAAATTCTTGACTCTAGTTCTTTAGTTATATCAAATTGCTAAAATCGGACATGGACTGGTGAATTTTTCGGGAATAACTATATTAAGGCAAATAAAATGCTCACTAAATTAAAATAAATGATTCATTCATTTTTAGATTCATCATTCTAAAATATTTTATATTTTCTATATCTTAATATTACAATTATTCATTAAGTTATCCATTTTGGATAGTATGAACTGAATGCTTGATATAAGTTCCATTAATGAGTGTTCAAGAAAGATAAATTATTTTTAAAATTTATTAAATCATTTTGATGTCATTCAAAATTTTTACTCATAATTTTTAGTGTATTAAAATTGAATTATCCCAAAATTATCCTTTTTCCTCTTATTCTATCTCGTATTATTCTTTCTTCTCTCTTCTATTATCATTTTCATCTTGACATTATTTTGACCAAATTTTTTTAATGCATTTTGTGTTAAATTGTGTTAATTTTATTCAAAATATTTCTATATCATTTTCTCTTATTTTTCATATTTTAAAATTCATTTATTTGAATTTTTGAATTTGAATTATTTTTAAATTATTCTTTAATTCAAACTCCCTTCTGCATGACATGCACTTTCTAAATCAAATCAAATTTTTTTATAGAATATTATGAACGTCCCATGCATGATTAATTATGATTATTTAGAGTCTAATTGATTTATTACAAGTTATTTAAAATTTAAATTCAAACTACCCCTCTTTTTCAAAGTAATTCTTTTCCTTTTTCCAATTTGACCTATTTTTAGAAAGTTTAAGGGAGGCCGACCACTATGATTTAAATTTATTAAATTTATATTTTATTTAAACATTAAATAAGTATAGAATACAATCATCTTTGATTTAAAATTAATCCATGCATTATTTTAAGAATTTCTTATTTTAAGAAACCTTTTTGGTCAAATTCTTTGAAGTGGATTTTAATGGATTTATTTTACTCAAAACTTCCTCCTTTGTATGTAAACTCCCTTGGCCAAAATTTATATAGGATTTCTTCCTTCCCTGGCTATGAATCACATAGCATACATTCCATATTGGGTTTAAACAAATTTGTAAAAGAGCCTTTGGAAGATCTCTTTGGTCGATCCCTTCTCCTTTGATTTTGAAATTCAAATTGATTCCAAATCAATATATCTCTCATTGGATCGGTTTTTGGCTGACCCTAAACTCCACCCTCGTCTATTTAATTGCCTTGTTTCAACTTAAAAAAAGGTTCCACAAAAATAAAAATTCTTTCTTATTCTCTTGGTCACCCTTGGCCGATCCATGTAAGATCATTTCTTGGAGATTTTTTGTGATACAAGTGCAAGCATTCCTCATCATTATTACCTTTTCCATGGACATTTATTTGGCTTGAAGATTGATTGGGAAAAGTAAAGATTTGGAGTGATTCCACCCTTGGCCAAAATCAACATCTCTTTAGTGTTTATTTCCTCAAGTGCTAGGTTCTTAAACTTCTTTTATTTATTCTTGGCTTTGAAGTTTATAAGGTTATGTAAATTCCTTGTGTTTATTCATGACATAATCTTTAGATTTTGTTTGGCCAAGAACAAAGATAAGAAGATCAATTTGTGTGAACTTTTACCTTCTTGATAATCTTTTGATTTCTTATTTGGCCTAAGGCTAACATGGGGAAATAAATTTATTTTGTGCTTAATTAGTGAATATTCCTTATGTTTATTATTTAGCTAGAGTATTTTTAAAGGTTATTAATTTCCTATGTGCTTAATCATTTAAATATATATTATTTATCCCTTTGGCTTAAAGTTTCATATAGGTTGCGTAAATTTGATTGTGCTTAAAATCTTATAACCTCTCTTTTTCCATTTGGCCGACCACATCACATCTTGCATAAATTATTTTGTGCTTATTGATTACTTATATTCAATTAGTTTATGCATATGTTATGTGATAGCTTTCATGTGATACAATTCAAATCCTTATTCAAGTGATTGTTTAGTTATTCAAATTAAAAATACATTTATCATTTGAATGAAAGTTAGCTTATGTGAAAAAGAATTCAAATTAAAGTTTTTTGTGATTGCATTTTAGTTTGCATTTCAAAGTTATTCAAGAAAATCATTTCAAACCTTTTAAAGATCATCCAAACAACATTAAGTTACTTAATTACATTAAATATTTGATTAAAAATATATTTTAATTTCATTTAAAATTAAAGTGAGCTCTCTTTTTCATTAATATTCAATTGCTTTAATAATAGTATAGTTTGGGTTGTGAGTGCAAAAACATTTTAAAATTGAGAGTTAAACTTGTATCTTTCTCTTTGCTTTGTCTTGATTTCTTTTAAGGTTGTACTTGCCTATTAAGGAAAGTATGTGTTGGGTTGTGCTTGTCTATTAAAGAAAGTATGTGTTGGGTTGTACTTGTTCATGATGAAGAGTATGGGAGATTTGTTGTGATCTCAACTTTGGTTTAGTGAATTCCTAGCATGGGTGGCTAGGTGTGGATGTAGGCCAATTTTTGGGGTTTGGCTGAACCATGTAAAAATCTCTATGTTCTCTTTCTTTATTTTCAACACTTTACTTTTATGTTATTGCTTCATTTACTAAAGCAATTTATTAAATATTTAACTCTTCTACAAAAGATAAAATTAAGTTTTCTAAAATTTATTTTAAAACCCAATTCAACCCCCCCCCCCCTCCCTTGGGCCTTATGGCTATGTAACAAAACAAAGTAATAAATGTTTCATGTCTAATCGACATGACACATTCATTTGGGGCAATTTGTTGGCCATTGAAAAAAAAGAATAAAAAAGAAGAGATCTTAACCACTCTCGCCAACATTCATCCCCATTAGTGATAATTACCCAAACCGAAGAGTGGAAGTAATTAGAAGAGTAGTTTCTTATAAAATGTAGAAAGGACTGTGTTCACACTTTCTACACTCACTTCATTCTCACTCTGGTCACTCTCTCCAGCTACTCTTTATCGTCATTCCCTTGGCTATGCCCTCCTTTGGCAAAACAATTCTCTTCATAATGCAAGATAATTAAAGCCAAAAGAAAAGTCTTTTTTAAATGCCAATTTCAGGTAAAATATGATATGAAAGTTCTTTATGCAATTGATTCCTTGCCCCATAGGAAGTTTCTGAAGACATCCACCATTGAACTTGGACTCAGTGTGAGATAATAATCCTCCCTCCATTGACCTTAGATTTGGAACAAAGGAGAAAAATACAATCACATTAATTACAAAATCTTAGGCATTACTAAAACAAAACTCTACAAAAATTAAGATTAACTCAAAGTTTAAATTACTAAATTATAATTTTTAAAATTTAAAGACCTCCACCATCGAACTTGGTTCTAGTGTGAGATGAAAATTCTCCCTCCATTAATCTTTGATCTAGAATAAGGGAGAAGAGTGCACTAAAAATTTAAAAATATAGCATTCCTAAACCATTATACTGCCAAAAGTTTTATAGAAATTATCAAATTACATAAAAAATTACCCTAAAATAAAAGCTCTCGACTTGTAACATAGATGTGTTAAGCTCTCTAGTATTTGGACCTCTGGCACTTCACTTCGTAGCATTGAAGTGCTATTGTATGGCAGGACGCTGACCATGCAGGCGGCACCACAACCGCCTTCTCAGATTGTAAGGTCAAAATATTCACTTATAGCACCACAACATTATTCAAAAAGCACTGTAGTGCTACTTTTCTAGCACCTAAGCACTGCCTTCTATAGTTTTGAGGCCTAAAATTTTTCCTTCTAGTGCTGTGACACTGATTTTATCGCATTGAAGTGCTTCCCCTTAAGTGCTTAGGCAATACTTCTCTAGCACCAAAGTGCTATCTCCTAGAGGTAAAAGTAAAAAAATCCATTCATTTGCTAAATAGAAATCCTAATGTCATTCTAATAAGAATGTATTCATTCATTCATTATGTGAACATCCTAATGGAATTTTAAAGGGATGTAAGTCCAATCTATTCATTTGCTATGCAAACAATTTATTATCATTTCAAAGAGATGTAAGCCCAATCTATATACAAACTCCTAAGAACTATCTGGCATTCTAAAGATATGTAAGTCCAATCTATATGTTCGCCGCATAAACTCCTAAAAACCTACTGGCATTTCAAAAGGATGTAATTCTAGTTTATATGTTCACCATGCAAACTCCTAAAATGCTACTAGCGTTCCAAAGGGATGTAAGTTTAATCTATATGTTGGCCATGCGATCTACTAAAACCTATTTGGCATTCCAAAGAGATGTAAGTCCAATCTATATGTTCGCTACGCAAACTCCTAAAATGTAATTTGCACTCCAGAGGAAGTTAAGTCCAACCTATATGTTCACCATGAAAACACATAAATCTTATTAGCCTACTAAAGGGATGTGAGTCCAATCTATATGTTTGCTAGGCGAACTCCTAATTCCTATTGGCCTACTAAAGTGAAGTAAGCCCATTTATGTGTTTGGCATGCAAACATAAATCTAACCCACATTTCAAAGGGATGTATGCCCAATATATTCATTCACTATGTGAATATCCTACTTGCATCCTAAAGAGATGTATGCATAATCTTTTTGTTCTCTAAGTGAATAGACTAGCCTTTTCATTCGTTATACAAACATCTAAACCCTACTGACATTCCAAAAGGATGTAAGTCCAATCTTTTCTTTTGCTATGAGAACAAATAAATCCTACTAGCATTTTAAAGAGTTGTAAGTCCAATCTAATATCTTAGGGATTTTAGGGTTTAGGATTTGAGGTTTAGGGTTTAAGGTTAGTTTTGGATTTGGGGTTTAAGTTTTTAAGGTTTAGGGTTTAGTGTTTAGGGTTTAGGTTTTAAGGTTTAAGGTTAAGGTTAGGGTTTTTGGTTTAAGGTTTAGGGTTTTGGGTTTAGTGCTTAAGGTTTATGATTTAGGGTTAGTTTAGGGTTTAGGTTTTTTTAGGTTTTAGGGTTTAGGGTTTAGTTTTTAAGGTTTAAGGATGTAGGTTAAGGGTTGTAGCTTTAGGGTTTAGGGTTAATTTTAGGGTTTAGTGTTTAGGTTCTCTGATTTAGGGTTTAAGATTTTTTTTTAAATTAAGTAAACTAGTATGTTTAGGTTTATTTAGTTTATTTTTTAGTTATTTTAGTTTATTTAAATTTTTTATTTTTTTACGTTTATTTTATTTTTATTTAGTTTAGTTTATTTATTTTTGTTTAGATTTTTTTAATTTAGTTTTTTTAGGTTTAGGTTTATTTTCTAGCTTAGTTTTATTTTTATTTTATTTTTTAGGTTTAGGTTTTATTTTTTATTTTTTATTTTTAGGTTTAGGTTTAGGTTTTTATTTTATTTTTTTTAGATTTAGGTTTTAGGTTTTCATTTCAAGTTTATTTTTATTTTTTATTTTTTTTGAGGTTTGGGTTTATTTTTAGTTTATTTTATTTTATTTAGTTTAGGATTAGGTTTAGGTTTTATTTATTTTAGCTTATTTTATTTTAGTTTAGGTTGAAGTTTGTTTTATTTTATTTATTTTATTTTTATTTTATGTTTAGATTTTTTTGCAGCTTAGGGTTTGGGTTTTATTTTTTATTTATTTTTAGCTTTTATTTTTAGGTTTATCTTTTAAGTTTAGGTTTTTATTTAATTTTAATTCTAATTTATTTTAGCTATATTTGTTTTATTTTGTCTTATTTTTATTTTATTTAGGGTTTTTATTCTTATGTTTATTTTATTTTTAAAGTTAGTTTAGGTTTTTATTTATTTCATTTTACTTTATTTTTATTTTTTATTTTATTTAATTTAATTTAATTTTATTTTATTTTTAGGTTTTGGTTCAAGTTTTAGTTTAGATTTTTATTTATTATATTTATTGTATTTTATTTAGGTTTTGGTTTTTTTATTTATTTTATTTTTAGGTTTTATTTAGTGTAGGTTTAGGCTTTTAGGTTTTTAGGGTTTAGGGCTTGTGGTTTAGGGTTTAGGGTTTAGGGTTGTAGGTTTTAGAGTTTAGGGTTTAAGGTTAAGGGTTTTGGGTTTTGTGTTTAGGGTTTAGGGTTTTAAGGCTTAGGGTTTTAGGTTTGTGGTTTAGGGTTTAGGGTTTAGGATTTACAGCTAGTTTTAGGATTTATTTAGGGTTAGGATTTGTATATATACATTTTTAAATTAAATAAACTCATAGGTTTAGGTTTATTTAGTTTATTTTTTATTCATTTTAGTTTAATTTATTTTTTTTATTTTTATTTATTTTTATTTTTATTTAGTTTAGTTTATTTATTGAAGATTTCTTTATTTTAGTTTATGTTATTTATTTTAGTTTATTTTTTAGGTTTTGGTTTAGGTTTATTTTTTAGTTTTGTTTTAATTTTATTTTACATTTTTGGCTTAGCTTATATTTTTTATTTTTAGGTTTAGGGTTAGGTTTTTATTTTATTTTTTTAGGTTTAGGTATTAGATTTTTATTTTATGTTTATTTTTAGGTTTTATTTTTTAGTTTAGGTTTAGGTTTATTTTTAGTTTATTTTATTTTATTTAGAGTTTAGGTTTAGGTTTTGGTTTAGTTTATTTTAGGATTAGGTTTAGGTTTTATTTATTTTAGTTTAGCTTATTTAATTTTTGGTTTAGGTTTATTTTACTTTTACTTTAGGTTTAGGTTTTTTTAGTTTACGATTTAGGTTTTATTTTTTATTCATTTTTATGTTTTATTTTTATGTTTAGGTTTTTATTTAGTTTTTATTTTATTTTATTTTAGGTTTATTTTATTTTTATTTTAGGTTTAGTTTTTATTTTTTTAGTTTAGTTTATGTTTTTATTTATTTTATTTTAGTTTAGTTTTTAATCTTTATTTTATTTTCTTTTTAGGTTTAGGTTTAGGTTTAGGTTTTAGTTTAGGTTTTTATTTTATTTTATTTTATAATATTATTTTGGTTTAGGTTTCTTTATTTATTTTATTATGAGGTTTTATTTAGTTTAGCTTTTTAGGTTTTAGTGTTTAAAGTTTTGGGTTTAGTGTTTAGGATTTTTGGGTTTAGGGTTTAGGATTTAGGGTTTAGGTTTTAGGGTTTAGGGTTTTTAGGATTTAGGGTTTAGGTTTTAGGTTTTAGGTCTAGGGTTCAACTTTTAGTTTAGGGTTTAGGGTTTTTGGTTTTTTTTCAAGAGAGAACAAATTTAGATTCAACATTTCATCTTTTTGATTTCATTAACCAAGTAACACACCAAGTTTTCTAAGACACAAGCGACGACATAGAGAAAAATGAGCACACATAGAGCAAATAAAAAAACCATTTATTTTTTATTTTTAGGTTTAGGTTTTTATTTTATTTTTTAAGGTTTAGGTTTTAGGTTTTTATTTTAGGTTTGTTTTTTATTTTATTTTTTAGTTAAGGTTTAGGTTTATCTTTAGTTTATTTTATTTTAATTAGTTTAGGGTTTAAGTTTAGTTTATTTTAGGTTTAAGTTTAGGTTTTATTTATTTTATTTTAGGTTTAGGTTTATTTTATTTTATTTATTTTTGGTTTAGTTTTTTTTAGTTTAACGTTTAGGTTTAATTTTTTATTTATGTTTATTTTTTATTTTTAGGTTTATTTTTTTAGGTTTAGGTTTTATTTAGTTTTATTTTATATTATTTTAGGTTATTTTATTTTATTTTATTTACATTTACTTTTTATTTTATTTAGGTTTTTGAATTTTAGGTTTATTTTATTTTTTTATTTAGTTTATGTATTTATGTATTTTACTTTAGTTTAATTTTTATATCTTGCTTTATTTTATTTTAAAGTTTAGGTTTATGTTTTAGTTTAAGTTTTTATTTAGGTTTAGGTTTTATTTTTTTATTTTATTTTAAGTTTTTATTTAATTTAGGTTTAGGTTTTTAGGTTTTTAGTCTTTTAGGATTTAGGGTTTTGGGGTTTTGGGTTGACAGTTTAAGGTTGTAAGTTTTAGGGTTTAGGGTTTAGAGTTTAGAGTTAGTGTTTAGCGTTTAGGGTTTATGGTTTAATTTTCAGGCTTTAGGGTTTAGGGTTTTGGGTTTTGGGTTTTAGGTTTGGGGTTTAGGGTTTTAGGGTTTAGGGTTTAGGGTTTAGGGTTTTGTGTTTAGCGTAGTAAGTTTAGGGTTTAGGGTTATAGGTTTAGGGTTAGTGATTTTTTTAAATTAGGGTTTAGGTTTTAGGGTTTAGGTTTTAGGTTTATGGTTCAAGTTTTCATTTAGGTTTACTTTAAATTAAGAAAACCTATAGGTTTAGGCTTTTTTTAGTTTATTTTTATGGTTTAGGGTTTAGGGTTAGCTTAGGGTTTAGGTTTTTTTTTAAACAAAAAAAGTTATGTAAACCGATAGGTTTTGTTTTATATAGTTTACTTTTATTTATTTTAGGTTAATTTATTTTTAATTTTTATTATGTCATTTTTGTAGTTTAGTTTATTTCTTTTAGGTTTATATATTTTAGTTTAGGTTTTTTATTTTAGTTTATTTTTTAGGTTTAGGTTTAAGTTTAAATTTTAGTAGAGTTTTTATTCAAAATATTTTTTTTAGGTTTAGGTTTTATTTTCTATTTTTAGTTAGCTTTAGGTTTTTATTTTAATTTTTTAGGTTTTTAGTTTTAGGTTTTTATTTTAGGTTTAACTTTAGGTTTAGGTTTATTTTTATTTTATTTTATTTTATTTAGTTTATGTTTAGTTTATTTTTAGTTTAGGTTTTAGTTTAGGTTTTGGTTTTTAGGTTTTTAGGATTTAGGGTTTAGGGTTTAGGGTTTAGGGTTTTAGGGTTTAGGATTTAGAGTTAGAGTTTAGGGTTTACGGTTTAGGGTTTAGTGTTTAAGCTTTAGGGTTTGGGGTTTACAGTTTAAGCAACCATTCATGGAATACCTAAGTAAAGGAAAACTACCTCAAGAGAAGTCCCAAGCCTATTAGATGAACTAGAGAGCACTTTCCTACACTCTTGTGGATGGTGTCTAGTACCGGCGATCTTTTGATCATATGTGGTTATGTTGTTTAGACAAGCACAAAACCCGTAAGATTGTGACCGAGATACACTCAGGATTATTTGGAGGCAACCAATCTGGTCATGATCAAGAGACTAGGATATCACTGGCCATCGATGATCAATGATTGCATGGATCCGACTAGACAATGCCACCAATGTCAAATACACGATGTGGTCCTACACAAACCACCCAACATTCTACATCCTACATTTGCCTTATGGACATTCGAGTGTTGGGGGTACCAACATAGTGGGTCTGATTGATCCTCCATCTTTTAAGGGTCACGAGTTCATCTTAGATGCTACTGACTACTTTTCCAAATAGGTGAAAGTGATTTCGTTCAGAGAGGTCACAGCTTAGCATGTGCTCCAATTTTTTAGGAATCATATCATATATAGGTTCGGAGTGCCTCAATGAATTATATCTGATAATGGTACTACATTCAAGAGTACTGAGATCAACAACTTTACCCAGAGACACAACATAGATTGGAGACATTCTACCATCAACTACCCAAGGGAAAACGGCTTAGCAGAAGCCTTCAACGAAACTGTCATCAAAATACTAAAGAAGATACTCAACAACAATAAGAGATAGTGGCATGAGAAGTTAGTGAAAGCCTTGTGGGCCTACCGTTTCACTTATAGAACTCTAACTCAATCTACTCCTTTCTCCTTAGTGTATGGATCCAAAGCTATTCTATCATTAGAAGTCAAACTCCCATCACTAAGGATAGTTGTGGGTAACAAGATCACAACAGAGCAGAACGCCAAGTTGTGGTTAGAAGAGCTTGAAGGTTTGGAGGAGAGATGCTTGTGGGCTTGCCAAAACCTCGAGTTGTACAAAACCAAAATGATTCAAGATCACAACAAGTTGGTCCGTCCAAGAGCTTTTCAAGTAGAGAGCTCATTTTAGTTCTAAGGAGATCGATTGTTGCCCGTCATAAGATGGGAGGAAAGTTTGAACCCACTTGGGAAGGCCCTTTTGCCATAGAAAAGGCATACCAAGGAGGATATTATCAGCTTATTAATCATAAAGAAGAGTGCACAATGCTTCCAATCAGTAGGCTTTACTTAAAGAAATATTATAAATCATGTTATAAAATAATTATCATCAATGAAAATTCCAATTCAAATTAAATCTCTTCCAAGTTGAAAGTATTCTTGTTTGCGAATCTGCCATGATATGTTTAGGATAGGTGTAAGGAACTTGAGCATCATCCTATCCTTCATCAACATAACACAAAACTACACAAAACATATAAAATAAATACATTTTTTTATTTCTGGCTACTCAGAGTTAAGATAATGCCCCTAGTGGCACTCACTTAGTAGCTGCTCTAGGTCGGGCTGACATGCTACCCTACTAGTGTGTCACCCTAGTAGTCTTCTTGCATTAGTGGACGTAAGTATGCTATGCTTTCCTTCTTTACTTGGCTACTCAGAGTTAAAATAACACAAAACTACACAAAAACATATAAAATAAATACATTTTTTTTTATTTCTGGCTACTCAGAGTTAAGATAATGCCCCTAGTGGCACTCACTTAGTAGCTGCTCTAGGTCGGGCTGACATGCTACCCTACTAGTGTGTCACCCCAGTGGTCTTCTTGCTTTAGTGGATGTAAGTATGCTATGCTTTCCTTCCTTACTTGGCTACTGCACATCAATGAGCACCTTGTTAGTTTGGTAGGCATTACTGTGTAGCCGGTATGCTACCTCATGTTGGCTTCATTTAAGAGGATGTGAGTCTACTACACTTTCTTCTTAGATTAACCTTTGTTCACTAATTGGGTCGAGTATGTTTAAGGTTTAGGATAAGTCCCCTAGCTGCTCCTTCCCTCCTGAGGTTTAGGATAAGTCCTTACTTGGGGCTCCCTGCTTAGTAGTCTCTTTAGGTTAGATAGCATCTGTCCTGGCAATGATAGACTATTCTGGTGATCAATTCCACTTGGAAAGTTGCAAGCCTATAGACTTTCTTTCCAGATTGATCGTTGCACACTGACGGGTACCTTAGGTTAGTTTGTTCTCACTACGTTGACGTATACACCTTAAGTTGGTTGGTTCTCACACCTTAAGATACATCACACGGAAAAAATAAGTCTACTACACTTTCTCCTTGAGTTAGCCGATCGTACACTTATAGGCTTACTTTTCCAAGGCTCAGGATAGCACCCCTAGCGGCACCTCTCTTGTGGGCACTATATTTAGGTCACATCCTTTGTGACCCCATTTAGACATTACCCAGGTTACTATCATATTGGATAGTTCCTCTTTGCTAGTAACCACTCTGTGGTTGGAGAATATGTCCTATGGATGTGCAGATTCTCCCTTGGTCCAGTAAATCTAAGATAGGTCAAGGACATAGCCCCTTCTCAGTGTGGTCCCTCACACACCAACAGGGTCCATGCAAACATATAAATAATATATATATATATATATATATATATATATATATATATATATATATATATATATATATATATATATATATATATATATATTCACTTGTACATTAGGAGGACACCCTTAGTAGTACCTTTTCCCAAGCAGGTATCCTATCTTTAAGGAAGTGTTAGCAAAACTCCCTATATAAAACACCTAACAACCATTGAGTTTATATAAGTCCACAAAGGCAATCACTCAATAGTCACCCCTATGTTGCGTTCAATTTGTTGTGCTACCAATAGGTCACCCTAGCAATTGTTCCCTACTTTGGAAGATGTAAGTTTATTATGCCTTCTAGCTAGCACAACTATTGCACCCCAAAAGGCAACCCCTTAGGTTGGCTAGCTCTTCCCCATGGCTAGTAGACTATCCCTTTTGATTTGCAAATCTAAGATAGAACAAATCTGATATATCCCCTTCTCAGTGGGTCCATCGTACACCGACATGGTCCATAAATTAAATCTATCAAATTTGATTGAGCTCACATCCCCAGCAGATATGCCCTCAATTCAAAATCAAACTAAACCAAATAATCCATATCAAATCACATGAAATGAAGATAAAATTAATCTTGACTACTTTTGAGTTGACATAAGCCCCTAGCGACTTTCACTCAGTAGTAGCCCAAGGTAAGGTTCAATTTATTAAGGTTCAATTTATTATGCATCCAATAGGTCACCCCAGCGGTTGTTCCTCGCTTTGGAAGATGTAAGTCTGCTACACCTTCTTCCTAGCACAACTGTTGCACACTGAAAGGTAACACCTTAAGTTGGATAACTCTACCCCATAGCTGGTAGACTATCCCTTTAGATTTGTAAACCTGAGGTATGTTAAGGCTGATATAGCCCCGTCTCAATGGGTCCATCACACACCGATAGGGTCCATACATTAACTCATATTAAATTAAACCCAATCTAATTTTCCCCGGTAGAGTTAAATCACACCCTTCTTTCTAGTGAAGCCTCAAATCATATATAAATAAGTCAAGAAAATAAATTAAATTTAAAACCAACCTCCCTAGTGAAGCCAAATTAAACCAACTCCCCCAATAGAGTCTAAATTAAAGAAATCCAACCAAGCTCTTATCCCAGTAGATACATCCCCAAATAGATCTATAAAATCAAACTTAAATCCCAAACCCAAGTGGATAGCTTGAACCTACTTCCCTTGAAGGTTCACAGATCCCAAGTGGACTTGAGCCCATATCCTTAGAAGATATGCCTCCACATCAATTAAAACAAAATAAATTAAAGTCAATTAGATCTTAATCCTTGGTGGATTATAGATTCACATCAGCAACAGATCTTTTTCCCACAAATCATATAATCAAATCAAATTCAAACTTTATCCCTAATATATTTTCTTCTTCTATTCCTGCCACATATACCCCTCACATGTCGTATCAGTGCATCACTCCCTAGCGAATCTCCATCCATGTCCTACATGGAATTCTCATCAAATCTTATTTCTTCTCTTATGCACACCTTTAATACTTCAAAAAGCCTAATGTATTCATTCAAATTACATCATCTTAATATTGTAATCAACATTTTATGATTTGTGATTGTACAAGATTAAACTAACTATACAATATAATGCTAAACATATTATAGTGTGAATTAACACACTATATTATATTATAATATATGATGTTATATTATAATTTTCTATAATATAATATATTATCTAACATTACACCTCATTAAAATCACTTAAAAGGAACAAATAAAAAAAGTTTCTCAAAATATGAATAATGTTCATTTTGGATGTAAAATTATTAATTTTCTATTAAAATGGTATAAAATAGCATAATTTTGGTGTTGCTTCTTAGTGTGTGCCATGGATTTGGTCTAATTCTTCCATCTCAACCTTCAAATTAACATTTTTGTGAGGTTTGACCCAATGTTTTATAACAAATGTAAAACATACTAAAATGTACAGTAACATTTAGTAACACACCACCACATTCATATATATGTGAAGTTATATTTTTATGTACATTATATTTTAATATGCTTTTATATAATATATTATCTTACATAACACCTTAAAATGAATCACTTTAAGCAAAAAATTTATAAAATTTGGTTGAAAAATGAACATTTATTTTGGTTGCAAAATACAATTCTTTTGATTAAATGACACCATAGCACACCCCCAATGATGTTCCCTAAAGCTTACCATAAATTTGGCCAAATCCCATCATCTCAACCTATAAATTAGTTTTTTTTTTATGAATTATACCAATACAAACTCTACTACATCATACTATAACAAACTAAAATATGCTAAATAACAAGTTGTAATACACAATAGTATGCTATAATGCATAATGCTACATTATGTTATGACATCCTATATTATAATACACTATAACATATTATATTATTATATTATATTATACTACATATCACATCACAAGGGATTGCTTAAAAAAATATCATAAAATTAGTCTAAATACTAAAAATTATATTTTTTAGTCATATCACTTACATATTTTAATTGAAACAATATATTATGAAGCCATGCCCTACCTATTATGAATTTGGCCAAATTCAACCAGTTTAAAGTCTAAATCAAGATTTTTAAAATAATGCTAGTGTATCCTCGACTGTATGATTGTAAAATACTAAAAGAATTTATAATGCACAAAAGAATACATTATGATATATGATGCTATACTATGCGACAATATATAATATTTATTTTGAACATAAAACTTACTTTTTAGACTGCAAGTGGCATAGCACACCTTTGGTACTAAAACCTAATTCCACTTCAAATTTAACAAATTTCATCATCTGATTTACTAAATCAATATTTTTATGATTTATAATAATATAGACTAAAGAGCGCAATACCATAATATACTAACACATTTCAAAACATCTTATAACATCCAAAAAGATATCACTACATGCTCAAATATCTCTCTACATTATACTATAATATTTGGTATTATAATATGATTTAGGGTATTCAAATAGTCAAGCAAAAGTCTCTTGATGACATTTTCTTTAGCTACCACAACTATGTTAGGATTAGGCCATTCTTTAGATCTATTCCTAATGACATCTTTATTCATGGTTTTGGATTTTGGGTTTAGGGTTAGGGTTTAAGGTTAGTTTAGGTTTTATGATTTAGGGTTTAAGGTTTGGGGTTTAGGGTTTAGGTTTTTGGGTTGTAGGTTTTAGGGTTTATGGTTTTAGGGTTTAGGGTTTAGGGTTTAGAGTTTAGGGTTTAGGGTTTTAAGATTTAGGGTTTAGGTTTTAAGGTTTAGGGTTTAGGGATTAGGGTTTATTATTTAGGGTTTATGGTTTATAGGGTTAAGGATTTAAGGTTTAGGGTTTAGGGATTTGGCTTTAGGTTTATGTTTTAAGTTTTAGTTTAGGGTTTAGGGCTTAAGATTTTTTTTAATAAAGAACAAATTTAGATTCAACATTTCTTCTTTTTGATTTCATCAACCAATTAGCACCCCAACTTTTCTAAGGCACAAGCGATGATATAGATGAAATGTGAGAACCCATATAGCAAATCAAAAACCCTAGATAAGTCAAACTATCTTGACTGTAAAGACACAATTCCATAAGCAGCAGATCGGATCAGCCGTTCATTAGTTTCTCCAGTTCTCATTAGAACAACCCCCACCTCTTGAGTAGCAGGATCGACCATCATATCCCCGATCTCTTCCTCTGCCACCACCATGGCTGTAACCTCCATCATTCTTCTACCTCCATTACCACCACTGCTCCGACCATAAACTCCATATCCACTAGCACCTCCAGATCCCCCACCACCATTGTGATAATCGTGGCCTCCACCTTTGCCTCCACCACAATATCTAGACTGAGCCTAGTTGACAGTGATGTTCCTGCCTTCAAGGTTCTGCCCATTCTTAGGGTTTACAGTTAGATTAGGGTTTAAGATTTAGAGTTTAGGGTTTAGGGTTAGTTTAGGGTTTTGGGTTTAGGGTTTGGTGTTTAAGGTTTAGAGTTGTATGTTTTAGAGTTTAGGGTTTAGGGTTTAGATTTTTAGGGTTCATAGTTTAGGATTTAGGGTTTAGGGTTTAGGGTTTTAGGGTATAGGGTTATAGGTTTAGTGTTAGTTTTAGGATTTAGGGTTTAGTGTTTTTTTAATTAAATAAACCGATAGGTTTAAGTTTATTTAGTTTATTTTTTATTTATTTGAGTTTATTTCAGTTTATTTTATTTTTTAAAATTTATTTAGGTTTATTTTTTATTTTTATTTACTTTAATTTATTTATTTTTGGTTAATTTATTTTAGTTTAGGTTTTATTTTAGTTTCTTTTTTTTTGGTTTATTTTTTAGTTGAGTTTTTTTTATATTTTTTATATTTTGGTGTTATTTTCTATTTTTAGGTTTAGGTTTAGGTTTTTATTTTATTTTTTTAAGTTTAGGTTTTATGTTTTTACCTTAGGTTTATTTTTAGGTTTTATTTTTTCATTTAAGTTTAGGTTTATATTTTCTTTATTTTATTTTATCTAATTTAGGTTTAGGTTTAGGTTTAGTTTATTTTAGGTTTAGGTTTAGGTTTTATTTATTTTATTTTATTTTATTTTAGTTTAGGTTTGGTTTGTTTTAGTTTGTTAATTTTATTTTTATTTAATGTTTAGTGTTTTTTTTTAGTTTAGGGTTATGTTTTATTTTTAATTTATTTTTTAGTTTATTTTTTTATCTAGATTTGTATTTAATTTTTGTTTTATTTTATTTTTATATTTTATTATATTAAGGTTTTCTATTCTTAGGTTTATTTTATTTTATAATTTAGTTCAAGTTTTTATTTATTTTATTTTTGTTTATTTTTTATTTTTTATTTTATTTTATTTTTAGGTATAGGTTTAGGTTTTTGTTTAGGTTTTTCTTTTATATTATTTTTTTATTTTATTCAGGGTTTATGTTTTTTTTTATTTTTTTTATTTTTAAGGTTTATTTAGTTTAGGTTGAGGTTTAGGGTTTAGCGTTTACGATTTAGTGTTTAGGTTTTGGGGTTTTAGGATTTAGGGTTTCAGGGTTTAGGGTTTAGGGTTATAGTTTAGGGTTTAGAGTTTTTAGGGTTTAGGGTTTAGGATTTAGGGTTAGCTTAGGGTTTAGTGTTAGTTTAAGGTTTTGGGTTAGGGTTTAAGCTTTAAGGTTTAGAGTTTCTAGGGTTTAGGGTTTAAGGCTAGTTTAGGGTTTAGTCTTTAGGGTTTTAGGGTTTAGGGTTTAGGGTTTAGATTATGGTTAAGGTTCTGGGTTTAGGGTTTAGTGTTTAAAGTTGTAGGTTTAGGGTTTATGATTTAGGGTTCATTTTAGGGTTTAAGGTTTAGGGTTTAGGATTTAGTTTAGGGGTTAGTGTTTAGGGCTTAGGGTTAGGGTTAGGGATAGGGTTTAGGGTTGATGGTTTAGGGTTAAGGGTTTAAGGTTTATGGTTAGTTTAGGTTTAAGGGTTTAGGGTTTAGGGTTTAATGTTTTTAAGGGTTTAAGATTTAGGGTTTAGGGTATGGGCTTTGGGGTTGTAGGCTTAAGGTTTAGGGTTAGTTTCAGGGTTTAGGGTTAAGGGTTTAGGGTTTAGGATTTAAGGTTTAGGGTTTAAGATTTAGGGTTTTTTTTTTAAGAAAAAATTAAGTAAACCGGTAGGTTGAGGTTTATTTAGTTTATTTAGTTTATTTTTTTACTTTTTATTTTAATTTTGTTTTTTTTATTTATTTTAAGATTATTTATTTTAGTTTAAGTTTTTTACTTTAATTTATTTTTTTAGTTTAGTTTTTATTTTATTTTATTTTATATTTCTAGGTTTAGGTTTAGGTTTTTATTTTATTTGTTTAGGTTTTGGTTTTAGGTTTTTATTTTAGGTTTATTTTTAAGTTTTATTTTTTAGTTTTGGTTTAGGTTTATGTTTAATTTATTTTATTTTATTTAATTTAGGGTTTAGGCTTAGTTTATTTTAGGTTTAGTTGTAAGTTTTATTTATTATAGTTTAGGTTTAGGTTTATTTTAATTTGATTTATTTTAGGTTTAGTTTTTTTTTTATTTAAGGTTTAGGTTTTATTTTTATTTATTTTTAGGTTTAGGTCTTTATTTAGTTTTTTTTATTTTATTTTAGGTTTATTTATTTTTATTTTACATTTAGTTTTTATTTTATTTAGGTTTTTTATTTTTAGGTTTATTTTATTTTTTAGTTTAATTTAGGTTATTATTTATTTTATTTTATTTTAATTTTTATTTTATTTTTAAATTTAGGTTAGGTTGAGCTTTAGGTTTAGGTTTAGGTTTAAGTTTTAGTTTAGATTTTTATTTCATTTTATTTTTTTAACTTATAAAACTTTAGGTTTATTTATTTATATTATTTTTATGTTTTATTTAGTTTGGGTTTAAGTTTTTTGGTTTTTTGGGTTTAGGGTTTAGGGTTTAGGATTTAGGTTAGTTTAGGGTTTAGAGTTTAGTGTTTAGGGTATTTTAGGGTTTAAGGTTTAGGGTTTAGGATTAGTTTTAGGGTTTAGGGTTTAAGATTTAGGGTTTAGGGTTTAGGTTTAAGGTTTAGGGTTTTTTTTAAAAAAATGAAGTAAATCGGTAGGTTTAGGTTTATTTAGTTTATTTTTTATTTATTTTATTTTTTAATTTTTATTTAGGCTTATTTTTTATTTTTATTTAGTTTTTATATTTTAGGTTTATTTATTTTGGTTTATTTTTTAAGTTTAGGTTTAGGATTATTTTTTTTAACTTTGTCTTTTTTATTTTATTTTTTCCTTTTAATTTTAGGTTTAGGTTTTTATTTTATTTTTTTAGGTTTAGGTTTTAGGTTTCTATTTTAATTTATTCTAAGGTTTTGTTTTTTAGTTCAAGTTTAGGTTTATTTTTAATTTAATTTATTTCATTTAATTTAGGGTTTATGTTTAGTTTATTTTAGGTTTAGGTGTAGGTTTTATTTATTTTAGTTTTGGTTTGGGTTTATTTTATTTTGTTGATTTTGAGTTTAGTTTTTTTTTTAGTTTAGGGTTTAAGTTTATTTATTTATTTATTTTTAGGTTTATTTTTTAGGTTTAGGTCTTTATTTAGTATTTATTTTATTTTATTTTAGGTTTATTCATTTTTATTTTATATTTAGTTTTTAATTTACTTAGGTTTTTTTATTTGTAGGTTTAGTTTATTTTTTAGTTTAGTTTAGGTTTTCATTTATTTTATTTTAGTTTAGTTTTTATTTTTTAATTTATTTTATTTATAGGTTTAGGTTTAGGTTGAAGTTTAGGTTTTGGTTTAAGTTTAGGTTTTAGTTTAGGTTTTTATGTTATGTTATTTAATTTATTTTATTTAAGTGTAGGTCTTTTTATTTATTTTATTATTAGGTTATATTTAGGTTAGGTTTAGGTTTTTGGTTTTTAAGGTTTAATGTTCATGATTTAGGGTTTAGGGTTTTTTAGGGTTTAGGGTTAGTTTAGGGTTGTAGGTTTAGGGTTTAAGGTAATTTTAACATTTAGGGTTTAGGGTTTAGAATTTTTTTAATTAAGTAAACCAATAGGTTTAGATTTATTTTGTTTATTTAGTTTAGAGCATAGGGTTTAGGATTTAGGGTTTTAGGGTTTAGTGTTTTTTAGGTTTAAGGTTTTGGGTTGTCGTTTTATGGTTTAGGGTTTAGGGTTATCGATTTAAGGTTTAGGGTTTAGGGTTTTTTTTTTAAAACTAAGTAAACTAGTAGGTTTAAGTTTATTTATTTTATTTTTTTATTTTAGTTTATTATTTATTATTTTTTATTTTGGTTTATTTTTTATTTTTATTTAGTTTAGTTTATTTATTTTAGGTTAATTTATTTTTGTTTAGGTTTTTTTATTTTATTTTATTTTTTAGGTTTAGGGATATATTTAGGTTTATTTTTTAGTTAAGTTTTATTTTTATTTAATTTTTTAGGATTAGGTTTTATTTTTCATTTTTAGGTTTAGGTCTAGGTTTTTATTTTATTTTTTTTAGGTTTAGGTTTTAGGCTTTATTTTAGGTTTATTTTTAGGTTTTATTTTTTAGTTTAGGTTGAGGTTTATTTTTGGTTTATTTTATTTTATTTAGTTTAAGTTTAGGTTTATGTTATATTTAATTTAATTTAGTTTATTTTAGTTTAGGTTTAGGTTTACTTTATTTTGTTTTTTTTTATTTTTATTTTAAGTCTAGGTTATTTCTTTTAGTTTAGGGTTTAAGTTTTATTTTTTTATTTATTTTTAGGCTTTATTTTTAGGTTTATTTATTAAGTTTAGGTTTTCATTTAATTTTTATTTTATTTTATTTTAGGTTTAGTATAGGTTTATTTTATTTTTATTTTACATTTACATTTTATTTTATTTAGGTTTTTTATTCTTAGGTTTATTTTACTTTTTGTTTAGTTTAGGTTTTTCTTTATTTTATTTTAGTTTACTTTAATTAGTTTATTTTATTTTATTTTTAAGCTCAAGTTTAGGTTTTTATTTAATTTTAGACTCAAATCTTGATGAACTCATTCATCATCAAGTGAGTGCTATGTTATTGATCTTGTGGTCAAAAGTAGAGAAATGGAAGACCATCTATTTGACTTGAGAGTAGTTTTCAAATAGTTAAGACAATTTATCCTCAAAATCAACCCCCTGAAGTGTGCAATCGGAGTAGCTTTAAAGAAATTCCTTGGGTTTTTTGTCCTACACCAGGGAATCGAAATTGATCTGAAGAACTTCAAGGCGATGTTAGAAATGCCACCCTCTAAAAGTTTAATTCAACTCACATCACTCCAAGGGCAGTTGGTGTATCTAAGACACTTTATGTCCAACCTATCAGGAAGATGTCAGCATTCTCAGCACTTGTCAAAAAGGACACCAAGTTCAAGTGGGATGACAAGTGTGAGCATGCTTTCGAAGACACCAAGCATTACCTGATGACACTGCTAATTCTAGCAACCCCTATCCCAGGCAAGTCATTCATACTTTACACTGTTTGGTTCTTTTTTGGCCCAAGCCAATGATGAAGGGATGGAAAATGCACTCTACTACCTTAGCCATCATCTAATCTCTACTGAGGCTAATTATCCACTCATTGAGAAGCATTGCTTAACTTTAATCTTTGCATCCCAAAAGCTATAGCACTACATGGTTCTTCATAAGGTGAACTTAATCTCTAAGATCAATCCACTATAGTAGCTCATGACACAATTGAAGCTATCCAGATGGTTGGCACAATGATCCATGATCCTCTAACAGTTTATCATTACCTTTGTACCCCACCGTGCAGTGAAAGGACAAGCGCTAGCGGATTTCTTAATAGCACACCCACTTCTTACTGACTCTCTGCTTAGTGATGATCTCTCCGATGAATAAATCATGAACATAGGGGATACTAGCATTCACCACTGAGAGATGTACTTTGATGGTGCATCTTCCTTCCAAAGAGTAGAAGAACCATAATCTACTATTCTAGGAAAGGCAGGGGTAAGCATAGTTCTCTTAACTCCAAACCACGATGTGATGAGATTCTCATATCATTTATCCAATCTTTGCACCAACAACGAAGCTGAATATGAGGCTCTGATTGCCATTCTGGAGTTATTCTTTACTCTAAGCATCCAGAACATCAACATCTTTGGGGATTCTCAGCTAATTATCAACCAAATCGGTGGGTCTTATAAGGATATAAAGCCCAAGCTCCATCACTACCACAAGTACACCATGGAGTTTTTGGCCCAAATCTTAGAGGTTACCATTTATAAGATTTCTCATGAAGAGAATGTTGTAGTGTATGCTTTAGCCAAGCTTGCTAAGGAATTGGCATGTCTAGAGGATGAGTTTATATCAATAAAGTTCTAAAATAGACAAGTCTTTTCTTTTATTGATATTGAACTCATCAAAAAGTACTCCATTAAAGGGGAGGTTATCATTGCAAAGAAGTATGTGGAGTTAGATTCAAGGCAACCATTCATGGATTACCTAAACAAAGGAAAACTACCTCAAGAGAAGTCCCAAGCCCATCAGATGAACCAGAGAGCACTTTCCTACACTCTTGTGGATGGTGTCTTATACCGGCGATCTTTTGATCATATGTGGTTATGTTGTTTAGATAACCACGAAGCCCATAAGATCGTGATCGAGGTACACTAAGGATTATGTGTAGCCAGTCCAAAGATGAAAGCCAAGATTTAGATACTAAGATACTACTGGCCGTCGATGATCAAACATTACGTGGATATGGCTAGATAAGGCCACGAATGTCAAATACACAGTGTGGTCCTACACCAATCACACAACATTCTACATCCTAGCTCTTCCAAGGATCATCGGTTCATCTTAGCTATTACTGATTACTTTTCAAAATGGGCAATGGTAATTTGGCTTAGAGAGGTCACAACTCAGCATGTGCTTCAGTTTTTTAGGAACCATATCATATATAGGTTCAGATTTTCTTAATTATATCGATAATAGTCAATGCGCATTCAAGAGCACCGAGATAAACAACTTTGCCCAGAGACATAGCATAAATTGGAAATATTCTACCATAAACTTCCCGAGGGAAAACTGCTTAGCTAAAGTCTTCAACAAAACTCTCATCCAAATACTAAAGAAGACACTCGACAACAATAAGCGATAGTGGCATGAGCAGTTAGTTGAAGCCTTATGGTCCTACCATACCACATATAGAATTCCAACTAAGTCTACTCATTTCTCCTTAGTGTATGGGTTCAAATCCATTCTACCATTGGAAGTCCAACTCTCATCACTAATGATAATTGGGGGTAGCAAGATCACAACAGAGCATAATGCCAAGTTGCGGTTAGAAGAGCTTGAAGGTTTGTAGGAGAGACGCCTATAGACATGCCAAAACTTTGTGTTGTACAAAGCTAAAAAGATTCAAGCTCACAACAACTTGGTCCATCCTAGAGCTTTTTAAGTAGGAGAGCTTATTTTAGTTCCAAGAAGGCTGATTATTTCCCATCGTAAGATGAGAGGCAAGTGTGAACCCACATGAGAAGGCCCTTTTTCCATAAAGATGGCCTACCAAGGAGGATCTTATCAGCTTATTAATCATAAAGGAGAGCACCAAATACTTCCAGTCAATGGGCCCTACTTAAAGAGATATTAAAAATTATGTTTGAAAATAATTATCATCAATGAAAATTTCATTTTGAGTTCAATCTCTTCCATGTTGAAAGTGTTCTTGTTTGCTAATCTGCCACGATATGTTTAGGGTAGGTGTAAGGAACCCAAGTGGCATCCTACCATTCATCGACACAACACAAACACAAACTACACACAAACATCTAAAATAAACACATATCTTTTTTATTCTACTCACGAGTTGAGATAATTCCCTAGGCACTCACTCGATTGCTCTAGGGAGACTAGCGTGCTACCCTACTGTGTCACCCTGGTCTTCTTCTTGTATTGGAGGATGTAAGTCTGCTATGCTTTCCTTCCTTACTTGGCCACTACACACTGACGAGAACCTAGTTAGTTTGGTAGGCCTTACTGTGTGACGATAAGCTACCTCATGTTGGCTTCATTTAAGAGGATGTGAGTCTACTATGCTTTCTTCTTGGATTAGCCTTATGCACTAGCTGGGTTATAATTAAGGTTTAGGATAAGTCCCCTAGGCTCCTTCCCTCATGCTTCAAGTCTGTCTAGTCCTTCCTCGAGGCTCAGCTTAGTAGTAGCTCTAGGTTAGATAACATATGTCCCGGATGACGACTATCCGATGTCGGTTTCACATTGAAAGTTGTAAGCCTACACACTTTCTTTCTAGATTGATTATTGCACACCGGCAGGCACCTTAGGTTGGTTAGTTCTTACTATGTTGATAGATACACCACTCATGTTGATGAATACACCTTTGGTTGGTTAGTTCTCACACCTTATGACACACCACTCATGGTAGATGTAAGTCTGCTATACTTTCTCATTGAGTTGGCCACCGTACACCTATAAGCTTTCTTTTCTTGGGCTCTGGACAATGCCCCTGATAGCTCCTCCCCTATGGGCACTATATTTGGATCAAATCCTTTGCAACCCTATTTAGACACTACCTAGATTACAATCAGATTGGACAGTTCCCCTTTCCTAGTAACCACTTGTGTGGTTGGAGAATCCATCCTGTGGATGTACAGATTCTCCCTTGATCTAGTAAATTTGAGAGAGATCAAAGCCAACATAGCCCCTTCTTAGTGTGGTCCTTCATACACCAATAGGGTCCATGTAAACATATAAACAAAATATATATTCACTTGTGGATTAGGAGGACACCCTTAGTGGTGCCTTATCCTAAGCAGGTATCTTATCTTTAGGGCTGTGTCACCAAAACTCTTTATGGTAATTTCCTGACTACTCTTGAGTTGATATAAGTCCCTAATGACATTCACTCAGTAGTTGCCCAAAGTCGGGTTTGATTTGTTGTACTACCAATAGGTCACCCCAATGGTTGTTCCCTACTTTAGAAGATGTATGTCTGCTACGCCTTCTTCCTAGCATAGCTGTTGCACATCGAAAGGAAACCCCTTAGGTTGGCTAGTCTTACCCCACAACCAGTAGAGTATCCCTTTAGATTTGTAAATCTGAGATAGGATATGTCTGATATATCCTCTTCTCAGTGGGTCCATCACAGACCGACATGGTCCATAAATTAAATTTATCAAATTTGACTGAGCTCACATCCCTGGTGAATATGTTCTTAATTTGAAATCAAACTAAACCAAATAAACCATATCAAATCACATGAAATTAAGATAAAATTAATCTTGACTAGTTTTGAGTTGATATAAGTCCTCAGCGAGCTTCACTCAGTAGTTGCCCTAGGTCAAGTTTGATTTATTATGCATCCAATAGGTCACCCTAGTGGTTATTCCTCACTTTGGAAAATGTAAGTATGCTACTCCTTCCTAACACAGTCGTTGCACACCGAAAGTCAACCCCTTAGGTTGCCTAGCTGTACCCTACAATCGATAGACTACCCCTTTGGATTTGTAAACCTGAGGTAGGTGAAGGCTAATATAGCCCCTTCTCAGTGGGTCCATCGAACACCGATAGGGTCATACATTAACTCAGATTAAATTAAACCCAATCTGATTTGGCCCAATGGAGTTAAATCACACACTTCTCCCTAGTGGAGTCCTAAATCATATATAAATAAGTCAAGCAAAAAAATCAAATTCAAAACCAACCCCTCCAGTGGAGCCAAATTAAGCCAATTCCCCTAGTAGAGCCTAAATCAAAGAAATCCAACCACACTCTTATTCCCCTTTGGATACATCCCAAACAAATCTATGAAATTAAACTCAATCTAATCCTCGTGGATAGCACTACTTCCCTAGGGGAAGGTTCATATACCCGATCCTTAGCAGACTAGAGTCCATATCTCTAGCATATATGCCTCCAGATCAATTAAAATAAAAAACAAATTAAATTCAATTCAATCTAAATCCCCGGTGGATTATAATTTTTATCCCCAATAGATCATCTTTCCACAAATCATATAATCAAATAAAATTCAAAACTTATCCTCAGTTGATTTTCTTCTTAAATGCCCTCGCATAGATGTCTATGCATGATCTCCATGTCCATGTGACATGGAATTCTCTTCAAATCTTATTTCTTCTCTTATGCACACCTTTAATACTTCAACCAAAAGCCTTACAATGTATTCATTAAATTACATCATTTTAACGTTGTAATCAACATTTTATGATTTATCATGGTGCAAGCTCAAACTAAATATATAATGTCATGCTAAACATATTACATTGTGAATTAACACACTATATTATAATATATGATGTTATATTATAATTTGCTAAAATCTAAAATATTGTCTAACATTACACCTCATTAGAATCACTTAAAAAGAACAAATACCAAATTTTTTTCAAAATATGAATAATGTTCATTTTGGATGTAAAATTTTTATTTTTCTATTAAAAATGGTACAAAATATCGTAATTGTGGTGTTGCTTCTTGGTGTGTGCCATGAATTTGGCCAAATTCTTCCATCTCAACCTTCAAATTAACATTTTTGTGAGTTTTGACCTAATTTATTATAACAAAAGTATAACATACTAAAATGTACAATAACATTTACTAACACTCCACTACATTCATATATATTTGAAGTTGTAATATTATGTACATTATATTTTAATATCTTTCATATAATATATTATCTTACATTACACCTTAAAATGAATCACTTTAAGCAAAAAAAAAAAATATAATATTTGATTAAAAAATGAACATTTATTTTGGATGTAAAATTCCATTCTTTTGATTAAATGACACACCATAGCACACCCCAATGATGTTCCTAAAACACCATAAATTTTTCCAAATCCCATCATGTCAGCCTATAAATTAGTATTTTTCTGAATTATACCAGTACAAACTCTACTACCTCATACTATAACAAACTAAAATATTCTAAACAACAAGTACTAATACACAATAGTATGCTATGATGCATGATGCTACACTATGTTATGGCATCCTATATTATAATACATTATTACATATTATATTATAATATATTGCATATCACATCTCAAGGGATTACTTAAGATAAAAATTCATAAAATTAGTCTAATTAATAAAAAACATATATATTTTAGTCTTATCCCTTACATATTTTAAATTGAAATAATATATTATGATGGCATGCTCTACTTATTATGAATTTGGCTAAATTCCACCAATTTAAAGCCTAAATAAACATTTTTATAAATAATGCTAGTGTAGGCTTGACTGCATGATTGTAAAATACAAAAAGAATTTAAAATGTGTAGGACAATAAATTATAATATATGATGCTATACTATGCTACAATATATAATATTTATTTTGATCATAAAATCTTACTTTTTATAGTACAAATGGTGTAGCACACCTTTGGTACTGCAACCTAATTCTCACTTCAAATTTAACAAATTTCATCATCTTATTTATTAAATCTATATTTTTATGATTTATATTAATATAGACTATAAGGCACAATACCATAATATACTAAAACATTTCAAAACATCTTATAAAATCCAAAAACACGTCACTACAAGCTCAAATGTATGATTCTACATTATATTATAATATATGGTTGTATAATATGATTTAGGGTTAGGGCTTAGGGTATTCAAATCTTTAATAGTCAAGGGAAAGTCTCTTTAAGACATTTTATTTAGCTACCATAACTATGTTAGGATTAGGTCATTTTTTAGATCTACTCATAATGAGATCTTTATTCATGGTTTAGGGTTTAGGGTTTAGGGTTAGGGTTAGGGTTAGGGTTTAAGGTTAGTTTAGGGTTTAGGATTTATGGTTTGGGGTTAGTTTAGGGATTAGGGTTTAGGGTTAGTTTAGGGTTTATAGTTTAGGGTTTAGGGTTTCGGGTTTAGGGTTTAGGATTTAGGGTTTAGGGTTTAGAGTTTAAAGTTTAGGGTTTAGGGTTTAGGGTTTAGTGTTCATGGTTTAAGGTTTAATAGAGAATAAATTTAGATTCAACATTTCTTCTTTTTGATTTCATCAATCAAGTAGCACCCCAAGTTATCTAAGACACAAGCCATGACATAGATAAAAAATAAGCACGTATAGAGAAAATTAAAACCCTAGATAAGTAAAACCATCTCTACTATGAAGACAGTTCCATAAGCAGCAGATCGGATCAGCCGTTCTTGAGTTTCTCCAGTTCCAATCAAAAACATCATTGCCTCTTGAGTAGTAGAATCTGCCATCATATCCTCGATCTCTCCTTTTGTCACCATCATAGTTGTAACCTTCATCACTCCTCCCTCCTCCAAAACCACCACTACTCTGACCACCACCTTTGTATCCACTAGCACCTCTAGATACCCCACCACCACTACAATAATTGCTGCCTCCACCTTCGCCCCATCTGGATCTAGGCAGCTGGTTGACGGTGATGTTCTTGCCATCAAGGTTTTGGGCATTCTTAGGGTTTAGGGTTAGTTTAGGGTTTAGGGTTTAGCATTTAGGGTTGTAGGTTTTAGAGTTTAGGGTTTAGGATTTAGGGTTTAGGGTTTAGGGTTTTAAGGTTTACCGTTTAGGGTTTAGGATTTTACGGTTTAGGGTTGTAGGTTTAGGGTTATAATTTTAGGGTTGTAGGTATATGGTTTGGGGCTGGGGGTTTAGGGCTTGTTTTAGGGTTTAGGGTTTAGGATTTTTCATTTTAAATTAAGTAAACCACAAAGTTTAGGTTTATTTAGTTTATTTTTTATTTGAGTTTATTTTATTTTTTTTATTTTTTATTTTTATTTAGTTTAGCTTATTTATTTTAGGTTTATTTTCTTTAGTTTAGATTTTTTATTTTAGTTTATTTTTTAGGTTTAGGTTTATTTTTTAGCTGAGTTTTATTTTTATTTTATTTTAGGTTTAGGTTTTATTTTTTATTTTTAGGTTTAGGTTTAGGTTTAGTTTATTTTTAGGTTTTATTTTAGAGTTTATTTATTTTAGTTTAGGTTTAGGTTTATTTTATTTTATTTATTTTACTTTTATTTTAGGTTTATGTTTTTTTTAGTTTAGGGTTTAGGTTTTATTTTTTATTTATTTTTAAGTTTTATTTTAGAAATTTAGCTTTTTATTTAGTTTTTTATTTTTAGATTATTTTATTTTTATTTTATGTTTATTTTTTTATTTAGGTTTTTTTAATTTAGTTTAGGTTTTTATTTAGTTTAGTTTAGGTTTTTATTTATTTTATTTTAGATTAGTTTATGTTTTTTATTTATTTTTTTTTAGGTTTAGGTTTAGGTTTAGGTTTTAGTTTTAGTTTTTATTTTATTTTATTATTTTATTTTTTTATTTTAAGTTTATTTATTTATTTATTTTTAATTTTATTTAGTTTAAGTTTAGGTTTTTAGCTTTTTAGGGTTTAGGGTTTAGGGTTTAGGGTTAGTTTAGGGTTTAGGGTTTATGGTTTACGGTTTAGGGTTTAAGGTTTAAGATTAAGGGTTTAGGATTTAAGGTTTTTTTTAACAGAGAATAAATTTAGGTTCAACATTTCTTCTTTTTGATTTCATCAAGCAAGTAGCGCCCCAAGTTTTATAAGACACAAATGACAACATAAATAAAAAATGAGCACCCATAGAGCAAATCAAAATCCCCAGATAAGTAGAAACGTCTCTACTCTAAAGACACAGTTCCATAAGCAATAGATCGGGTCAACTGTTCTTCAGTTTCTCTAGTTCCCATTAGAACCACCCCTGCCTCTCGAGTATCAGGATCCGCCATCATATCCCCGATCACTCCTTCCGCCACCACCATGGCAATAACCTCCGCCACTCGTTCTTCCTCCATAATGACCATTACTCTAACCACAACCTCCATGTCCAATAGAACCTCCAAATCCCCCACCACCACTATAATAACTGCCACCTTCACCTCCATTGCTAGATCTAGACTAAGCCTAGTTAATAGTGATGTTCCTGACATCAAGGTTCTACCCATTCTTAGGGTTTAGGGTTAGTTTAGGGTTTAGGCTTTAGGGTTAGTTTAGGGTTTAGGCTTTAGGGTTTAGGGTTTAGGGTTTGGAGTTTAGGGTTTAGGGTTGTAGGTTTTAGGGTTTAAGGTTTAGGGATTGGGGGTTAGGGTTTAGGGTTTTAGGTTAGGTTGGGGTTTAGGGTTTAGGGTTTTGGGTTTAGGGTTTGTTAGGGTTTAGGGTTTAAGGTTTATGGTTGTAGGTTTAGGCTTGTAGGTTTAGGGTTTAGGGTTTAGGGTTTAGGGTTTAGAGTTTAGGTTTTAGGGTTTAGTGTTTAGGGTTTTAGGGTTTAGGGTTGTAGGTTTAAGGTTATAAGTTTAGGATTTTGGGTTTAGGGTTAGTTTGAAGGTTTAAGTTTTAGGGATTTTTTTAAAAAAATTAATTAAACTCGTAGGTTTCGATTTATTTAGTTTATTTTTTTATTTATTTGAGTTTATTTTATTTTTAAATTTTATTTAAGTTTATTTTTCTTATTTAGTTTAGTTTATTTATTTAAGGTTTATTTATCTTAGTTTAGGTTTTTTATTTTAGTTTATTTTTGAGGTTTAGGTTTTTTTAATTGAGTTTTATTTTTATTTTATTTTTTATGTTTAGGTTTTATTTTTTATTTTTAGGTTTTGGTTTAGGTATTTATTTTATTTTTTTAGGTTTAGGTTTTAGGTCTTTATTTTAGGTTTATTTTTAGGTTTTATTTTTTAGTTTAGGTTTAAGTTTATTTTTAGTTTAGTTTATTTTATTTAGTTTAGGTTTAGGTTTAGGTTTAGGTTTTATTTTCTTATTTTTTTAGGTTTTATTTTTAGGTTTATTTTTTTTGTTTATGTTTTTATTTAGTTTTTAATTTAGGATTACTTTATTTTTATTTTACATTTAGTTTTAATTTTATTTAGGATTTTGATTCTTTGGTTTATTTTATTTTTTAGTTTAGTTTAAGTTTTAATTTAATTTATTTTTACTTTTTATTTTATTTTATTTTTAGGTTTAGGTTTAGGTTTTTATTTCATTTTACTTTATTTTAGTTTAGGTTTATTTATTTATTTTACGATTAAGTTTTATTTAGTTTAGGTTTAATTTTTAAGATTTTAGGGTTTAGGGTTTTGGGTTTAGGGATGAGGGTTTAAGGTTTAGGGTTTAGAGTTTTAGGATTTAGGGTTTTAGGGTTTAAGGTTTAGGGTTAGGGTTTAGGGTTTAGGGTTTAGGGTTTCTGGTTTAATTTTTAGGCTTTAGGTTTTAGGGTTTTGAGGGTTTAGGGTTTAAGGTTAGATTAGGGTTTAGGGTTAGTTTATTACTTAGGGTTTAGGCTTTAGGGTTTAGGGTATTTAGGGTTTAGGTTTTAGGGTTTAGGGTTAGTTTAGAATTTAGGGTTTAAGGTTTTAGGGTTTTAGTGTTTTAGGGTTTATGATTTAGGGTTTAGGGTTTATAATTTAGGGTTAGGGTTAGGGTTAGGGTTTAAGGTTTAGGGATTAGGGTTGTAGGTGTAGGGTTAGTTTTAGGATTTAGGGTTTAGGGTTTAGGTTTAGATTTAGGGTTTATGGTTTAGAGTTTAGGGTTTAGGGCTTTCTTCTTTAAATTAAGTAAATCTGTAAGTTTAGGTTTATTTAGTTTATTTTTTATTTATTTTAGTTATTTTATTTTTTATTTTTATTTAGGTTCATTTTTTATTTTTTATAGTTTAGTTTATTTATTATAGGTTTATTTATTGTAGTTTAGGTTTTTTATTTTAGTTTATTTTTTAGGTTTATGTTTTGGTTTATGCTTATTTTTTAGTTTAGTTTTAATTTTATTTTATCTTTTAAGTTTAGGTTTTTTTTTAGGTTTAGGTGTAGGTTTCTATTTTTTTTTTTTTGTTTATGTTTTAGGTTTTTATTTTAGGCTTACATTTAGGTTTTAGTTTTTAGTTTAGGTTTAGGTTTATTTTTAGTTTATTTTATTTTATTTAGTTTAGGATTTAGGTTAAGTTTATTTTAGGTTACACTTTAGGTTTTATTTATTTTATTTTTGTTTATTTTAGTTTAGGTTTTGGTTTATTTTATTTTGGTTATTTCAGGTTTACGATTTTTTTTTAGTTTAGGGTTTAGATTTTAATTTTTAATTTATATTTAGTTTTATTTTTTTAGGTTTGGTTTTTTATTTAGTTTTATTTTATTAGATTTTAGGTTTATTTTATTTTTATTTTACGTTTAGTTTATATTTTTAGGTTTATTTGATTTTTATGTTTAGGTTTAGGTTTAAGTTTAGGTTTTAGTTTAGGTTTTTATTTTATTAATTTTATTTAAGTCTAGGTTTATTTATTTATTTTATTTTTAGGTGTTATTTAGTTTAGGTTTAGGTTTTTAGGTTATTAGGGTTTAGGGTTTAGGGTTTGGGGTTTTGGTTTAGGGTTTAGGTTTAGGGTTTAATGTTTAGGGTTTTAAGGTTTAGGGTTTAGGGTTGTAGGTTTAGGGTTCACGGTTTAAGGTTTAGGGTTTAGAGTTTAGGGTTATGGTATATTTTTTTTTAATTTAGTAAACTCTTTCGTTTAGGTTTATTTAGTTTATTTTTTTATTTTTTATTTATTTTATCATATTTTAATTATTATTTTTATTTATGTTTATGTTTACTTTTATTTAGTTTAGTTTATTTATTTTAAGTTTATTTATTTTAGTTTAAGCTTTTTATTTTAGTTTATTTTTTAGGTTTAGGTTAAGGTTTATTTTTTAGTATCATTTTTTTATGTTTAGGTTTTATTTTTTATTTTTAGGTTTTTATCTTATTTTTGTTAGTTTAGGTTTTATGTTTATTTTCAGGTTTTGTTTTTTAGTTCAGGTTTAGGTTTATTTTTAGTTTATTTTATTTTATTTAGGATTTAGGTTTAGGTTTTATTTATTTTAGATTAGCTTATTTAAGTTTAGGTTTAGGTTTATTTTATTTTTATTTTAGGTTTAGGTTATTTTATAATTTAGGGTTTAGTTTTAAGTTTTTATTTATTTTTAAGTTTTATTTTGAAGTTTATTTTTTGGTTTAGGTTTTTATTTAGTTTTTATTTTAGGTTTATTTTATTTTTATTTTAGGTTTAGTTTTTATTTTATTTAGGTTTTTTATTTTTTAGTTTAGTTTAGGACTTTATTTATTTTATTTTAGTTTAGTTTTTAATTTATTTTATTTTATTTTTAGGTTTAGGTTTAGGTTTTTATTTTTGTTTAGGTTTTTATTCTAATTTAATTTTTTATTTTATTTTGGTTAAGGTTTTTTTATTTATTTTATTTTTAGGTTTAGGTTTTTAACTTCTTAGGGTTTAGGGTTAGTTGAGGGTTTAGGGTTTATGGTTTAGGATTTAGGGTTTAGGGTTTAGGGTTTAGGTTTTAGGTTTTAGGTTTTAGGGTATAGGGTTTCAGGGTTTAGGGTTTTTAGGGTTTAGGGGTTAGTGTTTAGGTTTTAGGTTTTAGGTTTAGGGTTCATGTTTTAATTTAAGAAATAGGGTTTTTGGTTTTTTTTAATAGAGAACAAATTCATATTCAACATTTCTTATTTTGATTTCATCAAGTAACACCAAGTTTTCTAAGACACAAGTGGAGATAGATAAAATATGAGCATGCATAGGAAAATAAAAAATATAACTAGAATCATCTGCAAAGACATAGTTCCATAAGCAACAGATTGAATCGAAAATCTTTCAAATTCTCCAGTTCCCATCAAAGCCACCCCAACCTCTCGAGTAGCTGGATCCACCATCATATCCTCGATCTCTCCCTTCAACACCGCCATGGTGGTAACCTCCGTAGCTCCTCCCGGCTCCATAACCACCACTGCTCTGACCACCACCTCCATATCCACCAGAACCTACATATCCCTCACCACCACTACAATAATTATCGCCTCTGCCTTCACGTCCACCGCCTTGATCTGGGCAGTTGGCGGTGATGTTCTCAGTTACGTCCATTCTTAGGGTTTAGGTTTATTATGTTCCAGGGTTTAGGATTATTTTTTAATTTATTTAGTTACTTTAGGTTTAGGTTTAAAGTTTGGGTTTAAGGTTAAGGTTTAGGGTTTAGGGTTTAGGGTTTAGGGTCTAGGGTTTAGTGTTCAGGGCTGAAGGTTTAGGGTTTACGCTTTTAGTGTTTAGGGTATAGCATTTTATGGTTAATGGTTTAGGGTTACGGATTACTATTTAAGGATTAGGGTTTAGTGTTTAGGCTTTAGGGTTTAGGATTTAATTTAGGGTTTAGGGTTTAGGGTTTATGGTTAAGGGTTGTAGGTTTAGGGTTGTTTGGTTTAGGGTTAGTTTTAGGATTTATGGTTAAGGGTTTAGGGTTTAGGATTTAGGGTTTAAGGTTTAGGGCTTAGTGTTTTTTTTTTAAAATCAAGTAAACTAGTAGGTTTATTTTATTTATTTTACTTTAATTTATTTTTATTTTATTTAGGTTTATTTTGAATTTTTATTTAGTTTAGATTTTTTATTTTTGATTTATTTATTTTAGATTATTTTATTTTATTTTAGTTTATTTTTTAGGTTTAGTTTAAGTTTATGATTAATTTTAGTTGAGTTTTATTTTTTATTTTATTTTTGGTTTAGGTTTTATTTTTTTTTATTTTAGGTTTATCTTTAGATTTTATTTTATTTTTAAGGTTTCACTGTGTTTATATTTGAGGTTTATTTTTAAGTTTTATTATTTAGTTTAGGTTTAGATTTATTTTTAGTTTATTTGATTTTATTTAGTTTAGGGTTTAATTTTAGTTTATTTTAGGTTTAGGTTTAGTTTTATTTATTTTACTTTAGGTTTAGGTTTATTTATTTTGTTTATTTCAGGTTTACATTTTTCTTAGTTTATGGTTTTGATTTAATTTTTTTTTTAGGTTTATTTTTTTGGTTTAGGCTTTTATTTAGTTTTTATTTTATTTTATTTCAAGTTTATTTCTTATTCATTTTACATTTAGTTTTTATTTTATTTTAATATTTTGTTTTTAGGTTTATTTTATTTTTTAGTTTAGCTTAGGTTTTTATTTTTTTAATTTAGTTTATTATTTAGTTATATTTTATTTTATTTTCTATTTAGGTTTAGGTTTAGGTTTAGGTTTTAGGTTTTAGTTTAGGTTTTATATTATTTTATTTTATTATTCTTTTTTAGGTAGGTTTATTTTAGGTTTATTTAGTTTAGCTCAGTTTAGGTTTAGTAAGTGGTTATAGGTTTGTCAGTTTAGGGCCCAGGGTTTAGGGTCAGGGTTTAGAGTTTAGGGTTTATGTGTAGGTTTAGGGTAGGGTTTAAGGTTTTATGATCAGAGTTTATGGTTTAGGGTTTATGGTTGCAGGTTTAGATTGGAGTGGATTAGTTTCTGCCAGGGTTTAGAGTATCTTATCTTATGAGTTTATTTTTTTATTTTATTTAGGTTTATTTTTATTTTATTTAGTTTGGTATTTTTATTTTATGTTTCTTTATTTTAGTTTTAGGTTTTATTTATTTTTAAGTTTATGTTTAGGTTTATGTTTATTTTTAGTTTAGCTTTATTTTATTTAATTTTAGGTTTAGGTTTTATTTTAAAATTTAGGTTTTATTTTATTTTTTAGGTTTAAATTTTAGGTATTTATTTTAGGTTTATTTTTAAGTTTATTTTTTTTATTTTAGTTTATGTTTATTTTATATTTTATTTTATTTATTTGGGTTTAGGTTTAGTTTATTTTAGGTTTAGGTTTAAGTTTTATTTATTTTTGTTTAGCTTTAGGTTTATTTTATTTTGTTTATTTTAGGCTTAGTTTTTTTTAATTTAAGGTTAAGGTTTTATCTTTTTATTTATTTTTAGGTTTATTTTTTAAGTTTAGGTTTTTAATTACTTTTAATTTAATTTTATTTTAGGTTTATTTTATTTTTAATTAACATTTAGTTTTTATTTTATTCTGGTTTTTTTTAATATTAGGTTTATTTTATTTTTTTAGATTAGTTTAGGTTTTTATTTATTTTATTTTAGATTAGTTTTTATTTATTTTATTTTAGTTTAGTTTTTATTTTTTATTTTATTTTATTTTTAGGTTTAGGTTTAAGTTTAGGTTTATGTTAAGGTTTAGATTTTTGTTTAGGTTCTTATTTTATTATTTATGTATGTTTTTTTTATTTATTTTATTTTAGATTTTCTTTAGTTTAGGTTTGGATGGTTTAGATATAGTGTTTAAAGTTTAAGTT
The DNA here is from genome assembly GCA_021442155.1 of Cymbidium sinense. NCBI lineage: Eukaryota > Viridiplantae > Streptophyta > Magnoliopsida > Asparagales > Orchidaceae > Cymbidium > Cymbidium sinense. The sequence continues at coordinate 59,447,398 of CM038214.1, read as the reverse complement.
TAGGTTTAGGGTGGGGCATAGAGTTTAGTTTAGGGTAGGTTGCAGGTTTTAGGGTTTAGGGTCAGGGTTGGGTGGCCTGGAGGGCTTGATTCAAGTCTGTTTGGTAGGGTATTAGGATTTAGGGTTTAGGGTTTAGGGGTTTTTTATTTGTTTTTTTTATTTACTTTTTTTATTTTGGTTTTTTAATTAAGTAAACTAGAATGTTTTGGTTTATTTAGTTAATTTAGTTTATTTTTTATTTATTTTACTTTATTTTATTTAGATTTATTTTATTTTTATTTGTTTAATTTATTTATTTTAGTATTTCTTAGGTTGTTTAGGTTTATTTTTAGTTTAATTTTATTTTATTTTTATATTTTATGTTTAGGTTTTATTTTTTATTTTTAGGTTTAGGTTTAAGTTTTAATTATTTTTAAGTTTAGGTCTTATGTTTTTATTTTAGGTATTATTTTTTAATTTAGGTTTAGGTTTATGTTTAGTTTATTTTATTTTATTTAAGGTTTGGGTTTAGGTTTAGGTTTAGTTTATTTTAAGTTTAAGTTTAGGTTTTTGTTATTTTAGTTTAGGTGTAGGTTTATTTTATTTTTATTTTAGGTTTAGTTTTTTATAATTTAAGGTTTAGGTTTTATTTTTTTTATTTTTTATTTTAATTTTAGGTTTATATTTCAAGTTTAGTTTTATTTAGTTTTATTTTATTTTATTTTAGGTTTATTTTATTTAAGTTTTATTTTTACGTTAGTTTAGACTTTCTTTATTTTATTTTAGTTCTCTTTTATTTTTATTTTATTTTCTTTTTAGGTTTTGGTTTAGGTTTAAGTTTTAGTTTAGGTTTTATTTTATTTTATTATTTTATTTTATTTTGGTTTAGGTTTTTTATTTATTTATTTTTTTAGGTTTGTATAGGGTTTAAGTTTTTAGCTTTTAGGGTTTAGTGGTTTAGGGTTTAGGGTTTTAGGGTCTGTGGTTTAGAATTTAGTGTGGTTTAGGTTTTAGATTTAGGGTTTAGCTTTAGGCTTTATGTCTAGGGTTCGTGTTTTAGTTTTGTTAACAAAGAATAAATTCCTATTCAACATTGTTTCTTTTTGATTTCATTAACCAAGTAACACACCAAGTTTTCTATGACACCAGTGATGACATAGATAAAAAATGAGCATGCAAAGAACAAATCGAAAACCCTAGATTATTAGAACTGTCTCTACTGTAAAGACAGTTCCATAAGCAGCAGATCGGATCGGTCGTTCTTCAGTTCCTCTAATTTACATTAGAACCACTCCAGCCTTTTGAGTAGCGGGATCCAACATCATATCTCTGATATCTCCTCCGCCACCATCGCAGTTGTAACCTCTGACGCTTCTCCTACCTCGATAACCACCATCGCCCACCACCACCTCCATATCCACATGCACCTCCAAAACCCCCACCACCACTTCATTGACCGCTTCCTCCACCTTCGCATCCACCGCCACGTCTAGACTAAGCCTAGTTGACGTTGATGTTCCTTTCATCAAGGTTCTGCCCATTCTTAAGATTTAGGTTTAGGTTTAGGTTTATTAAGTTTTAGAGCTTAAGTTTATTTTTTTAATTTATTTAGTTACTTTAGGATTAGTTTAGTAGGGTGGGGTTTAGGTTTAGTTGTGGGTGTAGTGTTAGTTTAGGGTTTAGGTTATATGGTTGTGGTTTAGGGTTTAGGGTATTAGTGTTTATTCTTTAGGGTTTTTAAGAATTAGGGTTAGGGTTTGGAGGTTTATGGTTTGTGGGTTTTTAGGATTGTGGTTTAGGGGCCTGTGGGTTTAGTGGATCTTTAATTAAGCAAACCCGAGGTTTAGGTTTATTTAGTTTTTAGTTTAGGGTTTAGGGTTTTAGGATTTAGGGTAGGGTTTAGGGTTTGGTGGAGGTCATGGTTAGGGTAGGCTCAGGGTTTAGGATTAGGTTTTAGTGTTTTTTTTTAAAATTAAGTATTAGTAGGTTTAATTTTTATTTAGTTTATTTTTATGTATTTAGTTTATTTTATTTTTTTTTTATTCTTATTTAGGTTTATTTTTTTATTTTATTTAGTTTAGTTTTATTTATTTTAAGATTATTTATTTTAGTTTAGGTTTTCATTTTACTTAATTTTAGGTTTAGGTTTAGGTTTATTTTCAACTGAATTTTCTTTATTTTTTTAGGTTTTATTTTTTTATTTTAGGTTTAGGTTTAGGTTTTTATTTTATTTTTTTTAGGTTTAAGCTTTAGGTTTTTATTTTAGGTTTATTTTTAGGTTTTATTTTTTAGTTTAGGTTTAAATTTATTTTTAGTTTATTTTATATTATTTAGTTTAGGTTTATGTTTAGGTTTTTTTTTTCTTTTTGTTTAGTTTATTTTAGTTTAGGTTTAGGTTTATTTTATTTTGTTTATTTTATTTTTATTTTAGGTTTAGGTTTTTTTTAGTTTAGGGTTTAGGTATAAATTTTTATTTTTTTAGGTTTTATTTTTAATTTTATTTTTTAGGTTTAAGTTTTTATTTGGTTTTTATTTTAGGTTTATTTTAGGTTTATTTTATTTTTATTTTATGTTTAGTTTTAATTTTATTTAGGTATTTTATTCTTAGGTTTATTTTACTTTTTATTTTAGTTTTGGTTTTTATTTATTTTATTTTATTTTTAGGTTTAGGTTAAGGTTTAAGTTTAGGTTTTTATTTTATTTTAGACTCAAATCTTCGATGAACTCATTCATCATCAAGTTGAGTGCTATGTCGATGATCTTGTGGTCAAAAGTATAGAAAAAGAAGACCATCTCTTGATTTGAGAGTAGTGAAAGCGCAATTTTAACCTCAAAATGAACCCCTGTGTTTAGAGTGGCTTCAAGGAAATTCTTGGGGTTTGTTGTCCACACCGTGTAATCAAAATTGATCGTGAGAAGATCAAGGCATATTAGAAATTCCACCCCTAAAAGTTTAACTCAACCTTAGATCATTTTGTCAGATCTAAGATGATTTATATCCAACCTATCGAAGATGTCACCATTCTCAGACTTGTCAAAAGGCCAAGTTCAAGTGGGATGATGAGTGTGAGCATGCCTTCGAAGACATCAAGCATTACCTGATGATGTCACCGGTTCTAGCAACCCCTATTCCCTCTAAATTACACTATTGCATTAGACAACTCCCTTGGTTTTTGTTGGCCCAAGCCAAAGATGAAGGGAAGGAAAATGCACACTACTACCTCAACCGTCGTCTAATCCCTACTGAAGCTAATTTTCCAGCCATTGAGAAGTATTGCCTAGCATTAATCTTTGATCCCAAAAGTTACAACACTACATGCTTCCTCATAAAGTGAACTTAATCTCTAAAATCAATCCACTACAATATCTCATGACACGGCTGATGCTATCCTAATGGTTGGCATGACGGTCCATGATCCTCTCACAGTTTGACATTACCTTCGTACCCCTCCATGTGCTGAAAGAACAAGCACTAGTAGATTTCTTAGCAACACACCCATTTCTTGCTGACTCTCCACTGAGTGATGATCTCCCCGATGAACAAATCATGAACTTACGGGATACTAGCATTCACCATTTGGAGATGTACTTTGATGGTGCGGCTTCCTCTCAAAGAGGAGAAAAACCATAATCTACTATTCCAGGAAAGGTAAGGTTAAGAATAGTTCTCTTAACTCCGGACTATGATGTGATGAGATTCTCATATCATCTGTCCAATCCCTTCACCAACAACAAAGTCGAATATGAGGGTCTAATTGTAGGTTTGGAGTTATCTGTTACTCCAAGCATCTAGAACATCAACTTATTTGGGGATTCTTAGCTAATTATCAACCAAATCGCTAGGTCCTATAAGGTTATAAAGCTCAAGCTCCATCACTACCACAAGTACACCATGGAGTTATTAGCCCAAATCCTAGAGGTTATAATTTATAAGATTCCTTGAGGATAGAATGTCATAGCGTATGTTTTAGCCAAGCATGCCAAGGAGTTGGCATGTCCGGAGGATGAGTCCTTATCAATAAAGGTCCAAAATAGACAAGTCTTATCCCTTATTGATATTGAACTTATCAAAAAGTACTCTCTTGAAGGGGAGGTTGACATTGCCAAAAAGGATGAAAAGATAGATTGGAGGCAACCATTCATGGATTACCTAAATAAAGGCAAACTACCTCAAGAGAAGTCCCAAGCCCATCAGATGAAGCAGAGAGCACTTTCCTATGCTCTTATGGATGGTGTTTTGTATTGGCAGTCTTTCGATCATATGTGGTTACATTGTTTAGACAATCATGAAGCCCATAAGATCATGATCGAAGTACACTCAAGATTATGTGGAGCCAGCCAATCGGGTCTGAAGATGAAAGCTAAGAAGAAGTGACTAGAATACTACAACCGATGATCAAATATTGCATGGATATGGCTAGAGAGGCCACCAATGTCAAATACATGGTGTGGTCCTACACCAACAACCCAACATTCTACATCCTACATTGGCCTCATGTCCATTCGAAAGTGTTGGGGTAACATAGTGAGTCCGATTGATCCTCTTTTTCCAAGGGTCATCGTTCACCTACTATTAACTACTTTTCCAATTGGGCGAATGATTTCTTGAGAGGTCACATGCTCCAGCTTTTAAGAACCATATCGTATATAGGTTTAGAGTGCCTCGATGAATTATATATGATAATGCTACTACATTCAAGAGCATTGAGATCAACAACTTTGCCTGGAGACACAGCATAGATTAGAGATATTCTATCATCAACTACCCGAGGGCAAACGGCTTAGCAGAAGTATTCAACAAAATAATCATCCAAATACTAAAAAAGACACTCGACAATAATAACCCATAAATGGCATGAGTAGTTATTGAAGTGGGCCAACCGCACTACATATAGAACTCTGACTCATTCTACTCCTTTCTCCTTAGTGTATAAGTCTGAAGCCATTCAACCATTAAAAGTCTAACTCTCATCACTTAGGATAGTTGTGGGTAGCAAGATCACAATAGAGCAGAATACCAAGTTACAGTTAGAAGAGCTCGAAGGTTTGGAGGAGAGATGCCTACGAGCATGCCAAAATCTTGAGTTATACAAAGCTAAAATGATTCAAGCTCACAACAAGTAGGTCTTACCTAGAGCTTTTCAAGTAGGAGAGCTTATTTTAGATCTAAGGAGACTGATTGTTGATAGTCGTAAGATGGGAGGCAAGTTTGAACCCACTTGGGAAGGCCCTTTTGCCATAGAGAAGGCCTACCAAGGAGGATCTTATCAGCTTATTAATCATAAGAGAGAGCGCCCAATACTTTTAATCAATAGGCTCTACTTAAGGAAATATTATAAATCATGTTTGAAAATAATTATCATCAATATAAATTCCATTTTGAATTCAATCTCTTCCATGTTGAAAATATTCTTATTTGCAAATCTATCATTATGTGTTTAGGGTAGGTGTAAAGAGCCTATGCGGCATCATATCCTTGATCGACATAACACGAACTCAAACTACACACAAAGATATAAAATAAACACATATCTTTTATCTCAGGATACTTGAGTTAATATAATGTCCCCAGCGGCACTCACTGAGTAGCTGCTCTAGGTCAAGTTGACATGCTACCCTGCTAGTGTATCACCCTAGTGGTCTTCTTGCTTTGGAGGATGTAAGTCTACTTAACTTTACTTCCTTACTTGGCCAGTGCACACCGATGAGCACCTTGTTAGTTTGATAGGCCTTTCCGTGCAACTAGTAAGCTACCTCATGTTAGCTTCGTTTAAGAGGATGTGATTCTATTACACTTTCTTATTGGATTAGCCTTCATTCACTAACAGGGTTGAGTATATTTAAAGTTTAGGATAAGTCCCCTAGTAGCTCCTTTCCTCCTGACTGCTTCAAGTCTAAGTGCAGTCCTTCCTTGGGGAACCACACTAAGTAGTCTCTCTAGGTAGATAGTATATGTCTCACCGATGATAGACTATCTCGATGATCCATTTCGCTTGGAAAGTTGTAAGCCTACATGCTTTATTTCGAGGTTGATCGTTGAACACCGACGGGTGCACCATACATTTCTTGGTTCTCACTATGTTGATGGATACACCAATCATGCTGACGGATACACCACTCATGTTGATGGATACAGCTTAGGTTGGTTGGTTCTCACTCCTTAGGATACACCACTCATAGAAGATTTAAGTCTGCTATACTTTCTCCTTGAGTTGGCCACCCTACACCTATAGGATTTCTTTTTTAGGGCTCAGGATAATGCCCCTAGTAGCAACTCCCCTGTGGGCACTATATTTGGATCACGTGCTTTGGACCCAATTTAGACACTACCCGAGTTATTATCAAATCGGACAGTTCCCCTTTCTAGTAACCACCGCTATGGTTGGAGAATCCATTCTGTGGATGTGCAAATTCTCCCTTGGTCTAGTAAATCTGAGATAGGTCAAAGCTGATATATGCCCTTCTTAGTGTGGTCCCTTGCATACCAACAGGGCCTATGAAAACATATAAACAAAATATATATTCACTTATGGATTAGGGGGACACCCCTAGTGGAACTTATTCTCAAGCATGTATCCTATCTTTAGGGCAATGTCAGCAAAACTCCCTATAGGAATCACGTGATTACCCTTGAGTTGATATAAGTCCCTAGTGAAATTCACTTAGTAGTCGCCCCTAAGTCAGGTTTGATTTATTGTGCTACCAACATGTCACCCCAGTGGTTGTTCCTTACTTTAGAAGATGTAAGTCTGCTATGCCTTCTTCCTAGCACAGCCATTACACACCGAAAGGCAACCCCTTAGGATGGCTAGCTCTACCCCATGGCCAATAGGCTATCTATTTTGATATGTAAATTTGAGATAAGACAAGTTTGATATAGCCCCTTCTTAGTGGGTCGATCGCACACCGACATGGTCTATAAATTAAATCTATCAAATTTGATCGAGCTCACATCCTCAGTAGATATGGCCTCAATTCGAAATCAAACTAAACCAAACAAACTATATTAAATCACATGAAATTAAGATAAAATTAATCTTGACTACTTTTAAGTTGACAAAAGTCCCTAGAGACATTCACTTAGTAGTCTCCCAAGGTTAGGTTTGATTTATTGTACATCTAATAGGTCACCCTAGTGGTTGTTCCTCGGTTTGGACAATGTAGCTATGCTACGCCATCTTCCTCAAGATAGTACAACAAAGGCAAACCCCTTAGGTTGGCTAGCTTTACCCTGTAATTGGTAGACTATCCCTTTGGATTTGTAATCCTGAGGTAGGTCAAGGCTGATATAGCCTCTTCTCAATGGGTCCATCACACACCTATAGGGTCCATACATTAACTCAAATTAAACAAAACCCATTCTGATTTTCCCAAGGGAGTTAAATCACACCCCTTCCCAGTGGAGCCCTAAATAATATATAAACAAGTTAAGCAAATAAATCAAATTCAAAACCAACTTCCCTAGTGGAGCCAAATTAAACCAACTCCCCTAGTAGAATCTAAATCAAAGAAATCCAACTAAACTCTTATCCCCAATAAATACATCTCCAAAAAAATCTATGAAATCAAACTTAAATCCCAATCCCCAACAGGATAGCAAACACCTTCCCTAGTGGAAGGTTCATATACCGATCCCAGTGACCTCGAGCATATATATCTCTAGCGGTATGCCTCCACATCAATTAAAACAAAATAAATTAAGATTGATTAAATCTTAATCTGGTTGATTATAGATTCTTATCCCGAGTAGAACTTCATTCCATAAATCAAATCAAACTTAGAACTTATCCCCCCCAAATTTTCTTCTTCTATGCCCTCGACATAGACCCCTCACATGTCATGTTTAATGCATGTGTGATCCCCTAGTAGATCTCCCTCCATGTTCGTGACATGGAATTCTCATCAAATCTTATTTCTTCTCTTATTCACTACTTTAATACTTCAACCAAAAGCCTAATAATGTATTATTCAAATTACATCATCTTAACATTGTAATCAACATTTTTTGAATTAACATAATATATTATATTATAATATATGATGTTATATCATAATTTGCTTTAATAGAATATATTGTCTAACATTACACCTCATTAGAATCACTTAAAAGAAACAAATAACAAAATTTTCTCAAAATATGAATAATGTTCATTTTGGATGTAAAATTATTATTTTTCTATTAGAAATTGTACAAAATAGCATAATTTTGTTGTTGCTTGGTGTGTGCCATGAATTTGGCCAAATTCTTCCATCTCAACCTTCAAATTATCTTACATTGCACCTTAAAATGAATGACTTTAAGGACAAAATTTATAAAATTTGGTTGAAAAGTGAACATTTATTTTGGATGCAAAATTCCATTCTTTTGATTAAATGACTCACCATAGCACACCCCCAATGATGTTCCCTAAAGCTTACCTTAAATTTTGCCCATTCCCATCATCTCAGCTTATAAATCAATATTTTTATTAATTATATTAGTACAAACTCTACTACATCATACTATAACAAACTAAAATATGTTAAACAATAAGTAGTAATACACAATTGTATGCTATAATGCATGATGTTACACTATGTTATGGCATCCTATATTATAATACACTATAATATATTATATTATATTATATTGCATATCACATCATAAGGGATTGCTTAAGATAAAAAATCATAAATTAGTCTAAACAATAAAAAATATATATTTTTGTCATATTACTTGCATATTTTAAATTAAAACATTATATTATGGTGCCATGGTCTACCTATTATGAATTTGGCCAAATTTCACCATTTTAAAGTGTAAATCAACATTTTTATAAATAATGTTAGTGTAGGTTCGACTACATGATTGTAAAATACTAAAAGATATTAAAATGAATAAAAACATATAATAATTATTTTGAACATAAAATCTTACTTTTTAGACTACAAGTGGCGTAGCACAACTTTGGTATTACAACTTCATTCCCACTTCAAATTTAGCCAATTTCATCATCTAATTTATTAAATCAATATTTTTATGATTTATATTAATATAAACTATAGGGCAAATTACCATAATATACTAAAACATTTCAAAACATCTTATAACATCCAAAAACACATTACTACATGCTCAAATATATGATGCTACGTTATACTATAATATATGGTATTATAATATAATTTAGGGGTAGGGTTTAGGGTATTCAATCTCTAATAGTCAAGCGAAACTCTCTTGAGACAATTTCTTTAGCTACCATAACTATGCTAGGATTATGTCATTCTTTAGATCTACTCCTAATAACATCTTCATTCAAGGTTTAGGGTTTTGGGTTAGTTTTGGGTTTAGGGTTTAGGGTTTAGAGTTTAAGGTTTATGGTTTAGAATTTAGGGTTGTAGGTTTTAGTGTTTAGGGTTTATGGTTTTAGGGTTTAGGGTTTAGAATTTTAGGGTTTAGGGTTTAAGGTTTAGGGTTTAGGTTTAGGGTTTAGTATTTAGGGTTTAGGCTTAGTGTTTAGGGTTTAGGTTTTAAGGTTTAGGGATTAGGGTTTTAGTTTTAGGGTTATGGTTTAAGTTTTAGTTTAGGGTTTTAGGTTTAAGGTTTTTTTTTAATAGAGAATAAATTTTGATTCAACATTTTTTCTCTTTAATTTCATCACTGAAGTAGCACACCAAGTTTTCTAAGATAGAAGTGATGACATAGATAAAAAATGAGCACCCATAGAGCTAATCATCAACCCTAGATAAAGTCACAGCCAAGCAGCAGATGGATCGTATTCTTGATTCTCTAGGTCCCATCAAGCACCCCTCGGTAGAGATCCATCATATCCTCGGCACCACCATTTGTAACCTATCGCTCCTCCACCTCTTTAACCACTTGCTCCAACCACCACCTCGAGACTGCCAAGTTCCAAATCCCTCACCAACACTCGATAATCATCGCCCTTAGACTGACTGAGCTTAATTGACCGTGATGTTCCTACCATCAAGGTTTCTCCCATTCTTAGAGTTTAGAATTAGTTTATGGTTTAGGGTTTAGGGTTTAAGGTTTAGGGTTGTAGGTTTTAGGGTTTAAGGTTTATGGTTTAGGCTTTAGGGTTTAGGGTTTAGGGTTGTAGGTTTAGGTCTTAGCATTTAGGCTTGCAGGTTTAAGGTTTAGGGTTTAGGATTTATAGTTTAGGGTTTAGGGTACATGGGTTTTTTTTAAAAAAACTAAGTAAACTTGGAGGTTTAGGTTTATTCAATTTATTTTTTTATTTATTTTAGTTTATTTTATTTGTTTACTTAGGTTTATTTGTTTATTTATTTCAGGTTTGTTTATTTTAGTTTAAGTTTTTTTTTAGTTTATTTTTAGTTTTAGGCTTCAGTTTATGCTTATTTTAATTTAGTTTTATTTTTTTTTTTTTTTAGGTTTTATTTATTTTTAGGCATTTTAGGTTTTAAGGTTTAGTTTAGTGTTTGGGTTAGTGGGTTTGGGTTTAATAGGTTTTAGGTTTTTAGGTTTTGAGTTAGGGTTTGTAGGTTTGGTTTAGGGTTTTGGGTTTAGGGTTTAGGTTTTAGGGTTTATTTACTGTTAGGGTTTTGTTTTTTAATTTTTAAAGTAAACTAGGTTTATGTTTATTTAGTTCATTTTAATTTATTTTATTTTTTATTATTATTTTTATTATATTTATTTTATTTTATATATTGTTTATTTATTTTTTAGTTATTTTAGTTTAGGTTTTTTACTTTAGTTTATTTTTTAGGTTTAAGTTTAGGGCTATTTTTTAGTTCAATTTTATTTTTATTGTATTTTTTAGGTTTAGGTTTTATTTCTTATTTTTCGGTTTAGGTTTTGGTTTTTTTTTTTAATTTTTTAGGTTTAGGCTTTAGGTTTTTATTTTAGGTTTATTGTTATGTTTTATTTTTTAAGTTTAGGTTTAGGATTATTTTTATTTTATTTTATTTTATTTAGGGTTTAGGTTTTGGTTTATCATTTATTTAATTTAGTCTAGTTTATATAGTTTATGTTGAATTTTATTTTTTATTTTAGGTTTAGATTTTTTTTTTAGTTTAGGGTTTAGGTTTTATTTTTAATTTATTTTTAAGTTTTATTTTTATGTTTATTTTTCAGGTTTTGGTTTATATTTAGTTTTTATTGTATTTTAATTTAGGTTTTTTTTTTAGGTTTAGTTTTTTTTATTTAGGTTATTTATTTTTTACTTTAGTTTAGGTTATCAATTATTATTATATTTTCTTTTTAGGTTTAGGTTTAGGTTTAAGTTTTAGTATATTTTTTATTTTATTTTATTTTATTTTAGCTTACCATTTTAATTTCTTTTATTTTAGGTTTTATTTACTTTAGGTTTAAGTTTCTAGCTTTTTTGGGGTTTAGGACTTAAGGTTTAGTGTTTAAGGTTAGTTGAGGGTTTAGTGTTTGAAATTTAGGGTTTTAGGGTTATAGTTTGTTTAGGGTTTAGTTTAGAATTTAGGTTTATTTTAATTTATTTAGTTGCTTTAAGGTTTAGGGTTTGGGGTTTATGGTGGGTTTAGTTTTAGGGTTTAGGCTTTTAGGGTTTATGCCCTTGTGGTAGTTGGGGTTTAGGGTTTAACGGGTTTAAGGTTTAGTGTTTGGCTTTTTTTTTCAGGTTTAGGGTTTAGGTTGGTTTTGGGTTAGATTTTATGTTGGGGTCATTTATGGTTTAGGGTTTAGGTTATGGTCTGGGTTTAGGTTTAGGGTTTATTTAAGATTTGGGTTTAGGGTTTAGGGTTTGGTTTTATTTTAAAATTAAGTAAATTGATAGTTTAGTTTATTTATTTTATTTTCTTTATTTTATTTTATTTTATTATATTTTTACTTAGGTTTATTTTTATTTTATTTAGTTTAGTTCATTTATTTTAGGTTTACTTATTTTAGTTTAGGTTTTTTATTTTATTTTATTTTTTAGGTTTAGGTTTAGCTTTATGCTTATTTTTTAGTTTAGTTTTTATTTTATTTTATTTTTTAGGTTTAATTTTTTTATTTATTTTTAGGTTTAGGTTTAAGTTTTTTTTTTAGGTTTCGGTTTTTGATTTTTATTTTAGGTTTATTTTTAGTTTTTATTTTTTGTTTAGGTTTAGGTTTGTTTTTAGTTTATTTTATTTTATTTAGTTTAGGGTTTAGGTTTAATTTATTTTAGGTTTAGGTTTAGGTTTTATTTATTTTATTTTAGTTTTTTTGTTTAGATTTAACTTTATTTTATTTTGTTTATTTTAAGTTTAGGTTTTTTTTATTTTAGGGTTTAGGTTTTATTTTTTATTTAATTTTAGGTTTTATTTTTAGATTTATTTTTTTGGTTTAGGTTTTCATTTAGTTTTTATTTTATTTTATTTTATTCTTATTATATTTTTATTTGATGGTTAGTTTTTATTTTTATTTAGGTTTTATTTTTTAGTTTAGTTTAAGTTTTTATTTATTTTATTTTAGTTTAGTTTTTATTTTTATTTTATTTTATTTTACATTTTATTTTAGGTTTAGTTTAGGTTTAGGTTTAGGTTTGTTTTAGGTTTAGGTTATTTTAATTTTTATTTTATTTAGGTTTAGGTTTTTATTTATTTTTTAGGTTTATTTAGTTAGGTTTAGGTAGGTTTTAGGTTTTGTTTTTTAGAGATTTGGGGTTTATGGTTTAGGATTAGGGGTAGGTTAGTTTAGGGTTTAGGGTAGGGTTGTGGTTTAGGCTTTAGGGTTTTGGGTTTAGGGTTTAGGGTTTAAGTTAGCTTTAGGGTTTAGGTAGTTTAGAGTTTGGGTTTAGTTTTTGGTAGGGTTATTTTATTTTTTTAATTTTATATTTTTAAAAGTCAAATAGAGATTTTAGTTTTTTTATTTATTTTTTGTTTATTTTATTTTATTTTTTTAATTAGCTTTATTTTTATTTTTATTTAGTTTAGTTTATTTATTTTAGATTTATTTATTTTAATTTAGTCTTTTTATTTTAATTTATTATTTATGTTTAAGTTTAAGTTTAGGTTTATTTTTTTAATTTAGTTTTATTTTTATTTTATTTTTTTAGTTTAGGTTTTATATTTTATTTTTTGATTTAGGTTTACGTTTTATTTTATTTTTTTAGGTTTAGGTTTTAGGATTTTACTTTTAGGTTTATAGGTTATTTTTATTTTAGGTTTAGGTTTAATTTTAGTTTATTTTATCTTATTTAGGGTTTAGGTTTAAGTTTAGGTTTAGGTTTTATTTATTTTAGTTTTTTATTTATTTTAGGTTTAATTATTTTTATTTTTATTTTAGGTTTAGGTTTTTTTTATTTAGTTTAACATTTAGATTTTCTTTTTAGGTCTTATTTTTAGGTTTAGATTTTTATTGGGTTTTTAATTTATTTTATTTTAGGTTTATTTAATTTTTTTAGCTTTAATTTTTATTTTATTTAGGTTTTTTATTATTTTAGATTATTTTAGCTTTTTCTATATTTTATTTTAGTTTAGTTTTATTTTTTATTTTATTTTCTTTTTAGTTTAGGTTTTGGTTAAGGTTTAGGTTTTAGTTTAGATTTTTATTTTATTTTAATTTTTTATTTTAGTTTAGGTTTTTTTTATTTATTTTATTTGTAGGTTGTATTTAGGCTAGGTTTAGGTTTTTAGCTTTTAGGGTTTAGGGTTTAAGGTTAATTGATGGTTTAGGGTTTAGGGTTGGGTTTAGGGTTTAGGTTTTAGTGTTTAGGATTTAAGGTTAAGGGTTTTAGGATTTAGGGTTTAGGGTTTAGAGTTATAGGTCTGGGGTTCAAGTTTTAGTTTAGGGTTTAGGTTTTTTTTTGTAAGAATAAATTCAGATTCAACATTTATACTTTTAGATTTTATCAACCAAGTAACACACCAAGTTTTCTAAGACATAAGCATCAACATAGATAAAAAATGAAGATGCATAGAGCAATTCAAAAAATCTAGATAACTAGAACCATCTCTGCTATAAAGACACAATTCCATAAGCAGCAGTTCAGATCAACCATTTTTCAGTTTCTCCAGTACCCATCATATCCCCAATCTCTCCTCACCACACCAGATCATTACTCCACCACCACCATAACCCAACCACCACCACCACCATATCCACCAAAGCACCTCCAGATCCCCACCACCAGTGATAAATCCGCCTCCACCTTCGCCTCCTCCACGCCATCTACTTGAGCCTGTGATGTTCTAGATAAGGTTCTGTCCATTCTTAGTGTTTAGATTTAGGTTTAGGTTGATTAGGTTTTTAGGTTTAGGTTTATTTTTTAATTTATTTAGTTACATTAGATTTAGGTTTAGGGTTTATGGTTTAGGGTTTAGGTTTTAGTTATTTTAGTTTAGGTTTTATTTTATTTTATTTTGTTAATTTTATTTTTATTTTAGGTTTAGGTTCTTTTTTAATTTAGGGTTTGGGTTTTATTATTATTTTATTTATTTTTAGGTTTTATTTTTTTAGGGTTATGTTTTTATTTTATTGTTATTTTATTTTATTTTAGGTTTATTTTATTATTTTATGTTTAGTTTTTATTTTATTAAGGTTTTTTATTCTTATGTTTATTTTATTTTTTATTTTAATTTAGGTTTTGCTTTAATTTATTTTAGTTTATTTTTATTTTTTATTTTATTTTAATTTTAGTTTTAGGTTTAAGTTTTAGTTTATGTATTTTTTATTTTAACATTTTTATTTTTGTTTTGGTTTTTTTGTTAATTTTATTAATAGGTTTTATTTAGTTTAGGTTTAGGTTTTTAGGTTTTTAGGGTTTAGGGTTTTGGGTTTAGGGTTTTAGGGTTTAAGGTTTAGGGATAAGTTCAAGGTTTAGGATTTAGGGTTTAATGTTTAGGCTTTAAGTTTAGGGTTTTTAGGGTTTAAGGTTAACAATTTAGGGCTTAGGGTTTAGGGTTTAGGATTTAGGGTTTTGGGTTTTTTTAAGGTTGTATATTTAGGGTTTAGGGTTTAGGGTTAATTTTAGGTTTAGGGTTTAAGGATTTCTTTAGAAAAAATTAATTAAACTAGTAGGCTTAGGTTTCTTTAGTTTATTTAGATTATCTTTTATTTATTTTAGGTTTATTTTTTAATTTTTAATTTTATTTTAGTTTATTTTTAGGTTTAGGTTTTAAGATTATGTTTATATTTTAGTTTAGTTTTATTTTTATTTTTTTTTTAGGTTTAGGTTTTATTTTTAATTTTTAGCTTTAGGTTTAGGTTTTTATTTTACTTTTTTTGGTTTAAGTTTTTGGTTTTTATTTTTGGTTTATTTTTAAGTTTTTTTAGTTTAGGTCTAGGTTAATTTTTAGTTTATTTTATTTTATTTAGTTTAGGATTTAGGTTTAGTTTATTTTCGGTTTAGATTTAGGTTTATTTATTTATTTATTTTATTTTAGTTTAGGTTTAGGTTTAGTTTATCTTGTTTATTTTTGGTTTAGGTTTTCTTTTTAGTTTAGGGTTTAGGTTTTATTTTTTATTTATTTTTAAGTTTATTTTTTAGGTTTATGTTTTTATTTAGTTTTAATTTTTTTTACTTTAGGTTTATTTTATTTCTATTTTACCTTTAATTTTTATTATATATAGCTTTTTTATTTTTAGGTTTATTTTATTTTTTACTTTTGTATAGTTTTTAATTTATTTTATTTTAATTTTTTTATTTTTAGGTTTACACTTTAGGTTTAGGTTTATGTTTTAGTTTACATTTTATTTTATTTTTTACTTTATTTTATTTAGGTTTTTTTATTTATTTTATTTTATTTTATTTTGGTTTAGGTTTAGGGTTTGGGTTTTGGGTTAGCTTTGGGGTTTAGGGTTTAGGGTTGTAGATTTTAGGGATTAGGGATTAGGGTTTTAGGAGGGTTTAGGGTTTAGGGTTTAGGGTTTAGGGTTTAATGTTTTGTGTAGGGTTTTATTTATTTCTTTTATTTTTATTTTTTGTATTATTTTAAAATTATGTAACAAGTAGATTTACATTTATATAGTAATTTTTTATTTATTTTAGTTTATTTTATATTTATTTTTTTATTATTTTTTTATTTTTATTTAATTTAGTTTATTTATTTTCAGTTTATTTATTTTAATTTACTTTTTAGGTTTAGGTTTAGGTTTATTTTTCAGTTTAATTTTACTTTTATTTTATTTTTTAGGTTTAGGTTTTATATTTTGTTTTTAGGTTTAGGTTTAGGTTTTTATTTTATTTTATTAGGTTGAGGTTTTAGGTTTTTATTTTATGTTTATTTTTAGGTATTATTTTTTAGTTTTGGTTTAGGTTTATTTTATTTTATTTTATTTTATTTCGTTTAGGTTCAAATTTAGTTTATTTTGGGTTTAGGTTTAGGTTTTATTTATTTTAGTTTAGTTTATCTTAGATTAGGTTTAGGTTGATTTTAGGTTAGTTTTTTTTTTTGTTTATGGTTTTGTTTTTATTTTTTATTTATTTTTAGGTTTTATTTTTAAGGTTAGGTTTTTATTTAGTTTTTTTTTGGTTTAGTTTTTATTGTATTTATATATTTTCTTAGTTTAGTTTAGGTTTATATATTTTATTTTAGTTTAGTTTTAATTTTTTATTTTATTTTCTTTTAGGTTAGGTTTAGGTTTAGGTTTTAGTTTATGTTTTATTTTATTTTATTTTCATTTTATTTTGTTTAGGTTTTTATATTTATTTTATTTTTATGTTTTATTTAGTTTAGGTTTAGGTTTTTAGCTTTTTAGGGTTTACGATTTAGGGTTTTATTTTCAGGTTTTTGGGTTTTAAGGTTTTATTTTAGTTTTATTTTCAGGTTTTAGGGTTTTATTTTAGTTTTATTTTCAGGTTTTATTTTTTAGTTTATTTTATTTTTTTTTTTTTTTTTAAGGTTTAGTTTTTATTTTTAGTTTAGGGTTTGGTTATTTTTAGGTTTTAGTTTTAGGTTTATTTTTTAGGTTTAGGTTTTTATTTAGCTTTTATCTTATTTTATTTTAGGTTTATTTTATTTTTATTTTACATTTAGTTTTTATTTTATCTAGGTTTTTTATTCTTAGGTTTATTTTATTTTTTAGTTTAGTTTATGCTTTTGTATTTATTATATTTTAGTTTATTTTTATTAGCTTATTTTATTTTATTTTTAGGATTAGTTTAAAATTTAGTTTAAGTTTTTATTTTATTTTATTTTTTTATTATATTTAGGTTTAGGTTTTTTGATTTATTTTATTTTTAGGTTTTATTTAGTTTAGGTTTAGTTTTTAGGTCTTTAGGGTGGGTAGGGCCCAGGGTGGGGTTTTAAGATTTAGGGTTTAGGTTAGGATTAATGCCAAGGTTTAGGGTGTAGAGTGGGGTTAGGGTGTGGTAGGGTAGGGTTTAGGTTTATGATTTTAGTTTAGGGTTTAGGGTTTAGTTTAGGGTTTAGGGTTTAGGATCCGTTTGGGTGGGGCCAGTTTAGTGGATCATGGTTTTAGGTTTAGGTTTAGGTTTAGGTTTAGGGTTTAGGGTTTTAGGTTTAGGGTTTAGGTTGTAGGTCAGTATTTTAGGTTGGTTTTAGGGTTTGATTTAGGATTTAGTGTTTTGTTGAGGTTTTTTCTTTAAAATTAAACAGTAGGTTTAGGTCTACATTTATTTTTATTTTATTTTATTTTTTTATTTTATTTTATTTAGGTTTATTTTTTTTATTTTCATTTAGTTTATTTTATTTATTTTAGGTTTATTATAATTTAGGTTTTTTATTTTAGTTTATTTTTTGGGTTTAAGTTTAGGTTTATGTTTTGATTTTGGTTTAGTTTTATTTTTATTTTATTTTTTAGGTTTAGGTTTTATTTTTATTTTTAGGTATATGCTTAGGTTTTTATTTTATTTTTTTAGGTTTAGGGTTTAGGTTTATATTTTGGTTTTTTTAGTTTATGTTTTGATTTATTTTTAGTTTATTTTATTTTATTTTGTTTAGGATTTAGGTTTAAGTTTTATTTATTTATTTTATTTTATTTTAGTTTAGGTTTATGTTTATTTTATTTTGTTTATTTTAAGTTTTAGTTTTTTTTAGTTTAGGGTTTAGGTTTTTTTTTTTTAGGTTTGTTTTTTAGGTTTAGGTTTTATTTAGTTTTTATTTTATTTAAAGTTTGTGCCACCAACCTTTATGATCTTTGATGGTAGTGGGAGCACACGATAACTTATTGCACACTTTAGAGCCGGTTGTTGCAACATCGGCGACAGCAAGGCACTCCTCTTCTCCCTTTTCATTAGCAGTCTATCAGGTATTGCATTTGATTGGTACGCTGAACTACCCAATGGTTTGGTTAAGACTTTTGCTAAGTTGCAAGACCTCTTCATCAGAAGGTTTACTGGAGCTCAGTAAAGGGTGACTGTAGGCAACCTCATTTTAGAGAAACAGAAACTCAACGAGTACCTTGTTGATTACATTCTCAGGTGTCCCAACCTAAACATGAAATGCGAACCACAGCTGTTCGAACAACATGCCATTGAGATTCTACTCAAGAATATCCATGACCCGATCACTTTCATGCTTAAGGACTTTACCATCAAAACATTTAAGAAATTAATCAACAAGGCGGATAGCCTACAAGAGGAAGCTAAATAATTATCATTTCCTAACCAATCATCTTGGCCCAAGCCAAAGAAGGTGTCTAACCTCTGGACTTATAACTGCTTGGAGTGGCTGCTAGCTAATTCCTCCTCTGATTTTGAAACCATGTAGTCTGGTCTTATGAATTGCAAGATAGCTAGAGTAGTTATTTAATTAGAAAGAGACTAAAGTCCTAAACACACTCCTTAAGAGACTAGAGCATGAGTGGTATGAGCATATGACTTAATCTATAGATGCAAAATCTTTTCAAATTTTATTTCATTTTAGGCACATCATTTTAACAAAGGCTTTCGAATTTCTTATGCCTAAAAGCATGATGAAATAGGTTATGGGTTCACCTAGAAGAAGGTGTTCTCCACCACAAGGGATGCCCTCACAAGTCAAGAATTCCTTGATCGTGCAAGGATAGAGATCCTTCATGTTCAAGAGAGAAAGAATATGCATGCATGATGTGAAACATATAAACATACAGTTCAGGGGTTGCTAAATCTTTTAACTATCTTATTTATGTCTTAGGCTTTATGATGAGGTTATGAGTTATTTAAAATTTAGTTATGAGTGATTAGTTGGGTAGAAAAGTTCTTTTTATCCTAAAAGCCTAATTGTATCCAAGCCACCCATTAAAGCATCAATCATTTTAGAAACTATGAAAAGCATGACATCTTAATGCATAATGTAAACATAACATCTAACAATTATATAAACTATCGTAAAAGAATAAAAGGCCGATGCGGTGTAATCGCATAAACCCAAGAGAGAGAGAAAATATGGGTAGTCGAGCTCTACCTTTATAATCCTTAGAATAGGAAAAAATAATTATAATTGTATTAAATGCTATGGGGTTCTTCTTTCTTCATATCCCATTTTTGATTTGGTTCCTTCTTTGATTTGGATGGTGCTTGCTTCAAAGGCATCACAGGGCACCCTAGGACAAAGCCTTCTGGCCACTACTTATCCTAATCCCCCATAGCACTAATCCTAATTCCTATTACAAAAATTACATTTATGAATGAAAAGTAAATATAACTATACTTGCAAAATAAGGGTTAGCTAAATATACATATAATCTCAAGCAATTGTATCTATAATTTGGACTTAGAACCCTACACATGGGTAATTAAGCCCACCTATCCTAACTTGGATTATGTTTAAGGATTTAAGCAGCCTACAAATAGATCATTCACATTTATTTTAAAGCATCCATTTAGCATAATCCTATGCAGAAAATAAGATTAGGCTAATATTGACCTATCATCCAGTCTACAAAGCATACACCCTAACATCCAATCTAAAATAATACATCATAAAACAAAACATGCATCATATCATACACCATCCTAACTAAGAGCTAGAAGTGGTGACTTAATTCAAATGTGTGTATCAAGGATTGTGTGGTAAGTGTTGTTTGGCATTAGTGTTGTATTTTCTAAGTGTAGAAGGATTCAATTTGACATGAAAGGTTGATTTCACTTGAAGTAGTTTAATTGATTTGAGAATTTTAATTTGTGTTTCCTTTGTTTCATTTGATTACACTAGAAACTAAGTGTTATAAAGAGAGAAAAGAGGATTGCCCTCTTTCATCCATACCTTCAGTCACTTTCTAAGTATATTAATTTGATTTAGTTCTCTTTTGTGAATGGCTTATTAAATGATTTAATTAATCTAAGTTTGGGATCACTTTAAATATTCTTGAAAATGAAAGGCATCTTAAATTAATGTAATTGAATTACTACCACATGACATATATTAAATCATTCCTTCCCATCACATGTAACATTCATATGATTTAATCCTAAGTATCTATACGTGCAACATATTTTAGCACACTTAAATGATACATGTATGTGTATGTTTAGAATTTATATTTAATTAAAATTATTTAAACATATTTATTTAAAACTTTATCCAAATTCTTATACAAAAGGAAAATAAATAAGAATGAAATTAAATAGGTATGTGCCATTGTTAAAGGAAGTGAGGTAATCAAATGACCTCCTTGGGGCTAAAATGTCATATTCTAGATGTCCGACTATATACCCATTTGCATTCAAACATATGTAAATTACATGAACATAGGAAGCAAGCTCCAAATCATATGGTTAATTAATTCAACCACTTAGTCAATTATGAATGCACGCAATTTTAATGTAAAATGGGATTTTCATTCACTAATCACATATTCATATTCATGTACAAAGATATAGGCAAGTACGTGTCATTATTAAACCAGGAAAATGAGGTAATCAAATGACCTCCTTGGGGCTAACTAAAGCCTTGTATTCCTAGGATGTCCAAGCTATATACTTGCTTTTCTTGGACACACATGGATGTATACATAAATGACAGAAAGAAAACCATGCAATGATTGTATATTTTTTAGATCAAATCATTTATATATATGGATTAAAGCTCTATCCAAATTCTAATGTTGCAATACATAAGAATGAAATCAAATGGTATTGTTAAACCATGAAAGTGAGTTAATCAAATGGCCTCCTTAGGGCTAGCTAAAGCCTCATGTTCTCGTGGATGTGACTATATACCCATTACAATTCAATCTTATATAAATCAACACTTTAATAGAGGAAAGATAACTCACCATTCATACACTTAAGCTATAAGCACATGCATTTCTTATGTATTTATAACTAGCATCATAACACATATTATTATTCATTTAGAAGCTTTTGAAAAATACATTTGGATTTAATAGTGATAATAGCCACGCATATATTAAATTAAATCAAGACATGCAAGCTTACATAATTGAAATCCATTTTATTTTACTTGATTTTGAAAAGATGGATGCATGAATTCAAATGACATACCAAATTTAACATGATTGGAAAAAGGACAATCAAATATAAGCATGTGATTCATTTAACCAAACTAGTTCTTAAGGACAATCAAATCAAATAAGATTATTTAAAGGAAACCAAAGCTTCTTTATTGATTAAGTTTTGGATTTGATTTGATTTAAGGAGGAGAAGAGAAATCATCACTTGTTATTTTAAACCCATTACCACATTAGTGATTTGATTTAATTTAAAAAAAAAAGTTGATTTTATGTGTTAAGTTGAATCCTTAATTAGATGAATTAATTACCCTTTCCTATGTCACCTTAAAGAAATTAACTAAATAATTATGAGCCAACATGATATGCATGGAAAATAAACTTGCAATGATCCTAGGAAATAAAAGGAACCAAATGAGATTGGCTCATGATTAATAGTTAATTAGATTAAGGACTTAATTAATTACTCTTATGGTTTTACACATGGACTAACCATAATTTCATTAAACTCCTTTAGGTAATTAAACACCTAAA
This sequence comes from Cymbidium sinense, assembly GCA_021442155.1. Taxonomy (NCBI): domain Eukaryota; kingdom Viridiplantae; phylum Streptophyta; class Magnoliopsida; order Asparagales; family Orchidaceae; genus Cymbidium; species Cymbidium sinense. The sequence continues at coordinate 59,425,575 of CM038214.1, read as the reverse complement.
GATCTACCCCATGATTTAGTTAATTATGGTCTAATGTGATTATCATTTCAATTTGATTAAGTGATTTAATTAATTAGTAAAATCATAATTAGTTCCATTTTAAAAAAGGGTGAAATGAACCTAGGGAAAGGGATCCCAACCCTATTCCTTAGTTCACTTACTGTTGAACAATGATTAATAAACTTAATTAATTAATTTATTACTATTCATTGGATTAACTAATCTTTAATTAACTTAAAAGAGTATTTAAGGTTTAATTAGTCAATTTTCTTAATTAAGTGAGCAATAAATCCCAAGAAAATCATAGGAGGTAGAGGTCAACCCATTAAATTAACCCATAAAATTTGGGATTAATTGCTCAAGTAATTAAGGAGTAATTAAACTAATAATTTTTGTAAATAAATTATAATTACTATTCAAATTAGTTAATATTATTTTTAAATAATTCTCCTTTGAATTATCTTTAAAATGTGTATTTATTTGCATTTTTATTTCTCTATGATTTTTTAAGATTTTTAGAAGTTTCGGCCATTAAAAATGATTAATTAAGCCTAATTGGCTAATCTCTGGCAATGAGCGTGATGCGTACACTTTTGCATGGCACCGGATTGGCTAATTAAAACTTATCTAACGCTTATGTGGCGGTGTCTTTCTCATCATCCGATCTAAGATGGGACAACTATGATTAATCCCATATTAATAGATTAAATCGATCAATCTAGCGATCTTCTCATTCATTCTAATCAATGGAATGATGATGATCTAATGTCATGCGAGTGAGGAAGAATGGAGTCTGTCCACCATTGCTCACTTGATCTGAGCTTGCCTGAGCTCTGATCAACTCTAAAAGGATCCCACTCCTTCATGACATTGATTGAAGGGAATCTAATGGTCAATATCACATAAGATACAAATTTTCTTCAAGAATCTCAAACCTATTTTTTCTTAAGAATATGTTTTGGAAGCATACCTCGCTAGAGCTCAAGACTAGCAGCTCAAATGATTGGGGAAGCTTCATCCAGTGGAGATGAAGCCCTATAGAGAAGCAATTGGATCAATTCATCAATGTTCACTTGGAAGGCCATGAATTGATGATTTAGAGCTCATCTTTGATCAAAATCTCACCTCGAGCTGTGAAGCTTAGAGATGATTCATCGACGAGGAAGAATTAAAGTTAATTTGAGGAATAAAGGTCGAAATGGGAGTGTCCTATTTCAGGACAGAAGGGAATGACATTTTCTAATTAAAGAATGAGCTTGGGAGCATAAGGAATGGCTTTGCGGCTCGACTTAGGTAGTTAGTATTATGAGGAATCATTTTTATGTGTGTTTGAGTGGAAATGAGGGGGTGTATACCCCTTCATCTTGGATGATGGGTTTGGGGTTTTATGGCCATCCAACCATCTTAGGGAGTAACGTGTGAGGAGGTGAGTTGGCCTTGGTTGAAGGTGTGGAGGTGGCTGCCAAAGAGGAATCATGTGTGTTCTATGGGTTTCAAATGTTCCAATCAGGAGGGTGAAGTGATTTTACCTCCCATAGGTCATGGCCAACCCAACCACCCCTTGGGTTAGGTTGGATAGTGTCTTAGGAGCCTAAGTGGACTATTTGAGAGTACCAAGTGGCCAAGTAATGGAAATGACCACGTACATGGGTGATTTGTTTCATGTGATGCCCTTGACCCAAGGGTAGAGAAATTTGGCATTGATTTATTTTGGGTAGACTTGTAATGAGTCAATAGTGGGTTAGCCCAAATTTCAAGTCAATTGGAGTTGATTTGGTTAGGTTTGGCTCAATTTAACTCAATTAGGTCAAATTAGGCTAGGTTGGGTCAAGTTGACCAATTAGTCAAATTGGGTCAAACCAAAGGTTTGGTCAAGTTCATATGATCATTTGGGATGTTTTGGTTCACTTTGGTTTGGTTAGATTTGATTTGATTTCATTGAATTCATTTGGGTCAAATGGGTTAAGTTGACCAATTTGACCAAATTGGTAAAATTGACATGGGCTGGGTGTTGGTTTGGGTTTAGTTGACCAATAGAAGATTATTGTAGGCATTGATTTCAATTAATTTGGATTTGGTTATACTTAGGCCAACTTGAATATTTATGTCAATTTGGGCTACGTAGGTCAATTGAGTTCAACTGGGTCCAATCATGGCTTTGGTCAAGTTCAACAATCAATTTGGAATGAACTTGAGTCATTAGTTGCAATCAATTTGGTTTATATTTTGATTTGACCTAATTTAGTCTCTTAGATCAATTTGGGTCAACTTGGGTCAAAAGGGCCAATTGGATTTGGTTTCACTCAATAGAAGGTCAAGTCATATTCAAATATTGATTTTGATTTGGTATGAATCATTGGTTTCAAGGGATTTGAATCTTAGGTTACAATTTGGTTAGTTTGGGTTCATATAAGTTAAAGGGTTGATTTGGTTTGACCTAATTTGTGACAATTGATCAATCTAGGGTGATTAATAATCATGATGGGAGATTTTGATGGGCATGGTTCAGTCTAATTTGGGTAGGATTAGAACTTGGCTCAAATAGGTCAATTGGAAACTTTGGGTCAAGTGGACCAATTGGGTTTAGTTGGTTTGATTTTGGGCTGAGTTGATTGATATTTAAATTCAATGGTAATTGGCTTGGGTTCAAATGGGTTTTGGTTCATTTGAACATTTCAAGTCAAAATGGTTAAGTTAGATTCTATTTGGGTTGATTTTGGTTGGGCTTGATGATTGTAGATTTCATTTATATTTGTGAATATGATTGAAGGTATGATTGATTCATGAGAAAATCAATTGAATTTGGGTTTTGGAGTAAAGGAATTTTGCTAAGTCCATGCAGTTGAGTCATGTGGCTTAAGTTTGGATTTTGATTTGGGCTGATTTAATTTTAATTATTTTAATGTATATTTCATTAAAATTTGTGAAGATGATTGAAAATATAATTGATTTATGAGAAAATAAATTGAGTTTGACTTGATTTGGATTAATATTTGGCTATGTCCATGGGATAGGTAATATGGCATAAGAAGGTTTTGATTTAATTTGATTAGTTTAATTTAGTTATGATCATTTGAATGTAGATTTGATTTATATTTAGAAGATGATTGAAGATATAAATTGATTATGAGAAAATCAATTGATTTTGATTGATTTATATTATGATTTGGCTAAGTCCATGGAGTATATTGTGAAGGGTTTCATCATGGGCTTCAATCATTTGGTTTTGGAATTTGGGTTTGGATTTGGATTTGAATTTGATGTTTGAATTGAACTTGATGTTTGGTTTGAGAAGGTGAACATGGATTGGATTTGGGTTGTAGGGTAGGTGGATTATCCTAATCCCTAAGGAATAACTTAACCTTATGGTTGACCCTTCTAAGTCTTTATGCTTAGGTTAAGTGTTTACCTAATTGTTAGAAGTGTCTTATGATTATGGAAGTCTTAGTATTTAGAAGACTCTTAAGTTTAAATGGGGAGATTGAATCCACACTCCAAAAGTGAGGTCAACAGGCCTTAGGCTCCATAGTGTTGCCCTTGGAGATAGATGATTGGAAGATCAAGCAAAGTTTCACATTATACTTGATACATCTTTCAATGCTTGGGAGACCATGGATACATGAGAACAAAGATAGTTCCATCCTCTCTACATCAGCATATGAAGTTTGAGAGAGGTGGGATCATTTATTATGTCAAAGGAGATCTCAAGTCATTTATAGTTCAGGTCGATATATGAGGATGCACCTTACTACCTCCCTCAAAATCAACAAGTTTGTCCTCATGAACTTACAAAGTTTAAAAATAAAAGAAAAATAAGAAAAGAAAAGAAAAAAAGAAAAGAGAAAATGAAAAAGGGAGGTGGAAATAGACTTGGAGGAAGTGGAGTCTGACATTAGATTCCACCCACAGGTCGTTACTCCATTTGAACATATGGGTCAGACTACCTGACCTTCACCAGGCAAAGAAAGAGGCCAGTTCAGAGGCAATCTTGAGGGTGAAAAACCTTCTAATTGGTCATCCAATAGAAGATATATCCCAACTACCAGCTATTATCCATATAGACTTAGAATCTAGTTCATAGGATGAATTTTATATAGTTAGCACACTAGCCAGCTCTTCTCAACAGTAGATTCCTTTGGAGCTGGCACTTGAGCCAGATAGCAATGAAGACTAGGCTCCAAAGCAAAGCATAAGTTTATTCAAGTCTATATGTGAAATGGTTAGGCATCAGTTGGGAACCTTAGCTCTAACCCCACTTTCCTCTCAAAAAGCTGAGGATTTGGTAGTTAAAGAATCCCCTAAGTCATCCACAGGTGTTAAGAATTAGAGGTTCTTTCTGGGAGCATCATCCTCAAGTCAAGAAGTTGATGTAGAACTTTAGGATAATTCATATAAAGATTTAATAGAATACCTTTTGATTGGTACTTTCCTTGTGTTCATAATTTAGCAAAGAAAGGGTTAATCCCAGATACTTGGTCGAAGCATTGGTTAGACTACTTTGAAAGAATATGGAAGAACAAATGCAAAAGTTCTCCATCAAGATTGAGACTAAGATTTGTACCGGGTCCTGGCCGATGATGATGACGACATCGCTAGTCATCACCAATCATTTGAAACTGCGATAGGTTCTTTTCAAATCACATTAACTCATATGAGGAGTGCTTAGAAACTTAGATGATCTAGATGATTTTAAAGTCAAAGATGCACCCCGAGTTCAAAAGAGAGTCAACCATCGATGAGCTCAAGGAAATCAACTTAGAGGCAGAAGATCATGCGATATACATCGGTTCTTTGTTGAATGAAATTAAACTAATGACTTTTTTTAGCCTATTTGAGTTTAAGGACTACTTTGCATGGAGTTATAAAGAGATGCCTAGATTGGCTCTTGACATAGCAGTCTAAAAATTAGCAAAAGAGCATACTTGTAAGATTATCAAGCAGGCTCCTAGATGCATATGATTAGACATAGAACAATAGGTCATTTATGAAGTCAAAGCTCGATGATGCTTCATCAGAAGAAAATACCCTACCCAGTTAGCTGTCATCTTGGTTAAGAAAAAGAATGGCCAAATTCACATATGTGTCAATTTTAGGGATTTAAATAATGCATGTCCAGAAGATGAATTTCCACTACCAATCCTGGAGCTGATAGTGGTCATTGCCTAATCTCATGCTAACTTCTCTTTCATGGATGGCTCATCTAAATAAAACCAAATAAAGATAGCCCCTGAAGATGAATACTTTTAGAACCCGAGAATTTATTTCTATATGGTCATGCCTTTTAGCCTTAAAAATGTCGGTGCTACATACCAATGGGCTATCACTTGAATCTTCAATGAACTCATTCATCATCAAGTCGAGTGCTATGTCGTTGATCTCATAGTAAAAAGTAGAGAAAAGGAAGACCATCTCTTTGACTTGAGAGTAGTTTTCAAATAGTTAAGATAATTTAACCTCAAAATGAACCCCCTGAAGTGTGCATTCAGAGTAGCTTCAGGGAAATTCTGTGAGTTTGGTGTCCAACACTAGGGAATTGAAATTGATCCGGAGAAGATCAAGGTGATATTAAAATTGCCTCCCTCTAAAATTTTAACTCAACTTAGATCATTCCAAGGGTGGTTGGCATATCTAAGATGCTTTATATCCAACCTATTAGAAAGATGTCAGCCATTCTTAGCACTTGTCAAAAAGGATGCCAAGTTCAAGTGGGTTGATAAATGTGAGCATGCCTTTGAAGACATCAAGCATTACGATGAATTGGTTCTAGCGACTATCTGGGCAAGCTCATACTTTACTTGCATTAGATGACTCCCTTGGTGCTTTATTGGCCCAAGTCAATGATGAAGGGAAGTAAAATGCACTATACTACCTCATCATCTAATCCTTGTTGAGGTTATCCACCCATTGAAAGCATTGCCTAGCTTTAATCTTTGCATCCCAAAAGCTACATCACTACATGCTTCCTCATAAGGTGAACTTAATCTAGGATCAATCACTATAATCTCATGACATGGTCTATCAGGTTAGGTCCATGATCCTCTCACAGTTTAACATTACCTTCATACCCCTTCGTGTGGTGAAAGGACTAGCGTTAACAGATATCTTAGTGATGATCTCCCCATGAAATCATGAACTTAGGATACTAGCATTCACTTGCTAGGAGATGTACTTTGATGGTGCAACTTCCTCTCAAAGAAAGAAAGAACCAAAATACTATTCAAGAAAGGCGAGGGTAGGAATAGTTCTCTTAACTGGACCATGATGTGAATTCTCATATCATCTAATCTTACCAACAATGAAGCCAAATATGAGGCTCGATTGTAGTCGGAGTTAGATGTTACTCTAAGCATCCATAACATCAACATCTTTGAGGATTCTCTAGTTATCAACCAAATCTCTAAATCCTATAAGGTTATAAAGCAAGTCCATCACTACCACAAGTACACCATGGAGTTATTGGCCCAAATCCCAGGTTACCATTTATAAGATTCCTTGAGGATAGAATCGTAGCATATGCTTTAGCCAAACTTGCTAAGGAGTTGGCATGTCGGAGGATGAGTTCATATCAATAAAGGTCAAAATAGATAAGTCTTATCCCTTATTGATATTGAACTCATCAAAAGTACTCTCTTAGGGAGGTTGCCATTGCCAAGAAGGATGAGGAGTTAGATTGGAGGAAACCATTCATGGATTACTTAAATAAAGGAAAACTACCTCAAGAGAAGTCCCAAGCTCATCAGATGAAGAAAAGAGAACTTTCTTATGCTCATGTGGATGGTGTTATATATCGGCGGTCTTTCAATCATATATGGTTACGTTATTTAGACAAGCACAAAGCCTGTAAGATCATGATCGAGGTACACTCAAGATTATGTGGAGCCAACAGTCAAGATGAAAGCCAAGATCAAGAGACTATGATACTACTGGCCTTCAATGATCAAAGATTGCATGGATATGGAAAGGTGATGCCACCAATGTAAAATACATGGTGTCATCCTACACCAACCACCAAACATTCTACATCCTACTTTGGCCTCATGGCCATTCGAGTGTTGGGGTACCAACATAGTGGCTTTGATTAATCCTCCTTTTTCTAAGGGTTATCAGTTCATCTTAGCTACTAATGACTACTTTTCTAAATGGGGGAAAGCAATTCTTGTTAGAGAGGTCACAACTAAGCATGTGCTCCAATTTTTAGGAACCATATATTGTATAGGTTGAGTGCTTGATGAATTATATATGATAATGCTATTGAATTCAAGAGCACAGATCAACAACTTTGCCTAGAGACACAACATAGGGGATATATTCTACCATCAACTACTGGGGAAAATGGCTTAAAAGCCTTCAATAAAACTCTCATCCAAATCTAAGAAGACACTTTCATAGCGATAGTGGCATGAGTAGTTAGTTGAAGCCTTGTGGGCCTATCGCACCACATATAGAACTCGAACTCACTCTACTCCTTTCTCCTTAGTGTATGAGTCTGGAGCTATTCTACCATTAGAAGTTCAACTCCCATTACTTAGGATAGTTGTGGTTAGAAAGATCACAATAGAGTAGAACACCATGTTGTGGTTAGAAGAGCTCGAAGGTTTGGAGGGGAGATGCTTGTGGGTATGCCTAAACCTCATGCTGTACAAAGCTAAAATGATTCAAGCTCACAAAGTTGATTATCTAGAGCTTTTCAAGTATGAGAGCTTATTTTAGTTCTAAATAGATCGATTATTGCCCTTCATAAGATGGAAGGAAAGTTTGAACCCACTTGGGAAGTCCCTTTTGCCATAGAAGACTACCAAGGAGGATCTTATTATATTAATCATAAGAGAGAGAGCGTTCAATGCTTCTAATCAGTGGGCTCTACTTAAAAAAAATTATAAATCATGTTTGAAAATAATTATCATCAATGAAAATTTTATTTTGAATTTAATCTCTTCCATGTTGAAAGTATTCTTATTTGTGAATCTTCCATGGTCTGTTTAGGGTTGGTGTAAAGAACCTAAGCGACATCCTATCATTCATCGACACAATATAAACACAAACTACACAAACATATAAAACAAACACATATCTTTTATCTTGGAAATAAGTTGAGATAATAGTGACACTCACTCTAGTTGCTCTAGGTGCTAATGCTACCCTTAGTGTGTCACCCATCATCTTCTTGAGGATGTAAGAATCTACTACACTTTCCTTCCTTACTTGGCCACTTTGCCAAGCACCTTATTAGTTTGGTAGGCCTTACTACATTGGTAAGCTTATGTTGGCTTCATTTAAGAGGATGTGAGTTCCTACTCTTTTTTTGGATTAGCCTTGTCCTAACTAGGTTGAGTATATTTGAGGTTTAGGATAAGTCCCTGGCTTCTTCCCTCTTGACTGCTTCATTTTTGGGTCCAGTCCTTTGTCAGGGCTCCCCACTTAGTAGTATCTCTAGGTCAGATAGCATCTGTCCCACCAATGACAGGCTATCCTGATGATCAGTTCCACTTGGAAAGTTGTAAGCCTACACACTATTTTTCTAGATTGATCATTGCACACTGATGAGCACCTTAGGTTGGTTGGTTCTCACTATGCTGGCAGATACACTACTCATGTTGATGGATACACCTTAGGTTGGTTGGTTCTCATACCTTAGGATACACCACTCATGGTAGATAAGTCTACTACTTTCTCCTTGAGTTGGCCACCATACACCTATATTCCATGGCTCGATAATGCCCTAACCTCCCCTTTGTAGGCACTATATTTGGATCACATCCTTTGTGACCCCATTTAGACACTACCCGGGTTACTATCAAATTGGATAGTTCCCCTTTCTAGTAACCACCCTGTGGATGTGGATTCTCTTTGTTTATAGTAAATGAGATAGGTCAAGCGACATAGCCTTCTGGTGGTCCCTCACACATCAATAGGTTCCACACAAACATATAAACAAAATATATATTCACTTGTAGATTAGGAGGACACCCCTAGAAATACCTTTTCCCAAGCATACATCGTATCTTTAAGGCAATGTTAGTAAAACTAACTATTGGAATCGCCGACTACTCTTGAGTTGATATAAGTCCCTAGCAGCATTCACTCAGTAGTCACCCCTAAGTCGAGTTCAATTTGTTGTGCTACCAACAGGTCACCCCAGTGGTTTTTCCTTGCTTTAGAAGATGTAAGTTTATGCCTTCTTCTAACATACTTGTTGCACCGAAAGGCAACCCAGGTTGGCTAGCTCTACATAATGATTAGACTATCCTTTAGATTTGTAAATCTAAGATAGGATAAATTTGATATTGCTCCTTCTCCGTGGGTCCATCTGCATGACATGGTTCATAAATTAAATCAATCAAATTTGGAGCTCACATCTCTAGTGGATATGCTCAATTTAAAATCAAACTAAACCAAAAACCATATCAAATCACATGAAATTAAGATAAATTTAGACTACTTTTGAGTTGACATAAGTCCCAATGGCATTCACTCAATAGTCACCTATGAGTTGATTTGTTGTGCATTCCAGTCACCCGGTGGTTATTCATCACTTTGGAGATGTAAGTCTTATGCCTTCTTCTTAGCACAATCATTGCACACCGAAAGGCAACCCATTAGGTTGGCTAGCTCTCCACCCAGACTATCCCTTTGGATTTGTAAACATGAGGGAAAGTCAAAGTGATATAGCCCTTTCTTAGTGGGTCCATACATCGATAGTGTCCATATGTTAACTTAGATTAAATTAAACCCAATTTGATTTTCCCTAGTGGAGCCCCAAATTAAATATAAATAAATCAAGCAAACAAATAAAATTCAAAATGAACCTCCCCAGTTGAGCCAAATTAAACCAACTCCCCCAATAGAGTCTAAATCAAAGAAATCCAACCAAACCCTTATTCTTAGTGGATACATCCCCAAAAAAAAATCTATGAAATCAAACTCAAATCCCAATCCCTAGCGGATAGCTTGAACCTACTTCACTAGTAGAAGGTTCATATACCTGATCCCAAGCGGACTCGAGCCCATATCTCTAGCAGACATGCCTCCACATCAATAAAAATAAAATAAATTAAGTTGATTGATCTTAATCTCTAATGGATTATAGATTCTTATCACAAATTTTCTTTCCACAAATCATATAATCAAATCAAATTCAAACCTTATCCCATAGATTTTCTTCTTCTATGCCCTAAGACCCCTCACATGTCATGTCCAATGCATGTGTGATCCCTAAGATCTCCCTCCATGTCCTTGACATGGAATTCTCATCAAATCTTATTTCTTCTCTTATGCACACCTTTAATACTTCAACCAAAAAACTAATAATGTATTCATTCAAATTACATCATCTTAACATTGTAATCAACATTTTATGATTTGTGATGGTGAGCTCAAACTAACTATACAATATCATGCTAAACATATTATAGTGTGAATTAACACACTATATTATATTATAATATATGATGTTATATTATAATTTGCTATAATATAATATATTGTCTAACATTACACCTCATTAGAATCCCTTTAAAAAAAATAACAAAATTATCTTAAAATATGAATAATGTTCATTTTGGATGTAAAATTGTTATTTTCTATTATAAATGGTACAAAATAGCATAATTTTGGTGTTGCTTATTCTTTGTGTCTTTGTGAATTTGGCCAAATTCTTCCATCTCAACCTTCAAATTAACATTTTTTGTGAGTTTGACCCAATGTATTATAACAAAAGTAAAAGATATTAAAATGTACAATAACATTTAGAAACACACCACCATTCATATATATGTGAAGTTATATTGTTATGTACATTATATTTTAATATTCTTTCATATAATATATTATCTTACATTACACCTTAAAATGAATCACTTTAAGCAAAAAAATTATAAAATTTGGTTGAAAAATGAACATTTATTTTGGATGCAAAATTCCATTCTTTTGATTAAATGACACACCATAGCACACCCCAATGATGTTCCTAAAACTTACCTTAAATTTGGCCAAATCCCATCATCTCGACTATAAATCAATTTTTATGAATTATACTAGTACAAACTCTACTACATCATTCTATAACAAACTAAAATATGCTAATAAGTAGTAATACACAATAGTATGCTATAATGCATGATGCTACACTATGTTATGGCATCTATATTATAATACACTATAACATATTATATTATTTATTTTATTGCATATCACATCAAGGGATTGCTTAAGATAAAAATCATAAATTAGTCTAAACAATAAAATATATATTTTAGTCATTATCACTTACATATTTTAAATTGAAATAATATATTATGATGCCATGCTCTACTTATTATGAATTTGGCCAAATTCCACCATTTTAAAGTCTAAATCAACATTTTTATAAATAATTCTAGTGTAGGCTCATTGCATGATTGTAAAATACTAGAATTTAAAATGCACAATATATTATGATATATGATTATACTATACAACATATAAAATTTATTTTGAACATAAAATCTTACTTATTAGAGTACAAGTGGCATAGCACTCCTTTGATACTACAACCAAATTCCCACTTCAAATTTAACAAATTTCATTATCTAATTTATTAAATCAATAGTTTTATGATTTATATTAATATAGACTATGATACCATAACATACTATAACATTTCAAAACATCTTATAACATCCAAAAATACATCACAACATTCTCAAATATATGATGCAACATTATACTATAATATATGGTATTATAATATGGTTTAGGGTTAGGGTTTAGGGTATTCGGAAATCTAATAGTCAAGGGAAAGTCTCTTGAAGGAATTTTCTTTAACTACCATAACTATGTTAGGATTAGGTCATTCTTTAGATCTACTCCTAATGACATCTTTATTCAAAGTTTAGGGTTTAGAGTAAGGGTTAGTTTAGGGTTTAGAGTTAGTTTAGGGTTTAGGGTTTAAGGTTAGTTTAGGGTTTAGGGTTGTAGGTTTTAGGGTTTATGGATTATGATTTTAGGGTTTAGGGTTTAGGGTTTTAGGGTTTAGGGTTTAGGGTTTACGATTTAGTGTTTAGGGTTTAGGGTTTTTAGGATTTAGGGTTTAGTATTTAGGGTTTTGGATTTAGGGTTGAGGTTTTAGGTTTAGGGTTTAAGTTTTTGTTTAGGGTTTAGCATTTAGGGTTTAAAGGTTATTTTTTGACACCGAGAATAAATTCATATTCAATATTTCTTCTTTTTGATTTCATCAACCAAGTAGCACCCCAAGTTTTTTAAGACACAAGTGATGACATAAATAATAAATGAGCACCCATAGAGCAAATTAAAAAACCTAGATAAGTAGGATCATATATCTTATAAAGACATGTTTTGTAAGTAGTGATTGGATGACATTCTTTAGTTTCTCTAGTTCCCATGAACCACCCACCTCTCGGTAGTGGGATCCATCATATCCGATCTCTCCTTTCCACCACCATGTAACCTTTGTGGCTCTCCTTCATCCATACCCCTTGCTCCACCACCACCTCCATATCCACCACCTCAGATCCCCACCATACTTACCCTGCCTTCGCCTCCACCATAAAATCTAGATTGAGCCTAGTTGATGGTGATGTTCCTATAGTCAAGGTTTTGCCCATTCTTAGGGTTTAGAGTTAGTTTAGGGTTTAGGATTTAGGGTTTGCGGTTTAGGGTTTAGGATTTTAAGGTTTAGGGTTTAGGGTTTAGGGTTTAGGGTTTAGGGTTTAGGGTTTAGGTATTTAGGGTTTTAGGGTTTAGGCTTTAGGCTTTGGGTTGTAGGTTTAAGGTTGTAGGTTTAGGGTTTAGGATTTAGGGTTTAGGTTTTTTTTTAAAAAAAATTAGTAAACTAATCAATTTATGTTTATTTAGTTTTTTTAGTTTTTTAGTTTTTTTAGTTTATTTTTTATTTATTTGAGTTTATTTTATTTTTTAATTTTACTTAGGTTAATATTTTATTTTTATTTATTTAGTATATTTATTTTAGGTTTATTTACTTTAGTTTTGGTTTTATTTTATTTTTTAGTTCAATTTTATTTTTATTTTATTTTTAGGTTTAGATTTTATTTTTTTACTTTTAGGTTTATGTTTAGGTTTCTATTTTATTTCTTTAGGTTTAGGTTTTAGGTTTTTATTTTAGGTTTATTTTTAGGTTTTATTTTTTAGTTTAGGTTTATGTTTATTATATTTTATTTAGTTTAGGTTTAAGTTTAGGTTTAGTTTATTTTAGGTTTAGGTTAGGTTTTATTTATTTTAGTTTAGTTTATGTTTAGGTTTATTTTGTTTTATTTTTTTATTTTTCTTTTAGGTTTAGGATTTTTTTAGTTTAGGGTTTAGGTTTTATTTTCTATTTAATTTTAGGTTTTATTTTAAAGTTTATATTTTAGGTTTAGGTTTCTATTTAGCTTTTATTTTAGTTTATTTTAAGTTTATTTTTTTATTTTACATTTTTATTTTATTTTATTTAGGTTTATTTTATTTTTTAGTTTAGTTTAGGTTTTATTTATTTTATTTTAGTTTATTCTTATTTTTTATTTTATTTTTAGGTTTAGGTTTAAGTTTTAGTTTAAATATTTATTTTATTTTATTTTATTTATTTATTTTATTATTTTGTTTTATTTAATTTAGGTTTAAGTTTTAGGTTTTAGGTTTAGGGTTTAGTGTTTAGGGTTTAGGGTTTTAGGGTTTAGCATTTAGTGTCTAGGGTTTATGGTTTAGTGTTTAGGCTTTAGGGTGGAGAGTTTTGAGGGTAGGGTTTAAGGCTTAGGGTTACCTTAGGGTTTAGGGTTAGTTTAGGATTTAAGATTTAGGCTTTAGGGTCCAGGGTTTGGGGTTTAGAGTTTAGGGTTAGTTTAGGGATTACGGTTTAGGGTTTAGGGTTGTAGGGTTTAGTGTTTATGATTTAGGGTTTAGGGTTAGGGTTAGGGTTTAAGGTTTAGGGTTTAAGGTTTAGGGTTTAGGGTTTATGATTTATTTAGTTAGTTTAGGGTTTATTTTGGGTTTTTAGGGTTTAGGTTTAGGGTTTATGGTTTAGGGTTAGTTTAGGGTTTAGGATTAGGGATTATTTAGGTTAGGGTTTAGGGTTTTTTAGGTTTAGGGTTTTTTTAAATTTTCGATAATTTTATGTTTATAGTTTTTTTTATTTATTTTAGTTTATTTTATTTTTTATTTAGGTTTATTTTTATTATTATTTAGTTTAGTTTATTTATTTTAGGTTTTATTTAGTTTAGTTTTATTTTACTTTATTTTAGGTTTAGTTTAGGTTTATTTTAGTTTAGTTTTATTTATTAGTTTATTTTTTTAGGTTTTATTTATTTTAGGTTTAGGTTAGGTTTTATTTTATTTATTTTAGGTTTAGGTTTATTTTAGTTTATTTTATTTTTTTTAGGTTTTTTATTTTAGGTTTAGGTTTATTTAGTTTATTTTATTTAGGTTTATTTTATTTTATTTTAGGTTTAGTTTTTTATTTTAGTTTTATTTTAGGTTTAGGTTTTATTTATTTATTTATTTTAACTTTATTTTATTTTTATTTTAGTTTATTTTATTTATTTTATTTTAGTTTTATTTTATTTAATTTTAGGTTTTTTTATTTTATTTTTTATTTTATTTTTATTATTATTTTAGGTTTAGGTTTTATTTATTTATTTTTTATTTTTTTTTAAATTTAGTTTTAGGATTATTTTTAGGTTTAGGTTTGGGTTTAGGTTTAGGGTTTAGGGTTTAGGTTTTAGCATTTTAGGTTAGGTTTAGGGTTTTAAGTTTAGGGTTTAGGTTTAGGGTTTAGGTTTAGGGTTTAGGTTTATTTTAGGGTTTATGGTTTAGGGTTAGGGTTTTTTTAAAAAAATTATTTAAACTCATAGGTTTAGGTTTATTTAGTTTATTTTTTATTTATTTTAGTTTATTATATTTTTTTTATGTTTATTTTTATTTTTATTTAATTTAGTTTATTTATTTTAGTTTATTGTTTAAGTTTAGGTTTATTTTTATAGTTTAGTTTTATTTTATTTTATTTTTTAGGTTTGGTTTATTTTTATTTTTTTAGGTTTAGGTTTAGGTTTAATTTAGGTTTATTTTTAGCTTTTATTTTTTAATGTAGGTTTAGGTTTATTTATTTTATTTTATTTAGGGTTTAGGTTTAGGTTTAGGTTTACTTTAATTTAGGTTTAGGTTTAGGTTTAGATTTTATTTATTTTAGTTTAGATTTAGGTTTATTTCATTTTTATTCTTGGTATAGATATTTTTTTAGTTTAGGGTTTAGGCTTTATTTTTTATTTATTTTTAGGTTTATTTTTTTGGTTTAAACTTTTATTTAGATTTTATTTTATTTTATTTTAGGTTTATTTTATTTTGATTTTAGGTTTAGTTTTCATTTTATTTAGGTTTTATATTTTTTTTAGTTTAGTTTAAGTTTTTATTTATTTAATTTTAATTTAGTTTTTATTTTTTATTTTATTTACTTTTTAGGTTTAGGTTTAGGTTTAGGCTTTATTTTAGGTTTTTATTTTGTTTTCTTTAATTTATTTTATTTTAGTTTTAGTTTATGTTTTTATATATATTTTTTATTTTTAGGCTTTATTTTGTTTAGATTTATATTTTTAACTTTTTAGGCTTTATGGTTTAGTGTTTAGGGTTAGTTGAGGGTTGAGGGTTTAGGGTTTAGGGTTTGGGGTTTAGGGTTTAGGGTTTAGGGTTTAGGGTTTCGGGTTTAGGGTTTACGATTTAGGTTTTATGGTTTAGGGTTTAGGGTTTATGGTTTTAGGGTTTCGGGTTTAGGGTTTAGGGTTTTTAGGGTTTAGAGTTTATATGGTTTTAGGTTTAGGGTTAGGTTTAGTTTAGGTTGGTGTTTTCAATTTTTTTATAGAAGTTTAACATTTCTTCTTTTTATTTCATCAACCAAGTAGGTTTTAGACATCATAGATAAAAAATGAGCATTAGGTAAATCAAACCCTTGATAACTAGAATTTTTATTATAAAGGAACAATTCCATAGCGGATGATCAATCATTCTTTATTTATGTTAACCATAGTATGGCCTCTCTAGTAGGATTTATATCACGATCTCTCCCTCATTACCATGGTGTAACCTCCATTGCTTTTTACACCACCTCCATATCCAGTCTTTCTCCACCACCCTTTATAACCATGGCCTTTCACCTCCATTATCTAGTAGCCTTGTTGGTGATGTTTTCAGTTTATTCTTAGGTTTAGGTTTATTAGGTTTTAGGGTTTAGGTTTTTTATTTTGGTTACTTTAAGTTTAGGTTTAGGGTTTGGGGTTTAACATTTTGGGCTTAATGTTAGGGTTTAGGGTTTAGGGTTTTAGTTTATGGTTTTAGGGTTTATGCTTTTAGGGTTTAGGGTTTTTTTTAGGATTTAGGGTTAGATTAGTTTATGGTTTAGGGTTTATGGTTTTTTAAATAAAATTATCTTGGTAGGTTTATGCTTATTTAGTTTATTTTTATTTATTTTAGTTTATTTTAATATTTTATTTTTTATTTAGTTTAGTTATTTATTTTAGTTTATGTTTTTTATTTTAGTTTATTTTTTAGGTTTAGGTTTATTTTTTTAGTTGAGTTTATTTTATTTTTTATTTTTTTAGGTTTAGGTTTATTTTTTATTTATAGGTTTAGGTTTAGGTTTTATTTTTTATTTTTTTAGGTTTAGGTTAAGTTTTATTTTTTGGGATTATTTTAGATTTTATTTTTAGTTTAGGTTTAGGTTTATTTATCTTAGTTTAGTTTATTTAGTTTAGTTTGGTTTAGTTTATTTTAAGTTAGGTTTAGGTTTTATTTTTTTAGTTTAGTTTAATTTAGTTTAGGTTTAGGTTTATTTTATTTTTTTTAGTTTAGGTTTTTTTTAGGGTTTAAGTATTATTTTTATTTATTTTAGGTTTATTTTTTAGGTTTAGGATTTTAGTTTTATTTTATTTTATTATAAGTTTATTTTTTATTTTTATTTTACATTTATTTTAATTTCTTTAGGTTTTTTATCTTTATTTTATTTTAGTTTTGCTTAAGTTTATATTTATTTTATTTTACTTTATTTTTAGTTTAATTTATTTTATTTTAGGTTTAGATTTAGGTTTTAGTTTAGGTTTTTATATTATTTTATTTTTATTATATTTAGGTTTATGTTTTTTTATATATTTTATTTTTAGGTTTAATTTAGCTTAGGTTTAGGTTTTTAGGTTTTTAGGGTTTAGGGTTTTGGATTTAGGGTTTATGGTTTATTGTTTAGGCTTTAGGGTTTAGTATTTTTAGGGTTTAGGGTTTAGAGTTTAGGGTTTTGGGATTTGGGTAGCTTAGGGTTTAGGATTTTTTCCTTTTAAATTAAGCAAATAGGTAGGTTTAGGTTTATTTAGTTTATTTTTCTTTATTTTAGTTTATTTTATTTTTTTATTTAGTTTAGTTTATTTATTTTAGTTTAAGTTTTTTTATTTTAATTTATTTTTTAGGTTTAGGTTTATTTTTTGTTAATTATTATTTTTTATTTTATTTTAATTTAAGTTTTATTTTAATTTTTTAATTTTAGGTTTAGGTTTTATTTTATTTTTTAGGTTTAGGTTTAGGTTTTATTTTAGGTTTATTTTAGTTTTAAATTTTTTGTTTATGTTTTTGTTTTTTTTTTTAGTTTATTTTATTTTATTTTTAGGTTTAGGTTTAGGTTTAGTTTACTTTAGTTTAGGTTTAGGGTTTATTTATTTTAGTTTAGTATATTTTAGTTTAGGTTTAGGTTTATTTTATTTTTCTTATTTTATTTTTATTTTATGTTTATTTTTTTTTTAGTTTAGGGTTTAGGTTTTATTTTATATATTTTAGGTTTATTTTTTTTATATTTAGGTTTTTATTTAGTTTTTATTTTATTTAGGTTTATTTTATTTAGATTATTTTTATTTATTTATACAATTTTTTTTTAATTTTGGTTTATTTTAATTTTTAGCTATGTTTAAGTTATTATTTATTTTATTTTAGTTTATTTTTATTATTTATTTTATTTTATTTTAGGTTTAGGTTTAATTTTTAGTTTATGTTTATTTTTTAATTTAATTTAATTTTTTAATTTAATTTAGGTTTAGGTTTTTGTTTATGTTTTTATTTTATTTTATTTTTTTTAATTTTATTTAGGTTTAGCTTTTTTTACTTAATTTATTTTTAGGTTTTATTAAGTTTAGGTTTAGGCTTTTAGGCTTTTAGGCTTTTTGGGTTTAAGGTTTAGGTTTTTATGTTTTTAGGATTTAGGATTTAGGGTTTTATAGTTTTGGGTCTTAGGGTTTATGGTTTAGGGTTTAGTGTTTAAGCATTAGGGTTTAAAGTTTTTAGAGTTTAGGATTTAGGGACTAGGGTTTATTATTTTAGTTCATTTAGGGTTTAGGTTTAGTTTAGGGTTTAGGTTTAGGGTTTAGGGTTTAGGGTTTAGGGTTTAGTGTTTAATATTTAGGTTTAGGGTTTAGGTTTAGGGTTTAGGGTTAATTTAGGGTTTAAGGTTAGGATTTTTAGGTTTTTTATGGTTTGGGGTTGTAGGTTTAGGGTTTAGGGTTTAGGCTTTTAGGGTTTAGTGTTTAGGTTTAGGGTTTTAAGGTTTAGGGTTTAGGTTTTAGGGTTTAGAATTTAAGGTTAGGGTTTTTATTTTATTATTTATTTTTTTAGGTTTTTTAAATTAAGTTTAGCTTATTTTAGTTTATGTTTAAGTTTATTTTATTTTTATTTTAGGTTTCAATTTTTTTTCAGTTTAGGGTTTAGGTTTTATTTGGTTTAGTTTAGATTTTGATTTTATTTAGTTTTATTTATTTTATCTTAGGTTTTATTTTATTTTAAGTTTACTTTTTTTTATTTTTTAAGTTTTTTTATTTTAG
Source organism: Cymbidium sinense (assembly GCA_021442155.1). Taxonomy (NCBI): domain Eukaryota; kingdom Viridiplantae; phylum Streptophyta; class Magnoliopsida; order Asparagales; family Orchidaceae; genus Cymbidium; species Cymbidium sinense. Next base: position 59,406,745 of record CM038214.1, on the reverse strand, counting down.
TTTAGTTTAGGTTTTTATTTATTTTATTTTAGTTTAGCTTTTATTTTTTATTTTATTTTCTTTTTTAGTTTAGGTTTAGGTTTAGGTTATAGTTTATGTTTTTTTTTGTAGATTCCTTTATCTATGTCTTTAGGTTTTATTTAGTTTAGGTTTAGCATTTTAGCTTTTTAGGGTTTAGTCTTTATGGTTTAAGGTTTAGGGTTAGTTTAGGGTTTATGGTTTAGGGTTTAGGGTTTGGGGTTTAGGGTTTTTTTTAGGTTTAGGGTTTAGTGTTTAGGGTTTAGGGTTTATGGTTTAGGTGTTAGAGTTTAGGGTTTTAGGGTTTTAGGGTTTAGGGTTTAGGGTTTCGAGTTTTTAGGGTTTAGGGTTTAGGTTTTAGGTTTAGGGTACAGCTTTTAGTTTAGGGTTTAGAGTTTTAATTTTTTGATTTTTTAATAGAGAACAAATTCATATTATTTTCTTCTTTTGATTTTAGTGAGTTTAGTTGATGGCATAGATAAAATGGGCATTAGAGTTATAGATAGCTAGAAGTTTGATATAGTTTATTTAGATTTAGATTCTTATTTCTCCGGTTTAGTTTAGGATTTATAGATCTCTCCTATGGATGTAACCTCTTATTTATTTTATTTTAGACCAGTTTAGTACCTCGGATTTTAATAATATTTGTTGGCCTTTTTTTTTAAGATTTTGATGTTTGTCAGGTTTTATAGGGTTTAGGTTTATTATTTTTTAGGGTTTAGGTTAATTTTAATAATTTATTTAGTTACTTAAGGTTTAGGTTTAGGGTTTAGGTTTTAGTGTTAGGGTTTAGGTTTTAGGGTTAGTTTAAGGTTTAAGCTTTAGGTTTTAGGATTTTTTAGGTTGAGGATTTAGGGTTAGTTTAGGGTTTATGGTTTAGGGTATTAGGGTTTAGGGTTTAGGGTTTAGGGTTTAGGGTTTATGATTCATGGGTAGGGTTTATGATTTAAGTTTTAGGATTTAGGGTATAAGGTTTAGGCTATAGTGTTTAGGGTTTAGGGTTAGTTTACGGTTTATGGTTTAGGGTTTAAGGTTGTAGGTTTAGGGTTTAGGGTTTTTATTTTTTTAAAATTAAGTAAACCAGTAGGTTTAGGTTTGTTTAGTTTATTTAGTTTATTCTTTATTTATTTTATTTTATTTTATTTTATTTTTATTCTTTTATTTAGGTTTATTTTTTGTTTTTATTTAGTTTTGTTTATTTTTTAGGCTTATTTATTTTAATTTAGGTTTTTTTAAAGTTTATTTTTAAGGTTTAAGTTTAGGTTTATGTTTACTTTTTAGTTTAGTTTTATTTTTATTTTATTTTTAGGTTTAGGTTTTTATTTTATTTTTTTAGGTTTAGTTTTAGGTTTTAATTTTAGGTTAATTTTTAGGTTATATTTTTTACTTTATGTTTAGGTTTATTTTTAGTTTATTTTCTTTTATTTAGTTTAGGTTTTGGTTTATATTTAGTTTATTTTAGTTTAGGTTTATGTTTATTGTATTTTTATTTTAGGTTTATATTTTGTTTTTCATTTATTTTTAGGTTTTATTTTTAGGTTTAGGGTTTTAGGGTTTAGGGATTAGGGTTTAGGGTTTAGGGTTTTAGGGTTTATGGTTTAGCATTTAGGGTTTAGAGTTTAGAGTTTTTAGGGTTTACGATTTAGGGTTTTGGTTTTAGGTTTAGGGTTTAGGTTTTAGTTTAGGGTTTTGGGTTTTTGGTTAATTTTTTTAACAAAGAATAAATTCAGATTCAATATTTCTTCCTTTTTATTTCATCAACCAAGTAACACACAAAGTTTTTTATGACACAAGCGAGGACATAGATCAATAATGAGCATGCATAGAGCAAATCAAAAACCCTAAATAACTAGAACCATCTCTATTATAAAGACACAGTTCCATAAGCAACATATCGGATTAGCCGTTCTTCAAATTTTTAGTTGTGGGATCCATCATCATATCGCTGATCTCTCCCTCTGCCACTACCATGGCTATATCCTCTATCATAATTCCATAAGGTTTTTTAATTTATTTTATTTTTATGTTTTATTTAGTTTAGGTTTAGGTTTTTAGGTTTTTAGGGTTTCAGGTTTAAGGTTTAAGGTTTATGGTTTAGGGTTTAGGGTTTAGGGCTTGGGGTTTATAGTTTAGGGTTATAAGTTTTAGGGTTTAGGGTTATAAGTTTTAGGGTTTAGGGTTTAGGGTCTAGGTTTTAGGGTTTAGGGTTTAGTGTTTTGGCTTTAATTCTTAGGGTTTTTAGGATTTAGGGTTTAGGATTTAGGGTTTAGGGTTTAGGGTTTTTGGTTTGGGGATTAGGGTTTTAGTGTTTAGGGTCTAGGGTTTAGGGTTCTATGTTTAAGGTTTAGGGTTTAGGTTTAGGTGGTTTTTTTAATTCACTTTTAATTTTTTTAGTTTTTTAGGGTTTAGGGTTTATGGTTTATGGTTTAGGTTTTAGGTTTAAGGTTCAGGTTTTAGTTTATGTTTATTTTTAATTGAAGTAAACTAGTAGGTTTAGGGTTTTTTTTATAGTTTATTTTTAGGGTTTAGGGTTTAAGGTTAGCTTAGGGTTTAGGTTTTTTTAAAAAATTAAGTAAACCGGTAGGTTTAGGTTTATTTAGTTTATTTTTTATTATTTATTCTAGTTTATTTTAATTTTAATTTTTATTTATGTTTACTTTTTACATTTATTTAGTTTAATTTATTTATTTAGGCTTATTTATTTTAGTTTAGGTTTTCTGTTTAAGTTTATTTTTTAGGTTTAGGTTTATTTTTAGTTGAGTTTTATTTTTATTTTATTTTTTAGATTTAGGTTTTATTTTTTACTTTTTTTAGGTTTAGGTTTAGGTTTTTATTTTATTTTTTTTAGGTTTAAGTTTTAAATTTTTATTTTAAGTTTTATTTTTTAGTATAGGTTTAAGTTTATTTTTAGTTTATTTTATTTTATCTTGTTTAGGTTAAGGTTTAGATTTAGTTTATTTTAGGTCTAGGCTTAGGTTTTGTTTATTTTAGTTTAGATTTAGGTTTATTTTATTTTATTTATTTTATTTTTATTTTAGGTTTAGGATTTATTTTTTATTTACTTTTAGGTATTATTTTTAGGTTTATTTTTTAGGTTTAGGATTTTATTTAGTTTTTATTTTATTTTTTATGTTTATTTTATTTTTATTTTGCATTTAGTTTTAATTTTATTTAGGTTTTTTATTCTTATGTTAATTTTATTTTTAAGTTTTGTTTATGTTATTAATTATTTTAATTTAGTTTCTTTTATTTTATTTCTATGTTTAGGTTTAGGTTTTTAGTTTAGGTTTTTATTTTATTTTACTTTTTTATTTTATTTAGGTATAGGTTTATTTTATTTATTTTATTTTTTAGGTTTTATTTAGTTTAGGTTTAGGTTCATAGGTTTTTAGGGTATAAAGTTTAGGGTTTAGGGTATAGGGTTTAGGGTTTGGGGTTTAGGGTTTAGGTTTTAGGGTTTAGGGTTTTAGAGTATAGGGTTTAGGGTTTTAGGATTTAGAGTATTAGGTTAGCATAGGGTTTAGGGTTTAGGATTTTTTTTTAGGTTTAAGTTTTTATTTAGATTTTATTTTATTTTATTTTAGGTTTATTTTGGGATTATTTTATTTTTATTTTACATTTAGTTTTTATTTTATTTAGTTTCTTATTCTTAGGTTTATTTTATTTTTTAGTTTAGTTTAGGTTATTAATTATTTTATTTTAGTTTCTTTTTATTAGTTTATTTTATTTTAGTTTTAGGTATAGGTTTAGGTTTTAGTTTATGTTTTTATTTTGTATTAATTTTCTATTTAATTTAGGTTTAGATTTTATTTATTTATTTTATCTTTAGGTTTTATTTAGTTTAGGTTTAGGTTTTTAGCTTTTTAGGGTTTAGGGATAAGGGTTTAGGGTTTAAGGTTTAGGTTTTAGGGTTTAGGGTTTTAGTTTTAGGGTTTAGGGTTTAGGGTTTACGATTTAGCATTTAGGGTTTTTTGGGTTTAGGGTTTAGGGTTTTGGGTTTAGGGTTTATGGTTTAGGTTTTAGGTTTTAGTTCAAGGTTTAGGGTTTTTGGTTATTTTTAAGTTTATTTTATTTTTTTAGTTTAGTTTTGGTTTTTATATATTTTATATTATTTTTAGGTTTAGGTTAAGGTTTTAGTTTAGGTTTTTATTTTATTTTATTTTTTTATTTTATTTAATTTTAAGTTTTTTATTTATTTTATTTTTAGGTTTTATTTAATTAGGTTTTAGATTTTAGGTTTTTAGGGTTTAGGGTTTTACGGTTTATGGTTTTAGGATTTAGGGTTAGGATTTAGTGTTTAGGGTTTAGTGTTTAGGCTTTAGAGTTTAGGGTTTTTAGGGTTTAGGATTTAGGGTGTTGTTTTAGGTTTAGGGTTTAATTAGGCTTTATCTTTAGGAATTTTAGGGTTTACGATTTTGGGTATAGGGTTAGTTTAGGGTTTAGGGTTTTGGGTTTTAGGGTTTATGGTTTAAGGTTTAGGGTTTAGGGTTAGTGTTAGGGTTTAGGGTTTAGGGTTTTTTAGGGTTTAGGGTTTAAAGTTGGTTTAAGATTTAGGGTTTAGAGTTTTTTAGTGTTTAGGGTTTAGGGTTTTAGGTTTAGGTTTTGGGTTTTAGGTTTTGGGTTTTGGGTTTAAAGTTTTAGGGTTTAGGGTTTAGGGTTTAAAGTTTAGAGTTTCAGGTTTATGGTTAGTTTTATGGTTTAGGGTTTAGGGATAAGGTTTTATTTTATTTATTTATTTTTATTTTTTTTTAAATTAAGTAAATTAGTAGGTTTAGGTTTATTTAGTTTATTTTATTATTTATTTTAATTTAGGTTAATTAATATTTTTATTTTTATTTAGTTTAGTTTATTTATTTTAATTTAGGTTTTTTATTTTAGTTTCTTTTTTTGGTTTAGGTTTAGGTTTAGGGTAATTTTTTAGTTTGGTTTTATTTTTATTTTATTTTTTAGGTTTAGTTTTATTTTTTATTTTTAGGTTTAAGTTTAGGTTTTTATTTTATTTTTTTAGGTTTAGGTTTTAGATTTTTATTTTAGGTTTACTTTTAGGCTTTATTTTTTAGTTTAGGTTTAAGTTTATTTTTAGTTTATTTTATTTTATTTAGTTTAGGTTTAGGTTTAGGTTTAGTTTATTTTAGGATTAGGTTTAGGTTTTATTTATTTTAGTTTAATTTATTTTGGTTTAGGTTTTGGTTTATTTTCTTTTATTTATTTTTATTTTAGGTTTTGGTTTTTTTTTTTAGTTTAGGGTTTAGGTTTTTTTAAAATTTATTTTAAGTTTAATCTTAATTTTTTTAGGTTTAGGTTTTATTTAGTTCTTATTTTATTTTATTTTAGGATTATATATATATATTGCATTTAGTTTATTTATTTTATTTAAGTTTTTTATTAGTTTATTTTATTTTTTAGTTTAGTTTAGGCTTTATTTATTTTATTTTAATTTATTTTATTAGTTTATTTTATTTTATTTTAGGTTTAGGTTTAAGTTTTAGTTTAGGTTTTTATTTTAGGTTTAGGTTTTAGTTTAGTTTTTTAGGTTTTAGGGCTTAGGTTTTGGTTTAGGTTTAGTGTTTAGTTTATTTATATTTGTTAGGGTTGAGGTTTAGGTTAGGTTTAGGGTTTAGGTTTAGGGTTTAATTAACTTTAGGGTTTATTTTAGGTTTAGTTTATGATTTAGGGTTAGTTTAGGTTAGCAGGTTTAGGTTAGTTTAGTGTTTAGGCTTTAGGGTTTAAGGTTTTAAGATTTAGGGTTTAGGTATATAGTTAGTTTAGTTTAGGTTTATAATTTAGGGTTAAGTTTAGGTTGGTTTAGGTTTAGGTATTTATGGTTTAGGGTTAGTTTGTTTTCTATTTATGATTTTAGGATTTAGGGTTTTGGTTATTTTAAGTTTATTTTATTTTAGTTTAGTTTTGGTTTTATATATTTTATATTATTTTTAGGTTTAGGTTAAGGTTTAGTTTAGGTTTTATTTTATTTTATTTTTTATTTTATTTAATTTTAAGTTTTATTTTATTTTTAGGTTTTATTTAGTGAGGTTTTAGATTTTAGGTTTTTAGGGTTTAGGGTTTTACGGTTTATGGTTTTAGGGTTTAGGGTTAGGATTTAGTGTTTAGGGTTTAGTGTTTAGGCTTTAGAGTTTAGGGTTTTTAGGGTTTAGGATTTAGGGTGTAGGGTTAGCTTAGGGTTTAGGGTTTAACCTTTAGGCTTTATGCTTTAGGATTTTCAGGGTTTACGGTTTTGGGTATAGGGTTAGTTTAGGGTTTAAGGTTTAAGGTTTAGGGTTTAGGGTTAGTGTTAGGGTTTAGGGTTTAGGGTTTTTTAGGGTTTAGGGTTTAAGGTTGGTTTAAGATTTAGGGTTTAGAGTTTTTTAGGGTTTAGGGTTTAGGGTTTTAGGTTTAGGTTTTGGGTTTTAGGTTTTGGGTTTAAGGTTTTAGGGTTTAGGGTTTAGGGTTTAGGGTTTAAAGTTTAGAGTTTCAGGTTTAGGGTTAGTTTTATGGTTTAGGGTTTAGGGATAAGGTTTTATTTTATTTATTTATTTTAAGTAAAAGGTTTAGGTTTATTTAGTTTATTTTATTATTTATTTTGATTTAGGTTAATTATTATTTTTATTTTTATTTAGTTTAGTTTATTTATTTTAATTTAGGTTTATATTTTAGTTTATTTTTTTGGTTTAGGTTTAGGTTTAGGGTAATTTTTAGTTTGGTTTTATTTTTATTTTTTATTTTTTAGGTTTAGTTTTATTTTTTTATTTTAGGTTTAAGTTTAGGTTTTTCTTTTATTTTTTTTTAGGGTTAGGTTTAGGTTTATTTTAGGTTTATTTTTAGGCTTTATTTTTTAGTTTAGGTTTAGGTTTATTTTTTAGTTTATTTTTTTATTTAGTTTAGGTTTAGGTTTAGTTTATTTTAGGATTAGGTTTAGGTTTTATTTATTTTAGTTTAGTTTATTTTGGTTTAGGTTTTGGTTTATTTTCTTTTATTTATTTTTAATTTAGGTTTTGGTTTTTTTTTTAGTTTATGGTTTAGGTTTTTTTTAAATTTATTTTAAGTTTAATTTTAAGGTTAATTTTTTAGGTTTAGGTTTTTATTTAGTTTTTATTATTTTTTTATTTTAGGATTATTTTGTATATATTTTTCATTTAGTTTTTATTTTATTTAGCTTTTCTATTCATAGGTTTATTTTTTTTTAGTTTAGTTTAGGCTTTATTTATTTTATTTTAGTTTATTTTTATTAGTTTATTTTATTTTATTTTAAGGTTTAGGTTTAAGTTTTAGTTTAGGTTTTTATTTTATTTTTAGGTTTTAGTTAGTTTAGGTTTAGGTTTTTAGGTTTTTTGGGTTTAGGGCTTAAGGTTTGGGGTTTAGGGTTTAGTGTTCAGGGTTTTAGATTTATGGTGTTAGGGTTGAGGGTTTAGGGTTAGGGTTTAGGGTTTAGGGTATTGGGTTTAGTGCTTAAGCTTTAGGGTTTAGGGTTTTAGGGTTTGAGGTTTATGATTTAGTAGGGTTTAGGGTTAGCTTAGGGTTTAGGATTAGTTTAGCGTTTAGGCTTTAGGGTTTAAGGTTTTTAGGGTTTAGGGTTTAGGGTATATGGTTAGTTTAGGGTTTAGGGTTTATGGCTTAGGGTTAGGGTTAAGGTTTAGGGTTAGTTTAGGGTTTAGGGTATAGGGCTTATGGTTTAGGGTTAGGGTTTGTTTTCTAGTTTATGATTTTTTTTAAATTAAGTAAACTGATATGTTTAGGTTTATTTAGTTTATTTTTTATTCATTTTAATTTATTTTATTTTTTATATTTATTTAGGTTTATTTTTTTATTTAGTTTAGTTTATTAATTTTAGATTTATTTATTCTATTTTAGTTTTTTTTTTTAGGTTTAGGTTTATGTTTATGTTTATTTTTTAGTTTAGTTTTATTATTTTTTATTTTTTATGTTTAGGTTTTATTTTTTATTTTTAGGTTTAGGTTTAGGTTTAGATTTTATTTTTTTAGGTTTAGCTTTTAGTCTTTTATTTTAGGTTTATTATAGGTTTTTTTTAAAGTTTAGGTTTAGGTTTATTTTTAGTTTATTTTATTTTATTTAGGTTAGGGTTTAGGTTTAATTTATTTTAGGTTTAGGTTTATGTTTTATTTATTTTAGTTTAGTTTATTTTAGGTTAGCTTTATGTTTATTTTATTTTAATTATTTTAAGTTTAGGTTTTATTTATTTATTTTTATGTTTTGATTTTTATTTAGTTTTTATTTTATTTAGGGTTTTGTGCCACCATCCTTGAAGATCTTTGATGGCAGTGGGAACCTAAGATAACACATTGCACAATTTAGAGTTGGCTATTGCAACGCAAGTGGTTGCAATGCATTCCTCTTTCGTCTTTCATTAGCAGTATGTTAAGTGTTGCATTTGATTTGTTCGCCAGAACTGCCCAATTTTTCGTTGAAGACATTTTGTTGAGTTGGAGCACCTCTTCATCAAGAGGTTTGCTGGAGCTCAGGAGGGTGACTGTAGGCGACCTCATTATAAAGAAACAAAAACTCAATGAGTCCCTTATTGATTACTTTCTTAGGTGGTGCAACCTGAGCATGAAATGTGAACCACAACTATCCAAATGCCATGGCCCGGTCGCCTTCATGCTTAAGGGATTTACCATCAAAACATTAGTTAATCGACAATTTACCTACTAGGAACCAAATAGTTGCTATTTGACCAATCATCTAGGCCCAAACTCTGAAGGTGTTTGAGAAAAAGCAACAAGTATTAGATGAAGTAGCCAACGAGTTTAGTATGAGAGACTACAAGCTCTGCGCCTCCTTTTTCTTCCACCACCTGACCATTTAGACCAGACCACCATATGACCATTTCCACCACCTATTTGACCTACCTGGCGATATTCATATACCGTAGCTACTTTTCACCTACTTGGATAGATTGTATATTCATTCAAGAGGGAGGTAGTTAGAAAATCTTTAAGAATCTCTAAAAGAGCGACTTTGATTACCAGAGCACGAGAGGCAGGAAGTGGGCAAGATGATCTAGCTATTGCCCCTACGCATGTTAGGCTATGTCTTAGAAATTGTATCACTTTTTTGAGTAGCTACAAGTTATGAACCATAGTTATCCATAAGGAACACTTATTAGAACAACAATCTAGTTTTGTTAGAGTAATCCTTGGGGATACCTACGATCCTCTTAAGACCAAAGAAAGTTAGGATATCTCCCTATCCCAAACCTCTAAGAAGATCATTTCTAAGATCAAAAGCTTTTCTTTGAGAGCTCAAACCTCCAACACCAAGGAAGGTTTGCTAGTTCAAAGAAACTCAAGGAGGTGAGTGGTAGCAGTAGGGATAGTCTGGTAGCCTCCATGGTTTAGCTACCACCTCTTCTTCTAGCTCCTCTTCTAGTAGAGCATTGTATCTCTGATATGGGCACTAAATCCCTTACTCTCTTACTTTGACTTCTATCAAATACTTCAAAAGGAAATTAATAAAGAAAGGCTGATTTTACTTATTTATTGTTCTACTTATGCTCTTGATTTTTTTGTCTTGAAGCTCTAGAGCCTAAATAAAATAATAGCTCTAGTAGTTGATCCTTTCCTTTCGATTAGGACTATCCTTCAATCTTCGCTCTTGAGATTGACATGGAGTGGTGACTTTGAGGATCCCATAAGAGAAGTAGGTATGCGATGAGAAGGTAGAACTTTTAAGCTCATCATTCCAAGAAGTCACTAAAGTCAACCTATGAGTGGCATGTTTTACCTCCTAGGGTAACACCTCATGATAAGGGTAAAGTCATTGGTTCCTAAGATAACTCCTCCATGGGATACTCACCCATGGATATGCTTGAGGACCAAGCCAGAGTTGATTACAATGTCTTAGCTCACCATATAAAGTTTCTAGCTAAATTAAGCATATAAGATGCCCGTGTCTTATCCAAAAAGATAAGGGAATCTCTAATCAAGGCCTTGATCTAGAGATATGCTTAGCTTCTGACCACTAAGAGCATGTCACTCGAAGGACATCTTAAGAGATACATTCAATGATAAAGACTTACTCCTAGGGATGACCGAATACAAATGTCTCTTTACATTATAGTGAATGTTGGCAGATACAGGCTATCTAGAGTTTTGGTTGACCTAGGTGTATCAGTCAATAATATGAGTCTAAGAACCTTGCCTACATGAGGATGACATCTCCAAACTCAAGAAAGGATGATGTCCATTCAATGAATAAAGTAGAAGGCCTTGTGGTGTTTATTTTTTAGATGTATGGGGGGGGTCTTTTGAGGTGATTGGGAATTGAGGTATGATGTACTATCTCAAAAGATAGAGTCATCACCCACAATGGACCTAATCACAGTAATAAGACTCTAAGACATGATGGGTCTTCAAATGTACTTAAGTTTTTCCCCTACTTTAAATGGATTAATAAAGTAGGGTTTTTATTAAACCGGGTTCTTAAGTTCACTATGGAGGAAAGCCTCCATAGTTAATTCCAGAGATAAAATTTTCTAAGAATGCTCTCATTAAAGTAGACAATTATCATCTCCAAAGATTTTAAGGTTAGACTATCAAAAGATTGGTTGTATTTGAAAATCAATTGGGAAAGTTCAAGGAGAAGACTTATTTTTTGGAATCCAAATGAAATAAGTAGGAAATGCTCATGATACTAGGAAGCCTAGTGAACATTCCAATCTATCCTATGGTTGGGCTTATAATTTTGAATTTAGGAGATTTTATATTTTGAGTTAAACTTTAATTAGATTACTAGCGGTTATAATCCACCAACATAAGGTTGTGAGAATGCCTAAGAGGTGAGGATTTATGCTCATAGCCCAAAGGAAATAGCTACATCGAATCCTAAATGTTGGGAGCTTTAGTATGAGCTAAAAAGCACGAATCTAGACAGTATAAGTGTTTACCTCACAAGAAAGAATAAATTATTTGACTTGGACTTATAGCTGGGTGGCTAACTCCTCCTCTACAATTTTAAACCATGTAGTTTGGTCTTATGAATTGCAAGATAGCTAGGGTAATTATTTAATTAGAAAGAGACTAAATTCCTAAACACACTCCATAAGAGACTAGAGCATGAGTGGTATGAGCATATGACTTAATCTATAGATGGAAAATCTTTTCAAATTTTATTTTATTTTAGACACATCATTTTGACAGAGTCTTTAGGATTTTTTGGGCTTAAATGCTAGATGAAATAGGTTATGGGTCAAATTAGCTAGAAGAAGGTGTTCTCCACCATAATGGATGTTTTCACTGGTCAAGCATTCCTTTATTGTGCAAGAATGGAGATCTTTCATGCTCAAGAGGGAAAGAATATGCATGCATTTGTGAAACATATAATCATACAGCTAAGGGGTTGCAAAATATTTTAATTATTTTATTTATGTCTTAGGCTTTATGATGAGGTTATAAGTTGTTCAAAATTTAGTTATGAGTGATTAGTTGGGTAGAAAAGTTATTTTATCCTAAGAGCCTAATATCATATCCAACATTAAAGCATCAATCATTTAAAAACTATGAAATTTATGTTTAATGCACAATATAAACATAACATCAAACAATTATATAAACTATCATAGAAGAATAAAAGATCGATCGTCGACCAGTACCACGAAGAGGAAAAAAGATGGGTAGCCTCTACCCTTATATCTGGAATATGAAGAAGAATTATAATTGTATTAAATGTTATGTGGGTTTTCTTTCTTCATATCTCCATTTTTGATTTGGTTCCATCTTTGATTTGGATGGTGCTTGCTTCAAAGGCATCAAGGCACTACTGAGAAAGCCTTCGACTCATCCTAATCCCTCATAGCACTAATCCTAATTCCTATTGCAAAAATTACATCTATATGGGAAAATTAAATCTAACTACACCTACAAAATAGAGGTTAGCTAAATATAAATATAATCCCAAGTTGTATTTATAATTTAGACTTAGCCTACATGGGTAAAGTAACTTGGATTATGGTTGGATTTAAGCAACTTGTAGAAAGAGCATTCACATTTATTTTCAAGCATCCCTTAAACATAATCCCCTGTAAAAAATATGATTAGGCTAATATTATCCTATCATCTAATCTATGAAGTATACACCCTAATATTCAATCTAAAATACATTATAAAACAAAATGTACCTCACATCATGCATTATTCTAACTTAGAGTTAGAAGTGGTGACTTAATTCTAATGTGTGTATTAAGGTGGTATGTCTTGTTAGACATTAGTGTTGTATCTAAGTGTAGAAGGACTAAATTTAACATGAAAGGTTGATTTCACTTGAAGTAGTTTAATTGATTTGAGAATTTTAATTTGTGTTTTCTTCTGTTTCATTTGATCACACTTAGCAACTAAGTGGCATAAAGAGAGGAAAAGAGGATTGCCCTCTTTCATCCCTACCTTAAGTCAGTTTTTAAAGTATATTAATTTGATTTTGTTCTCTTTAGTGAATGTATTATTAAATGATTTAATTAATCCTAAGTTTAGATTCACTTTAAATAATCCTATTCAAAATGAAAGGCATCTTAAGATTAATTTAATTAAATTACTACCATATGACATATATTAAATCATTATTTTTCATCACATGTAACATGCATATGATTTAATCCTAAGTGTATCTATACATGAAACATATTTTAGCACACTTAAATGATGAATGTATGTGTATGTTTAGAATTTATATTTTATTTGATTGAATCATTTAAACACTACCTTTGCCTGTCCTAAGTCTGGATGTGAAAAGTGGAGTGCTGTGATAGGTAGTAGACAGCCATCATAAAACATGTCAAAATAATCATGACATTAATCCTTTAAATCATTGTGTTAATGCTAGGGTGTCCCCTAGAGGCGATGTGTTGTATGTCTTGAATACAATGAAAAATGTGCAAGGGCTGCTGCATCGACGCCCGGGTGCAGTGTTAAATAAGCAAGGGTTCCCACATTATGGACAAATGCGGGCAAAGAAGTTAGTCCATGAAACTAGAATTAGGTTAGGATCTTGAAATATATGTACTCTTACAGGTAAATTAATATAATTAATAGATATTATGGTTCATAGAAAGATAAATATTTTATGTGTTCAAGAAACTAAATGGGTTGGGGAGAAGGCCAAGGAGATTGATAGTTTAGTTTTAAACTTTGGTATTTAGTAGAAGTCAAATTAGAAATGGTGTAATGTGATTATAGATAAAAGTTTGAAGGATAATGTTATAAATATTAATAGATGTGGAGATAGAATTATAGCTTTAAAGGTTATTATTGATACTAAGATTATCAATGTTATAAGTGTTTATGCTCTTCAAGTAGGTTTGGATGTAAGCTCAAAAGAAAATTTTGGAATGAATTTGAGGATTGATACAAAAGATACCTCTTGAAGAAAAAGTATTTATTGGAGGAGATTTAAATGGACATGTTGGTAGAGTGGTAGAAGATTTTAAAAGTATTCATGGTGGTTATGGATTTGGAGTGACTAATGAAGAAGGTAGGACTATATTAGATTTTATCTTAGCTTATGATTTTATAGTTGCTAAAACTTTATTTAAGAAAAGAGATGAACATATTATTACTTATAAAAATGGATCTAGAAAAACACAGATTGATTATTTTCTGATAAGAAAAATAGATCATTTAGATTGTAAAGATTGTAAGGTCATTCCAAGTAAAAGTTTAAGTATCGATTGTTAGTTTTAGATTTTAAGATGAAAAGAAGGTGTAAGGAAAATCAAATTATTATCCTAGGATAGAGACACTTAAGAACACAAATAAAATATTTTAAGAGCAAGCTACAAGATCTTAGAATTTGGGATGTTCATAAGGAAGTTAATGTTGTGTGAGAAAAAGTAGCAAGTGAAATTAAGCAAGTTGCTAAAAATGTGCTAGGAGAATCAAAAGGAAAAGCTTCTTTTAATAATAATAGTTAGTGGTGGAGTCAAAGGGTGCAAGAAAAGATAAGAAATAATAACCATTATTATAAAACTTGGTTTAGATGTAATTTCTTGGAGAATTGGAAAAGATATAAAGTTTCCTATAGAGATTCTATGAAAGCAATATATGATGCACAAAATTTAGCTTTTAGTGATTTATATAATAGATTAGATACTAAAGAAGGTGAAAGATGTATGAATAAGTTAGCCAACCATAGAGATAGGATAAGTAAAGACCTAGTTCAAGTAAGGTGTATTAAGGATGAAAATAATAAACTACTTTTCTTAGAAAAAGGATATTGAAAATAGGTGGATGAGGTATTTTGATAAACTTTTCAATGAAGGATCTGAAAGTATGATTGATTTTAGCAACCTTAATTCTAAACAAAATAAAGAATTTTATTTTTAATGTCATAGTAAATCTGAAGTTAGAGGAGAAGCTTTAAAAAAATGAAATGTGAAAAAACAGTATAACCTGATTATTTTCCAATAGAAGTGTGAAAATGTTTAGGAGATCAAGGAATTTCATGGCTTACAAATCTTTTTAATGTTATTTTAAAGACTAAAAGATACCGATTGTGGAGAAAGAGTTTGTTGGTTCTTATATTTTTGAATAAAGGTGATGCGTAAGAGTGTGCAAATTATAGAGGAATTAAGTTAATGTGTCATACATTAAAATTATGGAGAGAAATAATTGAGCATAGGTTATGATGTCATACAGAAGTTTCTCACAATCAGTTTGGTTTCATGCCAGGTAGATCTACCATGATGCTATACGTTTGTTAAGAGGTTTGATGGAGAAGTATATAGAAAGTAAGGAGGATCTACATATGATATTTATTAATTTAGAGAAAGCTTATGATAAAGTTTCAAGAGATGCTCTTTGGAGAGTTCTAGAATAGAAATGAGTTAATATTGGCTATATTCAAGTCATTAAGGATATGTATACTAGAGTTGTTACTTGTGTCCAAACACAAGGAGGATTGACAAAATATTTTCTTATTTCAGTTGGATTACATCAAGGATCAGCTTTAAGCCCTTATCTTTTTTACTTTAGTTATGGATGTTCTTACTAGGCATTTATAGGAACATGTACCTTGGTTTATGCTTTTTGCTGATGACATTCTTCTTGTTGATAAGACTAGAGGAGTCCAAGAGAAACTTGAATTTTGAGGTCAACTTTAGAGTTAAAGGTTTTCATTTAAGTAGATCTAAAATTGAATATATGGAGTGTAATTTTAATTGTAGAAGTTCTGATAGTATTGTGACATTAGGTGAAAAAGTCTTAATAAGAGTGGCGAGTGATATTTAGGCTCTATTGATCAAAATGATGGTGAAATAGATGGATATGTTATTAGTTGAATTCAAGTTGGATGGTTGAAGTGGAGGAATGCATGCCTATTGTGTGATAAAGTTCCACTTAAACTTAAGGAAAATTTTACAAGATGGTGGTAGAACACACTTTGACTTATGGTGTAGAATGTTGGCCAATAAAAGAGAAGCATAAGACTAAGTTAAGTATTACAAAGATGAGGATGCTCAGGTGGATGAGTGGATTTACTCTTAGAGATAAAATGTGAAATGAGTATGTTCAGGAAAAAGTTAGAGTATCTCCAGTGGTAGATAAGATTAGAGAGTCTCCTTAGATGGTTTGGCCACATAAAAGTCATCCGATGACCGGTTAGAGTAGATGCATTAGATTTGCCTTATGTTAAGAAAGGTAGAGGTAGACCTAAAAAGACTTGGTCAAGAAGTATCAAAAAATGACCTTAGTATACTTTAATTAAATGAGAATTTGACACATAATAGGACATAATGGAGGTGAAGGATACATGTAGCCAACCTCACTTAGTGAGATAAAGGCTTGTTGTTGTTGTTTTTTTTGTTGTTGTATTGAATCATTTAAACATATTAAATTAAAACTTTATCCTCATTCTTATACAAAAATGACATAAGAATGAAATTAGATAGGCATGTGTCATTCTTAAACCAGGGAAGTGAGGTAATCAATTGACCTCCTTGGAGCTAGCTAAAGCCTCGTATTCTCGGGATGGCAAGACTATATACCCATTTGCATTCAAACATATGTAAATTCGTATATAAGAACATATGAAGTAAGCTCCAAATCATATGGCTAATTAATTCAACCACTTAATCAATTATGAATGCATGCAATTTTAATGTAAAATGGGATTTTCATTCACTAATCACATATACATATACATGTACAAAGATATAGGCAAGTATGTGTAGTTGTTAAACCATGGAAGTGAGGTAAACAAATTACCTCCTTGGGGCTAATTAAAGATTTGTTTTCCTAGGATGCCCAGACTATATACATGGTTTTCTTGGACACACATGGATGTATACATAAATGAGGGAAAGAAACTATGCAAAGATTGTATATATTTTTTTTATTGAATCATTTATATGTATGAATTAAAGCTCTATCCAAATTATAATGTTGAAATACATAAGAATGAAATAAAATGGGTTTGTGACGTTGATAAACCAAGGAAGAGAGGTAATCAAGTTACCTTCTTGGGGCTGACTAAAGCCTCATTTTCTCAAGATGTGAAGACTATATACCCATTACCATTCAATCTTATATAAATCAACACATGAATAGAGGAAAGAGAACTCAACATTCATACACTTAAGCTATAAGCACATGCATTTCTTACGTTATTATAACTAGCATCATAACACTTATTACTATTCATTTATAAGCTTTTGAAGAGTACATTTGGATTTACTAGTGATAATAGCCACGCATATATTAAATCAACACATGCAAGCTTACATAAAGGAAATCCATTTTATTTTACTTGATTTTGAAAAGATGGATACATGAATTCAAATGATATACCAAATTTAACATGATTGGAAAGAGGACAATCAAATATAAGCATGTGATTCATTCAACTGAACTAGTTCTTAAGGATAATCAAATCAAATAAGATTATTTAAAGCAATCCAAAGCTTCCTTATTAATTAAGTTTTGGATTTGATTTGATTTAAAATGGAGAAGAGAAATCATCACTTGTTATTTTAAACCCATTCGCATATTAGTGATTGATTTAATTTAAGGAAATGTAATTAAGTTGATTTTATGGGTTAATTAAGTTGAACCCTTAATTAGATGAATTAATTACCCTTACCTATGTCACCTTAAAGTAATTAACGTAGTAATTTTGAGCCAACATGATATGCATGGAAAATAAACTTGTAATGATCCTAGGAAATAAAAAGGGCCTAATGTAATTGGCTCATGATTAATATTTAATTATATTAAGGGACTTAATTAATTACTCTTATGGTTTTCTCACACATGTGGACTAACCATAATTTCATTAAACTCCTTAAAGTTATTAAACACCTAAAGATCTATCCAATGATTTAATTAATTAAGGTATGATGTGAATATGATTTAAATTTGATTAAGTGATTTTTAATTATAGTTAAATCTTTAATTTCATTTTTAAAAGGTGAAATGAACTTAGGGAAAGGGGTCCCAACCCTATTCCTTAGTTCACTTATTGATGAACAATGATTAATATACTTAATTAACCAATTTATTACTATTCATGGGATTAATTAATCATTAATTAACTTAAAAGAGTAGTTAAGGTTTAATTAGTCAATTTTTCTAATTAAGTGAGCAATAAATCCCAAGAAAATCATGGGAGGTAGAGGTCATCCCATTAAACTAACCCACCAAATTTATGATTAATTTCTCAAGTAATTAAGGAGTAATAATGCTAATAAATTTTGTAATTAAACTTTAATCACTATTCAAAATTAGTTAAGATCATTTTTAATTATTTCTCCTCTGAAATACCTTTAAAATGAGATTATATTTGCATTTTTTTTCTTTCGCTATGATTTTTTATGATTTTTAGAAGTTTCAACCATTAAAAAATGATTAATTAAGCCTAATTAAGGCCTAATCCTTTTGGCACCATGTGGCACGCTGACGTTGCACGCTTTCCATGTGGCACAGTGAGATTGGCTATTTAAACATATCCGACTCAGTGCCTATATGGTGGCAGTGGTCGTGCTTTCTCATCCACCATCTGATCTAAGATCGAACAGCTATGATTAATATCATAGCTTAATAAGATTAAATCAAATTGATCTAGTGGATCTACTCATGAGAGTTTGTTCCAATCAAGCAGAATGGATAGTGCGTGATCTAACATCATTTGAGTGAGGGTGAATGGAGTCTATCTATCATTGCACACATGATCTGAGCGTACATGAGCTCAGATCAACTACAAAAGGATCCCACACTTTCAATACAGTGATCGAAGGGGATCCAACGGTAAAGATCACATGACATGCAAGTTTTCTTCAAAAAGCTCCAACCTATTTTTTCCTAAAGATCGATTTTGGAAGCATACCTCACCAGAACTCAAGACTGATAGCTTGAATGATTGAGGAAGCTTCATCTAGTGGAGATGAAGCCCTGTTGAGTAAAAATTGGATCAATTCCTTGACGTTCACTCAAAAGGCCATGAACTGATGATTTGGAGCTCCACTTTGATCGAAGTCCCACCTCTAGTGCTTGGGAAGCTTGGGAGATGGTTAGTTCTTGCTGAGGCCTCGGGAAGGTGCGTTCAAAGTTAATTTGAGTTTGATGGAGAAATAGAAAAGTTAGGTTAAAAATTGGAGTGTCCTATTTTAAGACGGACGGGAATGGCATTTTCTGATCGAGGAATGAACTTGGGAGCTTAGGGAATGGCTCTAGTTACTCATCTTGGGTAGCTAGGTGTCTAAGGAATGATTTTTGTGTGTGTTTGAGGGGAAATGAGGGGGTGTATACCCTCTTTCATCTTGATCGGATGGTGGGATCAGGTTTGTCTTGTAGTGGCCATCCGGCCGTGTTAGAGAGTCATGGGTGGCTAGGAGGAGGTGAGTTGGCACGACTTGGTTGGTTGAAGGTGTGGAGATGGCTGCCAAGTAGGAATCATGGGTGTCCTTTGGGTTTCAAATGCTCCAATGGGGAGGGTGATTTCACCTCCCATAGTTCCATGGCGGACCCAACCACCCCTTGGGTTAGGTTGGGCAGTGTCCTAGGTGCCTAAGTGGACCATTGGTAGAGTACTAAGTGGCCAAGGAATAGAAATGACCACTTACATGGGTGATTTGTCTCATGTGATGCCCTTCACCCAATGGTAGAATGATCATTTGGCATTGGATTTGATTTTGGAAGATTTGAAATGATCCAAAAGTTGGTTAGCCCAAATTTCAAGTCAATTGGAGTTGATTTGGTTAGGTTTGGCTCAATTTGACTCATTTAGGTCAAATTGGGTTAGGTTGGGTCAAGTTGACCAATTGATCAAATTGGGTCAAACCAAGGGTTTGGTCAAGTTCATATGATCATTTGAGATGTTTTGGTTTAATTGGTTTGGTTTAGTTAAGCTTAGATTTGATTTTGGCTCATTTGAATTCATTTGGGTCAAATGGGTTAAGTTAACCAATTTGACCAAATTGGCCAAATTGGCTGGGGTTGGGTGTTTGTTTAGGTTTAGTTGACCAATTGAAGATGATTGTAGGTAGGTCAATTAGGTTCAATTGGGTCCAATCATGGCTTTGGACAAGTTTAATAATCAATTTGTATTGAACTTGAGACATTAGTTGCAATCAATTTGGTTTATATTTTGATTTGCCCCAATTTGGTCTTTTAGGTCAAGTTCGGTCAACTTGTGTCAAGAGGGCCAATTGGGTTTGGTTTGACTCAATTGAAGATCAAGTCATATTAAAATATTGATTTTTATTTGGTATGAATCATTGGTTTCAAAGGATTTGTCTTAGGTTGCAATTTGGCTAGTTTGGGTTCATATGGGTTAAGGGGTTGACTTGGTCAAATGACCAAATTGACTTAGTTTGACCCAATTTATGACAGTTGATCAAACTAGGGTGATCAACAATCATGATGGGAGTTTTGATGGTGGTTCAATCAAATTTTGGTAGGATTAGAACTTGGCTCAAGTAGGTCAAATTGGCCACTTTAGGTCAAGTGGACCAATTGGGTTTAGTTTGCTTGATTTTAGGTTAAGTTTGATTTCATTCAATATATATATATAGATTTTGGACTGATATATAAATTCAATTGCACTTTGGTTGGGTTCAAATGGGTTTTGGTTCATTTGAATATTTCAAGTCAATAGGGTTAAGTTGGGTTTGACTTGGGTTAATTTTGGTTTGGCTTGATGATTGTAGATTTCATTTATATTTGTGAATATGATTGAAGATATAATTGATTCATGAGAAAATCAATTGAATTTGGGTTTTGGAATTAAGGAATTTTCCTAAGTCCATGGAGTTTGATCATGTGGCTTAGGTTTGGATTTTGATTTGGTTTGATTTAGTTTTAAATATTTAAATGAATATTTCATTTAAATTTGTGAAGATGATTGAAAATATTTTTTGATAAAATCAATTGTGTTTGACTTGATTTGGATTAAGATTTTCCTAAGTCCATGGGATAGATCATATGGCTTAAGAACAATTTTGATTTAGTTCGATTTAGTTTTGATCATTTCAATGTAGATTTGATTTATATTTAGGATGATGATTGAAGATATTAATATGAGAAAATCAATTAATTTTGGATTTATTTGGATTAATATTTGGCTAAGTCCATGGGATATATCATATGGCTTAGGATGGGTTTCAAGTTTGGATTTGATCATGGGCTTCAATCATTTGGTTTCAAAATTTGGGTTTACATTTAGATTTGGATTTGATGTTTGAATTGAACTTGAGGTTTTGTTTGAGAAGGTGAACATGGATTGGATTTGGGTTGTAGGGTAGGTGTATTATCATAATCCCTAAGTCATAACCTAATCCTATGGTTAATCGTTCTAAGTTTCCAGCTTAGGTTAAGTGTTTACCTAATTATTTGAAGTGTCTTATGACTAGGGAAGTCTTAGTGTCTAGAAGACTTCTAAGTCTAAGACCAGAAGTTGAGTCCGCACTCCAAAAGTAAGGTTAATAGGCCTTAGGCTCCATAGTGTTGCCCCTTGGAGATAGATGATTGGGAGATCAAAGCCAAGTTTCACATTATAGACTCAAATACATCTTTCAAAGCTTTGGTTGGGAGACCATGGATGCATGAGAACAACATAGTTCCATCTGCTATACATCAGTCTATGAAGTTTGTGAGTGGTGAGATTTTCTACTATGTCAAAGGAGATCTCAAGCCATTAACAATTCGTGAGGTCGGCATATATGAGGATACGACTTACTACATCAGTCTATGAAGTTTGGGACTACTTTGGATGGTGTTTTGAAGAGATAAAATTGGAAAAGAAGAGAAAAAAGAATAAAGAAAAAGCAAGCTCCTAGATGCATGTGATTAGACATAGAACAATAGGTCATTTGAAGTCAAGAAATTGATCGATGCTTCTTCGAGAAGAAAATACCTACAGTTTGACATCATCCGGTTAAGAAAAATAATGGCAAAATTCACATATGCATTGATTTTAGGCATCCAAAAGATAATTTCCACTACCAATCCTAGCATGGTGGACATTATCTCATCTCATCATCTTCTCTTTCATGGATGGCTCATCTAGATATAACCAAATAAAGATGGCAAGATGAAAAAAACCGCTTTAGAACCATCAGAATCTATTATTGTAATGTCATGCCTTCCATCTTTAAAAATATTGGTGCTATATACTAGTAGGCTATAACTCAAATATTCGATGAACTTATTCATCATCAAGTTAAGTGCTATGTCGATGATCTGATGGTCAAAAGTAGAGAAAAGGAAGACCATCTCTTTAACTTGAGAGTAGTTTTCAAACAGTTAAGATAATTTAATATCAAAATGAACCCCTAAGTGTGCATTCAGTAGTTTTAGAAAATTTCTTGGGTTTGTTGTCATTTCAAAATTGATCAAGAAGAAGATAAGGCGATATTAAATGCCATTAAAGTTTAACTCAACTTAGATCATTCTAAGAGTATTTGGCATATCTAAGACACTTTATAACCAACCTATCAAGAAGATGTCAACCATTCTCATTACATATCAAAGAGACACCAAACTTAGTGGGTGTGAGCAAAATGCCTCATCGATGACATCAAGCATTACTTGGCCCTAGTTCTAGCGATCTCAAGCAAGCATCTCATACTGCTACCTTAGATGACTCCCTTGGTGTTTTGTTGGCTTCCAACAATGAAGGGAAGAAAAATGCACTCTACTACCTCCGTCATCTAATTAATCATCCACTCATTGGGAAGCATTGCACTTTTTCATCCAAGCTACAATAGTGCATGCTTACGCAGATAAACTTAATCTAGGATCAATAACTATCATTGCTGAAGCTATCCACTATAGTATCTCATTATCTTTGTACCACTTCATGTGGTGAAGGACAAGCGTTAGTAGATTTCTTAGCAGCACACCCAGTTTTTGCTGACTCTCTGCTTAGTGATTGTCTCCCCGATGAACAAATCATGAACTTAAGGGATACTAGCATTCACTGCTATGAGATGTAATTTGATGGTACAGCTTCCTCTCAAAGGTGAGATGAACCAATATTATTCCGGAAAGGCAAGGGTAGGAATAGTTCTCTTAACTTTTGACCCGCAGTGAGATTATCATATCGTTTATTTCAAAATGAAGTTGAATATGAGGCTTAATTGTCTAGAGTTGGTCGTTTTCTGGAACATCAACAAATTTGAGGATTCTCTGTTAATTATAAACTAAATCACTGAGTCCTATAAGGTTATAAAGCCCAAGCTCAATCACTACCACAAGTACACCATGGAGTTGTTGGCCAAAATCCTAGAGGTTATAATTTATAAGATTCCTCGAGGAGAGATTATCATAACTTATGCTTTATCCAAGCTTGATAAGGTGTTGGCTTGTCCAGAGGATGATTCCATATCAATAAAGGTCCAAAATAGATTAGTCTTATCCCTTCTTGATATTAAACTCATCAAACAATTCTCTCTTTGAGGGGAGATTACCATTACCAAGAAGGACAAGGAGTTAGAATTGAGGCAACCATTCATAAAAAATCTAAAAAAAGGAAAACTGCATCAAGAGAAGTCCCAAGCCCATCAGATGAAGTAGAGAGCACTTTCCTGCACTCTTATGGATGGTGTCATGTACCTACAATCTTTCAATCATATGTGGTTACATTATAGCAAGATGAAGACCATAAGATAAATCAAGTACTCAAGATTATGTGGAGCAATCAGTGAAAGATGATAGCCAAGATCAAGAGGCTAGGATATTACTAGCCATTGATGATCAAAGATTGTATGTATACAGCTAGGCAAGGATACCAATGTCAAATACATGGTATGGTCCTACACCAACCACCCAACATTCTACATCCTACATTGTCCTCATGGCCATTCGATTGTTGGGGTACTAACATAGTGGGTCAGATTGATCCTCCTTCTTCCAAGGGTCATCGGTTCATCTTAGCTACTACTAACTACTTTTCTAAATGGGTGAAGGTGATTACTTAGAGATTCACGGATATTGCTCTAATTTTTTAGAAACCATAGCATTATAGGTTGAGTGTCTCGATGAATTATATCAATAATGTTAATGCCTTTGCATTGAGATCAACAACTTTGCCTAGGGACACAACATAGATTAGACATATTCTACCATCAACTACCCAAGGGCAAATAGCTTAGCTGAAGCATTCAATAAAACTCTCATCAAAATACTAAAGAAGACACTCGACAACAACAAGCGATAGTGGCATGAGCAATTAGTTGAGGCCTTATGGGCCTACCACACCACAAATAGAACTCCAACTTAGTTTACTCCTTTCTCCTTAGTGTATGGGTCTGAAGCCATTCTACCATTAGAAGTCTAATGCCCATCAAGAAGGATAATTGTGGGTAGCAAGATCACAAATGAGCAAAATGCCAGGTTATAATTAGAAAAGCTTGAAGAATTGGAGGAGAGATGCTCTACGGGCATGGCAAAACATTGAGTTGTACATTGGTACATCCTAGAGATTTTCAAGTAGGAGAGCTTATTTTAGTTCTAAGGAGACCAATTTTTGCCCATTGTAAGATGGGAGGCAAGTTTGAACCCACTTGGGAAGGACCTTCTACCATAGAGAGGTAGCGGGATCTTATCAGCTTATTAATCATAAGAGAGAGTGCCCAATGCTTCTAATCAATGGGCTCTACTTAAAAAAATATTATAAATCATGTTAGAAAATAATTATCATCAATGAAAATTCCATTTTGAATTCAATCTCTTCCATGTTAAAGTATTCTTATTTACTTGCAAATATATGTGTTTGGGTAGGTGGAAGAGTGCCATCATATCTTTCATCGACACAACACAAACAAAAATTACTCAAAAAATATAAAATAAACACATATCTATTATCTTGGGCTACTGGAGTTGAGATAACACCCTGGAACTCACTTTGAGTTTATCATGGGCATAATACCCTCTAGTGTGTCACATTGGTCTTCTTTCTTTGGAAGATGTATGGTCCTTCTTTACTTGGTACTACACGCGGGTGCCTTGTGTTTAGTTTGGTAGGCCTTCTGCATGTAGTTACCTCATATTGGCTTTTAATAGAATGTGAGCCTATGCTTTATTCTTGGATTAGTCTTTGTGCCGACTAATCAAGTATATTTGAGGTTTATAATAATTGCTCCTTCCCTCATTACTTCAAGTCTGTCAGTCCTTCTCGGCTCCGCAGTAGTCACTCTAGGTTAGATATCTGTTTTGTCATGATACTATCACATGATCAATTTTTCTTGGAAAGTTTTATACTCTTTCTCTGTTGATCATTTGCACCGATGACCTTAGGTTTGGTTGTCACTATCTTTGATGGATACACCACTCATGCTGATAGATACACCTTAGGTTGGTTAGTTCTCGCACCTTAGGATACACCACTCATGCAGATGTAAGTCTGTTATGCTTTCTCATTGAGTTGGCCACCGTACAACTATAGGCTTTCTTTTCCAGGGCTTAGGATAATGTCCCTAGCAACACCTCCCTTATGGGCACTATATTTAGATCACGTCATTTGAAACCCCATTTAGACACTACCAGATTGGACAGTTCCCCTTTCCTAGTAACCGCCGATATGGTTGGAGAATCCATCCTGTAGATGTGCATATTCTTCCTTGGTCCAGTAAATCTGAGATAGGTCAAGGCCGATATATCCCCTTTCAGTGAGGTCCTTGCACACCAACAGGGTCCACACAAACATATAAATAAAATATATATTCACTTGTGGATTAGGATGACACCCCTAACGGTACCATTTCCCAAGAAGATATCCTATCTTTAGGGCAGTGTCAACAAAACTCCCTATAGGAATTGCATGACTATTGTAGAGTTGATATAAGTCCCCAGTGGAATCCACTCAGTAGTCGCCCCTAAGTCAGGTTCAATTTGTTGTACTACCAATAGGTCACCCTAGTGATTTTTTCATACTTTAGAAGATGTAAATCTACTACGTCTTCTTTCTAGCATAGTCATTGCACACTAAAAGAAAACCCCTTAGGTTGGCTAATACACTGCGTGAGTATCCCTTTAGATTTGTAAATCTGAGATACCCCCATCTCAGTGGGTCCATCGCACACTGACATGGTCCATAAATTAAATCTATCAAATTTAGCTAAGATCACATCCTCGGCGGATATGCCCTCAATTCAAAATCAAATTAAACCAAACAAAACATATCAAATCACATGAAATTAAGATAAAATTAATCTTGACTACTTTTGAGTTGACATAAGTCCCCCGTAACATTCACTCAGTAGTCACCTAGAATTTATTTTGCAACCAGGTCATAGAATTGTTCCCTCTTTAGAAGATGTCTACATGCCTTCTTTCTAGCATATTGCACTTGCAAACCCTTGGGTTGGCTAACTCTAGGTTGGTAGACTATCCCTTTGGATTTGTAAACTGTGATTATTAGCCCATTCTTGGTGGGTCCATTGCACATAGTCCATACATTAACTCAGATTAAATTAATCCCATTCTAATTTTTCCCAGATGAGTCAAATCACACCTATCCCCTAGTGGAGCCCTAAATCATATATAAATAAGTTAAGAAAACAAATCACATTCAAAACCAACCTCCTTAGTGGAGCTAAATTAAACCAACTCCCCTAGTAGAATCTAAATCAAAGAAATCAAACCAAACTCTTATCCCAGTTGATGCATCCCCAAATAAATTTATGAAATCAAACTCAAATCCCAATCCCTAGTAGATAGCATGAACCTACTTCCCTAGTTGAAGGTTCATATACCCAATCCTTAGTGAACTCGAGCCCAATTCTCTAGTAGATATGCCTCGATATCAATTAAAACAAAACAAATTAAAGTAGATTTGATCTTAATCCCTAGTGGATTATAGGTTCTTATCCCCAATAGATTTTCTTTCTACAAATCATATAATCAAATCAAATTCAAACCTTATCCCCAGCAGATTTTCTTCTTCTATGCCTCGACATAGACCCCTCATGTCATGTCCAATGCATGTGTGATCCCTGATTCTTTCTCCATGTATTTGACATGGAATTCTCATCAAATCTTCTTTCTTCTTTAATGCACACCTTTAATGCTTCAACAAATTATGTATTCATTCAAATTACATTATCTTAACATTGTAATCAATATTTTATGATTTGTGATGGTGCAACAAACTAACATATCATGATAAGCATATTATAGTGTGAATTAACACACTATATTATATTATAATATATGATGTTATATTCTAATTTGCTATAATATAATATATTATCTAACAGTGCACCTCGTTAGAATCACTTAAAAGGAACAAATAACAAAATTTTCTCAAAAGGTAAATAATGTTCAGTTTGGATGTGAAATTATTATTTTCTATTAGAAATGGTACAAAGTAGTATAATTTTTGTGTTTATTCTTAGTGTGTACCATGAATTTGGCCAAATTCTTCCATCTCAGCCTTCAAATTAATATTTTTGTGAGTTTTGACCCAATGTATTATAACAAAAGTAAAACATACTAAAATATACAATAACATTTACTAACACACCACCACATTCATATATATGTGAAGTTATATTGTTATGCAAATTATATTTTAATATGCTTTCATATGATATATTATCTTACATTACACCTTAAAATGAATCACTTTAAACAAAAAAATTATAAAATTTGGTTGAAAAATGAACATTTATTTTGGATGAAAAATTCCATTCTTTTGATTAAATGACACACCATAGCACACTCCTAATGATGTTCCCTAAAGCTTACCTTAAATTTGGCCAAATCCCATCATCTAAACCTATAAATTAATATTTTTATAAATTATACCAGTAGCAACACTACTACATCATGCTATAATAAACTAAAATATGCTAAATAATAAGTAGTAATACATAATAGTATCCTATAATGCATGTGCTACACTATGTTATGGCATCCTATATTATAATACACTATAACATATTATATTATATTATATTGCATATTTCATCACGAGGGATTGCTTAAGATATAAAATCATAAAATTAGTCTAAATAATAAAAACTATTTATTTTAGTCGTATCACTTACATATTTTAAATTGAAACAATATATTATGATGTCATGCTCTACCTATTATGAATTTGGCCAAATTCAACCATTTTGAAGTCTAAATCAACATTTTTATAAATAATGCTAGTCTAGGCTCGACTGCATGATTGTAAAATACTAAAAAAAACTTAAAATGCGCAGAATAATATATTATGATATATGATGATATACTATGCTACAACATATAATATTTATTTTGAACATAAAATCTTACTTTTAGACTATAAGTGGCAGCTTTGGAATTACAACCTAATTCCCACTTCAAATTTATCAAATTTCATCATCTAATTATTAAATCAATATTTTTTATGATTTATATTAATATTAAACATAAATATATAATGTACTAAAGATTTGAAACATCTTATAACATCCAAAACACATCACTACATGCTCAAATATATAATGCTACATTATACTATAATATATGGTATTATAATATGATTTAGGTTTAGGATTTAGGGTATTCAAATCTCTAATAATTAATGGAAAATCTCTTGAAGACATTTTCTTTAGCTACCATAACTATGTTAGGATTAGGTCATTCTTTAGATCTACTCCTAATTACATTTTATTCAAGGTTTAGGGTTAATTTAGGGTTTAGGGTTTAGGATTAGTTTAGGGTTTAGGGTTTAGGGTTTAGGTTTGTAAGTTTTAGGGTTTAGGGTTTATGGTTTGAGGGTTTATGGTTTATGATTTAGAGTTTAGGCTTTTAGGATTTAAGGTTTAGAGTTAAGGGTTTAGGGTTTAGGGTTTAGTGTTTAGGGTTTAGGGTTTTAGGGTTTAGGGTTTAGGGTTTAGGGTTTAGGTTTTAGGTTAAGGGTTTAAGTTTTAGTTTAGGGTTTAAGTTTTTTTTTAACAATGAATAAATTTAGATTTAACTTTTCTTCTTTTTGATTTTATTAACCAAGTAGCACCCCAGGTTTTCTAAGACACAAGCGATGACATAGATAAAAAATGAGCACCCATAGAGCAAATCAAAAAACTTAGATAAATAAAACCATCTATAGTATAAATACACTATTCCATAAGCAGTAGATCAGATTGGCCATTCTTTAGTTTCTTGATATGGTGGAAAATTATTATTCCAACCTTCATCTATCCTCCTTTTTGGAAAAGAAGATAAATGAAAATAGGAATATAATGCCTTGGTCATCATGCATGTAGATATGTACTTATTAGGGGATGGTAAGATATTGAGGAGGTGTACTATCTCAAAGATAGAAATCACCACCCTACAATAGGCTTGATCACCAAAATAAGGACTCCTAAGGACGTTGGGTCTTTGAGGTGTACCAAAGATTCTTTCCCTACTTTACATGGAAAAGTAAAGTAGGGTTTATTTTAAGAGTTGTTAAGTTCCATAGGCAATACATTACATCTAAGGAATGGGGATCCCTTAGGAAAATTCTCGATTAAGGTAAATAATCGTTGTCTCTAAAGATTTCAATAGGGTAGGACTATCAATCAATTAGTTCATTTTTGAAGATTAAATGGGATTGATCAAAGAGAGAGTTATTATCGAAGCCAAATGATGATAAATAGGAGATGCTCACGATGCTAGGAAACTTAGCGACCATCTCAAACAATCCTATGATTGGGCTTTACATTTTTGAAATTGATTTAATATATTTGAGTTGAATTTTTCATTAGAAATTTATGGCTTATGATTCCACAACAAAAGATTATACAAATGCTTAAGAGGTGAGGATTTATGCTTATGGCCTTTAGAAGAGAGGAGTAACCTCAGAACCTAAATATAAGGCAAAAATGAGTATTTAGTTTGCCTCTATAAGAGAGGACAAACCACCCGACTACTTGGACTTAGAACCTCCTAGGGGTGGACACCAACTAACTCCTCCTATGGTTTTAAATTTATGAGGGCTATTCATATGCTTTATGCAAGATAGCTAAGCTGTTATTTATTTAAAAAGAGACTAAGTCCTTAAACTCACTCCCTAAAGAGACTAGATCATGTAAGGGCTTGCTTCAAATGACCTAAATCTAATTCAAATCATATTACATGTTATTTTCATTTTTAGACAATCATTTTGACTCAGGCTAATAGGATTCATATGCCTAATGCATGAGAAATGAGATTATTGGCCAAAATTAGTGAGAAGGGAGGTGTGTTTCCACCATGGCCCTCAAAGGTCAAGACAAATTTCTTTGGCAAAGGTGGAAGCCCTCCAATAAAGAGTGAAAATAATATGCATTTGCACATTATGTTATAAAAGAAGTACTAATCCAGCAAAGGGGTTGCTAATTCTTTTATCTTGATTTTAAGCCTAAGCTTTAAGTGAGGTTATGAGTTCTTTATTTTAATTTTGAGTTGTTAAATTTGGTAGAAGATTTATTTTTCCTTAAGAGCCTAACCATCATCCAGGCCATACATCAAGTAAGGAAGAAACTAGGAAAAAGATGGCATCTTAATGCACAAGCTAAATAAATCATCAATCAATTTATAAAGCTAATGTGAAAGAATAAGAGGCCATTTGTGGTCGGGTATCACCACACGAATCCAAAAACAAATTGGGTAGCTAAGCTCTACTAAAAATAGCTATTCATGTCTAAACATATGTATATACCCTTGTGGTAACTCAAAGAATCTATAATTGGCATTGTAGCAAACAAAGTTGAAATCAAGGTGATCAAGAAGGTGCCTTTTCTAATAGTATTAGGGTTTAGGGTTTAGGTTTTATGGTTTGGGGTTTAGGGTTTATGGTTTAGGGCTTAGGATTTAAGGTTTAATGTTTTTTTAATTAGGTAAATCTATAGGTTTAGGATTATTTAATATATTTAATATATTATTTATTTATTATAGTTTACTTTATTTTTTTATTTAGGTTTATTTCTTTTAGTTTAGGTTTAGAAATAAAGGGTTTAGGGTTTAGGGTTTAGGGATTAGGGTTGTAGGTTTAGGGTTTAGGATTTAGGGTTTAACAGTTTTTTTAAAAACATTAAGCAAACTGGTAAGTTTACGTTTATTTAGTATATTTAGTTTATTTTTATTTATATTCATTTAATTTATTTTTTTTATTTTTATTTAGGTTTATTTTTTGTTTTTATTTAATTTAGTTTTTTTATTTCTGGTTTATTTATTTTTGATTTAGGTTTTTTATTTTACTTTAATTTTTAGGCTTAGGTTCTTGTTTAGGCATATTTTTCAGTTTAGGGTTTAGGTTTGATTTTTTATTTATTTTTATGTTTATTTTTTATGTTTAGGTTTTTATTTAGTTATTCTTTTATTTTATTTTATGTTTATTTTATTTTTATTTTATTTTTTTGTTTTTATTTTATTTAGGTTTTTTAATTTTAAGTTTTTTTATCTTTTTAGTTTAGTTTAGGTTTTTATTTATTTTATTTTAGTTTAGTTTTTATTTTTTATTTTATTTTATTTTTAGGTTCAGCTTTAAGTTTAGGTTTAGGTTTTAGTTTAAGTTTTTATTTTATTTTATTTTATTTAGGTTTAGTTTTTTATTTTATTTTTAAGTATTATTTAGCTTAGGTTTTAGTTTTTAGGTTTTCAAAATTTAGGGTTTAAGGTTTAAGGTTTAAGGTTTAGGGTTTGGTGTTTAAAGTTTAGGGTTTAGGGTTGTAGCTTTTAGGATTTAGGGTTTAGGGTTTAGTGTTTAGAGTTTAAGGTTTTGGGTTAGGGTTTTTTTTTCTCAGATTTAAGGTTTAGGATTTAGGGTTAGTTTTATGATTTAGGGTTAGTTTAGGATTTAGAATTTAGGGTATAGGGTTTAAGCATTAGGGTTTAGGGTTTTTAGGGTTTAGGGTTAGTTTAGAGTTTAGGGTTTTAGGGTTTAGGGTTGTAGGTTTAGAGTTTAGGATTTAGGGTTTAAGGTTTTTTTTTAAATTAAGCAAACCAGGTTTAGGTTTATTTAGTATATTTAGTTTATATTTTATTTTTTTATTTACTTAATTTTTTATTTTTATATAGGTTTAATTTTTTAGTTTAGTTTATTTATTTTGGTTTATTTATTTTTGTTTAGGTTTTTTATTTTAATTTATTTTTTAGGCTTAGGCTTTTGTTTAGGTTTATTTTTTAGTTGAGTTTTATTTTTATTTTATTTTTAGGTTTAGGTTTTATCCTATATATTTAGTTGTTTAGGTTTTATTTTTATTTTTTTAGGTTTAGGTTTTAGGTTTTTATTTTCAAATTATTTTTAAGTTTTATTTTTTAGTTCAAGTTTAGGTTTATTTTTAGTTTAGTTTATTTTATTTAGTTTAGGTTTAGATTTCTATTTTATTTATTTTAGTTTAGTTTATTTTAGTTTAGGTTTAAGTTTATTTTATATTATTTATTTTAGGTTTAGGTTTTTTTTTAATTTCATATTTAGTTTTTTTTATTTAGGTTTTAGGGTTTGGGGTTTAAGGCTTAGGGTTTAGGGTTTTGGGGTTTCAGTTTAGAGTCTAGTATGTAGGTTTAAGGTTAGTTTCAGGGTTTAGAGTTTAGGATTTAAGGTTTAGGTTTTTTTTAGTTTTTTTATTTTTTTAGTTTATTTAGTTTGTTTTTTATTTATTTGAGTTTATTATTTTATTTTTATTTAGGTATATTTTTAATTTTTATTTAGTTTAGTTTATTTATTTTAGGATTATTTATTTTAGTTTGGTTTCTTATTTTAGTTTATTTTTTTTAGGTTAAGGTTTATTTTTTAGTTGAGTTTTATTTTTATTTTATTTTTCATGTTTATGTTTTATTTTTTATTTTTAGGTTTTGGTTTTGGTTTTTATTTTATTTTTTTAGGTTTAGGTTTTAGGTATTTATTTTAGGTTTATTTAGGTTTTATTTTTTAGTTTAGGTTTAGGTTTACTTTAAGTATAGTTTATTTCAGATTTAGGTTTAGGTTTTATTTATTTTAGTTTAGGTTTAAGTTTATTTTATTTTGTTTATTTTATTTTTATTTTTGGTTAAAGCTTTTCTTAGTTTAGGTTTATTTTATAGGTATAGGTTTTTATTTAGTTCATACTTTATTTTATTTTAAGTTTATTTTTTATGTTTAGTTTTTATTTTATTTATGTTTTTTTCTAAAATTTACTTTATTTTTTTGGTTTAGTTTACATTTTTATTTATTTTATTTTAGTTTATTTTTATAATTTTATTTTATTTTATTTATAGGTTTAGGTTTAGGTTTCAGTTTAGATTTTATTTTATTTAGGTTTAGGTTTTCTTCTTTATTTTATTTTTAGGTTTTATTTTATTTAAGTTTAGGTTTTTAGGTTTTTAGGGTTTAGGGTTTTTAGTGTTTAGGGTTTAGGGTTAGTTTAGGGCTTAGGGTTTAAGGTTTAGGATTTAGGGTTTAGAGTTTAGGGTTTTTAGGGTTTATGGTTTAGGGTTTAAGGTTTAGGGTTTTAGGGTTTAGGGTTTAGGGTTTAGGGTTTTGGGTTTAGGGTCTAGGGTTAGGGTCATAGTTTAGGGTTTAGGGTTTAGGGCTTAGCATTTTGGGTTTAGGGTTAGTTTAGGGTTTAGGGTTTATGGTTAGTTTTATGATTTAGGGTTTAGGGTTTTGGGTTTAGGTTTTCATTTAGTTTTTATTTTATTTTATTTTAGGTTTATTTTATTTTATATTTTATTTTTTATTTCTTTTATTTATTTTTTATTTTTTATTTATTTTTAGTTTAGTTTATTTTTTATTTATTTTATTTAGTTTATTTTATTTATTTTATTTTTTAGGTTTTTTATATTTAGGTTTTAGTTTAGGTTTTATTTTTAGTTTATTTTATTTAGTTTAGGTTTTAATTTATTTTATGTTTTATTTTATTTAGTTTTTTAGGTTTTAGGGTTTAGGTTTTAACATTTATTTTATTTTGTTTAGGGTTTTAGGGTTTAGGTTTAGGTTAAGGTTTAGGTTTATTATTTTACTTTAGGGTTTCATTTTTTTTTTAGGGTTTAGTGTTATTTTAGTGTTAGTTTAGGGTTAGGTTTAGTTTAGGCTTTTATTTTAGGGTTTAGGTTTATGATTTTAGGTTTAAGATTTATTTAGGTTTTGGGGTTTGGGTTTTAGGTTTAGATTTATTTAGGTTTAGGGTTTATTTATTTTAGGTTTATTAGTTTATTTATTTTTTTTAGTTTAGGGTTTTTTATTTTTTTAGGTTTAGGTTATTTAGGGTTTTTTAGTTTTAGGTTTGTTTTATTTTTTATTTTAATTTTTAATTTTTTTAAATTAGTAAAATGTTTAGTTTTAGTTTATTTTTTATTTATTTTAGTTTATTTTTTATTTAGGTTTATTTTTATTTTTTATTTATTTTAGTTTATTTATTTTAGGTTTAGGTTTAGGTTTAGGTTTAGTTTTTAGTTTAGTTTTATTTTTATTTTATTTTTTAGATTTAGGCTTTATTTTCTATTTTTAGGTTTAGGTTTAGGTTTTTTTATTTTTTATTTTAACGTTTAGGTTTTAGGTTTTTCATTTAGGTTTATTTTTAAGTTTTATTTTTTAGTTTAGGTTTAAGTTTATTTTTAGTTTATTTTATTTTATTTAGTTTAGGTTTTGGTTTAGGCTTTATTTATTTCAGTTTAGTTTATTTCAGTGTAGATTTAGGTCGATTTTATTTTTATTTTAGGTTTAGGTTTTTTTTAGTTTAGGGTTTATATCTTTTAATTTATTTTTATGTTTTTTTTATTCTTTAGGTTTAAGTTTTTAGTTACATTTTGAAGACTTACACTTAGGGATAATGAGTTTAGGCCTCTTTACATTATAGTGGATGTTGCGATATAGGCTATCTAGAGTTTGGTTGACCCAAGTGCATTAAGTATTATTTGTCTAAGAACCCTTTAGGATGGCGTCTCAAACTCAAAGAAAGGATGATGTTGAGAGGATCAATGAACAAGGTAGAGGGCCTTGTGGTGTTTATTTTGGATGCATGATACTTTTGAGGTGATTGCAACATTGAGGTATGATGTACTCTAAAATATTGAGGCATCACCCTATAATGGACCTACTCACATAATAAGGACTCATAAGGCATGATGGGTATGTGAGATTTTTCCTACTTTATGGATGAATAAAGTAGGGTTTATTAAATCATGTTCTTAAGTTCTATAGGGTAAGCCTCATAGTAAATTACATCTTAGGAAATGAAATTTTTAAAAGAATATTCTCGATTAAAGTAGACAATTATCATTTCCAAAGATTTCAAGGTTAGACTATCAAATGATTTGTTGTATTTGGAAAATCAATTGGGAAAGTTCAAGGAGAAGACTTATTTTTGGAATCCAAATGAAACATGTAGGAAATGCTAATGATACTAGGAAGCTTCTTGAGCATTCCAATTTATCATATGGTTGGGCTTCATAATTTTGAAGTTGTGGAAATTTATATGTTTTGAGTTAAAATTTAATTAATTACTAGGGCTTATTATCCACCAACACAAGGTTGTGGGTATGCCTAAGAGGTGAGGATCTATGCTCATAGCCTGAAGAAAATTGTTACCTCAGATCCAAAATTTTGGGAGCTTTAGTAAAAGCTAAATCACGGCATAAATCTAAGCGTAGGTGGACATAAGGGTTTACCTCCACAAGAGAGAATAAATTGTCTGACTTTTAGACTTATAATGCTGAGTGGTATAACTCCTCATGATTTTACAACCATGTAGTCGGTCTTATGAATTGCAAGATAGATGGGGTAGTTATTTAATTAGAAGAGAATAAAGTCCTAAACACACTCCCAAGAGACTAACACATGAGTGGTATAAGCATATGACTTAATCTATAGATGCAAAATCTTTTCAAATTTTATTTCTTTTTAGACACATTATTTTGATAAAGGCTTTAAGATTTCTTATGCCTAAATGCATGATGAAATAGGTTATGAGTCAAATCAGTTAGAAGAAGGTGTTCTCGACCATAAGGGATGCCCTCACATGTCAAGCATTCCTTTATCTTGTAAGGATGGAAATCCTTCATATTCAAGAGAGAAAGAATATGCATGTATGATGTGAAACATACAACCATATAGCTAAGGGGTTGCTAAATCTTTTAATTATCTTATTTATGTCTTAGGCTTATGATGAGGTTTTGAGTTGTTTACAATTTAGTTATGAGTGATTAGTTGGGTAGAAAAGTTATTTTTATCCTAAGAGCTTAATATTATCCAAGCCACACATTAAAGCATCAATCATTTAAGAAACTATGAAAAGCATGCCGTCCTAATGCATAATGTAAGAATAACATCAAACAATTATATAAACTATCGTAAAAGAATAAAAGGCTGGTGCGGTCGAGTCCTGCCAAACAACTCAAAGAGAGAAAAGATGGATAGCTGAGCTCTACCTCTATACAACCTAAAATATAAAAGAATAATTATAATTAGAGTGAATTCTATGGGGGTCTTCTTTCTTCATATCTTTATTTTTGATTTGGATAGTGCTTGCTTAAAAGGCATCACAGGGCACCCCAGGATAAAGCCTTCTGGCCATTGCTCATTCGAATCCCTAATAGAATTAATCCTAATTCCTGTTAAAAAAATTACATTTATGTGGGAAAAGTAAATCTAACTACACCTACAAAATAGAGGTTTGCTAAATATACATATAATCCCAAGTAGTTGTATTTATAATTTGGACTTAGCACCCTACACATGGGTAACTAAGCCCACCTATCCTAGCAGTTATGCTTTTAAAGATTTAAGAAACTTGCAAAAAAGCATTCACATTTATTTTAAGCATCCCTTAAGCAAAATCCCTATAAAAATAAGATTAGCTAATATTGGCCTATCACCAAGTCTACAAAGCATACACCCTAACATCCAATCAAAAATAATACATCATAAAATAAAATATACATCACATCATACACCCCCTAACTTAGAGGAAGTGGTGACTTAATTCCAATGTTTGTATTAAGGCTTGTGGTAAGTCTTGTTAGGCATTAGTGTTGTATTTTCTAAGTGTAGAAGGATTCAATTTAACATGAAAGGTTGATTTCACTTGAAGTAGTTTAATTTATTTGAGAATTTTAATTTGTGTTTTCTTTTGTTTCATTTGATTACACTTAGCAACTAAGTGTTATAAAGAGAAGAAAAGAGGTATGCCCTCTTTCATCCCTACCCTAAGTCACTTTCTAAAGTATATTAATTTGAATTAATTCTCTTTATTGAATGGCTTATTAAATGATTTAATTAATCATAAGTTTTGCTTCACTTAAAATAATCCTAGTCAAAATGAAAGGCATCTTAAGATTAATTTAATTCAATTACTACCACATGGCACATATTAAATCATTTTTTCCATCACATGTAACATGCATATGATTTAATCCTACGTGTATCTATACATGTAACATATTTTAGCACACTTAAATGATGAATGTATGTGTATGTTTAGAATTTATATTTTATTTGATTGAATTATCTAAACATATAAATTTAAAACTTTATCCAAATTCTTTTACAAAAAGGACATAAGAATGAAATTAAATAAGCATGTGTCATTGTTAAACCAGGGAAGTGAGGTAATCAAATGACCTCCTTGGAGCTAGCTAAAGCCTCATATTCTCAGGATGTCTAGACTTTATACCCATTTGCATTCAAACATATGTAAATCATATACATGAACACATAGGAAGTATACAATACGTAACTGAACGAAGTAATACAACCACTTAGTCAATTATGAAAGCATGCAATTTTAATGTAAAATGGGATTTTCATTCACTAATCACATATACATATACATGTACAAAGATATAGGCAAGTATGAGTCATTGTTAAACCAGAGAAGTAAGGTAATCAAATGACCTCCTTGGAGCTAACTAAAGCCTCGTATTCCCAGGATGTCCAGACTATATACCTATTTTCTTAAACACACATGTATGTATACATAAATGAGGGAAAGAAAACCATGCAAAGATTGTATTTTTTTTATTGAATCATTTATATATATGAATTAAAGCTCTCCAAATTTTAATGTTGAAATACATAATAATGAAATCAAATGGGTACGTGCCATTGTTAAACCAGGGAAGTGAGGTAATCAAATGAATTCCTTGGGGCTAGCTAAAGCCTCATGTTCTGGGGTTGTCCAAACTATATACCCATTACCATTCAATCTTATATAAATCAACAAATGAAAGAGGAAAGACAGATCAACATTCATGCACTTACGATATAAGCACATGCATTTCTTATGTATTTATAACTAGCATCATAACACATATTATTATTCATTTATAAGCTTTTAGTAAATACATTTGGATTTAATAATGATAAAAGTCATGCATATATTAAATTAAATCAACACATGAAAGAAATCCATTATCTTTTACTTGAATTTGAAAAGATGGATGCATGAATTCAAATGACATACCAAATTTAACATGATTGGAAAGAGTACAATCAAATATTGCATGTGACTCATTCAACCAAATTAGTTCTTAAGGTCATTCAAATCAAATAAAATTATTTAAAGTAAACCAATGCTTTTTTATTAATTAAGTTTTGAATTTGATTTGATTTAAAGAGGAGAAGAGAAATCATCACTTGTTGTTTTAAACCCATTCCCACATTAGTGATTTGATTTAATTTAAGGAAATGTAGTTAAGTTGATTTTATGGGTTAATTAACTTGAACCCTTAATTAGATGAATTAATTACCCTTACTTATGTCACCTTAAAGTAATTAACTAAATAGTTATGAGCCAGCATGATATGCATGGAAATTAAACTTGTAATGATCCTAGGAAATAAAAGGGGCCTAATGCAATTGGCTCATGATTAATAGTTAATTAGATTAAGAGACTTAATTAATTACTCTTATGGTTTTCCCACACATATGGACTAACCATAATTTCATTAAACAACTTTAGGTTATTAAACACCTAAAGATGTACCCCATGATTTAATTAATTAAGGTCTGATGTGATTATGATTTCAATTTGATTAAGTGATTTAATTAATTAGTTAAATCTTAATTAATTTTATTTTAAAAAAGGGTGAAATGAACTTAGGTAATGGGTCCCAACCTATGAAAAATCAATTGAATTTGGCTAAGTCCATGGAGTTGGGTCACCTAGCTTAGGGTTGGATTTTGATCTGGTTTAATTTAGTTTTGATGATTTAAATGAATATTTCATTTAATTTTATGAAGATTATTGAAAATATGATTGATTTGTGAGAAAATCAATTGAGTTTGACTTGATTTGGATTAAGATTTGGCTAAGTCCATGGCATAGGTCATACTTAGGAAGGGTTTTGATTTAATTTGATTTAGTTTTGATCATTTGAACATAGATTTGATTTATCTTTAGAAAGATGATTGAATAAATAAACTGATTATGAGGAAATCAAATTATTTTGGATTGATTTGGATTAAGATTTGGCTAAGTCCATGGGATAGGTCATATGACTTAGGAAGGGTTTCAAGTTTGGATTTGATCATGGGCTTCAATCATTTGGTTTTGTAATTTGGGTTTGGATTTGGATTTGAATTTGATGTTTAAATTAAACTTGAGGTTTGCTTTGAGAAGGTGAACATGGATTGGATTTGGGTTGTAGGGTGGTTTATCCTCAATCTCTTAGCCATAACCCAATCTTTGGTTTTGTAATTTGGGTTTGGATTTGGATTTGAATTTGATGTTTAAATTAAACTTGAGGTTTGCTTTGAGAAGGTGAACATGGATTGGATTTGGGTTGTAGGGGTGGGTGGCTTATCCCAATCTCTTAGCCATAACCTAATCTTATGGTTAACCCTTCTAAGTCTTTAGGCTTAGGTTAAGTGTTTACCTAATTAGAAGTGTCTTATGACTAGGAAGTCTTAGTGTGAAGACTCTCTAAGTCTAAGATGGGAAGATTGAATCTGCACTCCAAAAGTGAGGTCAACAGGCCTTAGGCTCCATAGTGTTGCCCTTGGAGATAGATGATTAGAAGACTGAAGCTAAGTTTCACATTATATACTTGGATAACTAAAAAATAATACCTAAAAATAAACCTAAAATAAAAATCTAAAACCCAAACCTAAAAAAAGTAAAATAAAAACCTAAACCTAAACCTAAAAATAAAAAATAAAACCTAAACCTAAAATATATAATATAAAGAAAACTAAACTAAAAAAAACTTAAACCTAAACCTAAACCTAAACCTAAAAAATAAACCAAAATAAATAATCCTAAAATAAATAAACTAAATAAACTAAAAATAAAAATAAACCTAAATAAAAATAAAAAATAAAATAAACTAAAATAAATTAAAATTAAACTAAACAAACTAAATAAACTTAAACCAACCACTTTAATTAATTTCAAAAAAAAAATAAATAAAAATAAATAAAAAAGCCATACACCCTAAACCCTAAACCTATAACCCTAAACCCTAAACCCTAAACCCAAAACCTTAAATCCTAAACCCAAAATCGTAAAACCCTAAACTCTAAACCCTAAAACCTTTAACCCTAAACCCTAAACCCTAAACCCCAAACCCTAAACCCTAAACCCTAAACCTTAAACCCAAAACCCTAAACCTTAAAAACCTAAAAGCCTAACCCTAAACTAAATAAAACCTAAACCTAAATAAAATAAAATTAAATTAAATTAAAGCCTAAACTAAAACCTAAACCTAAATCTAAAAATAAAATAAAATAAAAATAAAAATAAACTAAAATAAAATAAAGAAAAACCTAAACCAAAATAAAAAAAAATAAGCTGAATAAAAATAATAAATAACTAAACTAAAATAAAAAATAAAATAAACCTAAAATAAAATAAAAAATAAATAAATGCCTAAATCTAAAAAATAAAACAAAAAATAAAACTTAAAAATAAATAAAAAAAACCTAAATCTTAAACTAAAAAAAATTGAAGCATAAAATAAAAATAAAATAAACCTAAACTTAAACAAAAATAAACTTAACTAAAATAAATAAAACCTAAACCTAAACCTAAAGTAAAGTAAACCTAAACCCTAAATAAAATAAAAAAAACTAAAAATAAACCTAAACCTAAACTAAAAAATAAAATCAAAAAATAAACCTAAAATAAGAACCTAAAACCTAAACCTAAATAAATAAAATAAAAACCAAAACATAAACCTAAAAAAACCTAAACTTAAAAAATAAAATAAAAATAAAATTAAATAAAAAATAAACATAAACCTAAACCTAAATCATAAACTAAAATAAAAAACCTAAACTAAAATAAATAAACCTAAAATAAACAAACCAAACTAAATAAAAATTAAAAATAAACCTAAATAAAAATAAAAAATAAAATAAACTAAATAAACCTAAATCTAGTGGTTTACCTAATGTTTTTTTTTTTTAAAAAAAACTCTAAACTTGAAACCCTAAACCTTAAACCCTAAACCCTAAACCCTAAACCCTAAATCTAACTCTAAAACACAAACCCAAACCTATAACCTAAACCCTAAACAACCTACAAACTAAAACACTTAACCCTAAACCTTAAACCCTAAACCCTAAACCCTAAAGGCCCTAAACCCTAAACCCCAAACCCCAAACCCTAAATCCTAAATCCTAGACCCTAAAACCTAAACCCTAAACCCTAAAACCCTAAACCCTAAACCCTAAAACCTTAAACCCTAAACCCTAAACCTTAAATCGTAAATCCCAAACTCTAAACTAACCCTAAACTAACCCTGAACTTTAAACCCTAAACTAACCATGAACCCTAAACTAACCCTAAACCCTAAACCTTGAATAAATATATCATTAGGAGTAGATCTAAAGAATGACCTAATCCTAACATAGCTATGGTAGCTAAAGAAAATGTCTTCAAGAGACTTTCCCTTGACTATTAAAGATTTGAATACTCTAAAAATGAACCCTAAACCATATTATAATATTGTATATTATAGTATATTGTAGCATCAT
Source organism: Cymbidium sinense (assembly GCA_021442155.1). Lineage (NCBI taxonomy): Eukaryota > Viridiplantae > Streptophyta > Magnoliopsida > Asparagales > Orchidaceae > Cymbidium > Cymbidium sinense. The sequence continues at coordinate 59,365,399 of CM038214.1, read as the reverse complement.
ATATTTGAGCATGTAGTGATGTGTTTTTGGATGTTATAAGATGTGCTGAAATGTTTTAGTATATTATGATATTGTGCCCTATAGTCTATATTTATATAAATCATAGAAATATTGATTTAATAAATCAAATGATGAAATTTATTAAATTTGAAGTGGGAATTAAGTTGTAGTACCAAAGGTGCGTTATGCCACTTGTAGTCTAAAAAGTAAGATTTTATGTTCAAAATAAATTTATATGTTGTAGCATAGTATAACATCATATATCATAATATATTATTCTGCGTATTTTAAATTTTTTTTAGTATTTTATAATCATGCAGTCAAGCCTACCCTAGCATTATTTATAAAAATGTTGATTTAGACTTTAAAATGGTGGAATTTGGCTAAATTCATAATAGGTAGAGCATGACATCATAATATATTATTTCAATTTAAAATATGTAAATGATAGGACTAAAATATATAGTTTTTTATTATTTAGACTAATTTTATGATTTTTTATCTTAAGCAATCCCTTATGATGTGATATCTAATATAATATAATATAATATATTATATTGTATTATAATATAAGATGCTATAACATAATGTAGCATCATGCATTATAGCATACTATTGTGTATTACTACATATTTTTTAGCATATTTTAGTTTGTTGTAGTATGATGTAGTGGAGTTTCTACTGGTATAATTCATAAAACTATTGATTTATAGGCTGAGACATTAGGAATTGGCCAAATTTAAGGTAAGCTTTAGGGAACATCATTGGGGGTGTTCTATGGTGTGTCATTTAATCAAAAGAATGGAATTTTGCATCCAAAATAAATGTTCATTTTTCAACCAAATTTTATAAATGTTTTGCTTAAAGTGATTCATTTTAAGGTGTAATGTAAGATAATATATTATATGAAAGCATATTAAAATATAATGTACATAACTATATAACTTCACATATATATAAATATGGTGATGTGTTACTAAATGTTATTGTAGATTTTAGTATGTTTACTTTTGTTATAATGCATTGGGTCAAAACTCACAAAAATGTTAATTTGAACGTTGAGATGGAAGAATTTTGCCAAATTCATGACACACACCAAGAAGAAACACCAAAAATATGCTAATTTGTACCATTTTTAATAAAAAAATAACAATTTTCCATTCAAAATGAACATTATTCATATTTTGTGAATATTTTGTTATTTGTTCCTTTTAAGTTATTCTAATGAGGTGTAATGTTAGACAATATACTATATTATAGGAAATTATAATATAACATCATATATTATAATATAATATAATATAGTGCATTAATTGACACTATAATATGTTTAGCATACTATAGTATAGTTAGTTTGAGCTTGCACCATCACAAATCATAAAACATTGATTACAATGTTAAGAAGATGTAATTTGAATGAATACATTGTTAGGCTTTTGGCTGAAGTATTAAAGGTGTGCATAAGAGAAGAAATAAGATTTGATGAGAATTCCATGTCAAATACATGGAGGGAGATCCGCTATGGGATCACACATGCATTGGACATGACATGTGAGCTATCTATGCCGAGGGCATAGAAGAAGAAAATCTGCTGGGGATAAGGTTTGAATTTGATTTGATTATATGATTTGTGGAAAGAAGATCCCTTGGAAATAAGATTCTATAATCCACTAGAGATTAAGATTGAATCAACTTTAATTTATTTTATTTTAATTGATGTGGAGGCAGATCTACTAGAGATATGGGTTCAAGTCCGCTAGGGATCGTGTATAAGAACCTTCCACTAGGGAAGTAGGTTCGGGCTATCCACTGAGGATTGGGATTTGAGTTTGGTTTCATAGATTTGTTTTGGGATGTATACGTTAGGGATAAGAGTTTGTTTAGATTTCTTTGATTTAGACTCTACTGGGGGAGTTGGTTTAATTTGGCTCCACTGGGGAGGCTGGTTTTGAATTTGATTTGTTTTCTTGACTTGTTTATATATGATTTAAGGCTTGATTGGGGAGAAGGGTGTGATTTAACTCCACTAAGAAAAATTAGATTTGGTTTAAATTAATCTGAGTTAATGTATGGACCATATCAGTGTGTGACAGACCCATTGAGAAGGGGCTATATCAGCCTTGACCTATCTCAAGTTTATAAATCCAAAGGGATAGTCTATTGGTTGTGGGCTAGAGCTAGCCAAACTATGGGGCTACCTTTCTGGTGTGTAATAGTTGTCTTTGGCGTAGCATATACACTCAACCTCGATTTATGTTCGACTTATGTCAACTCAAAAGTAGTTAAGATTAATTTTATTTTAATTTAAAGTGATTTGATATTGTTTATTTGGTTTAGTTTAATTTTAAATTGAGGGCATATCCGCTGTGGATGTGAGATCGGTCAAATTAATAGATTTATTTTATAGAGCATGTCAGTGTGCGATGGACCCACTAAGAAAGGGCTATATCAGACTTATCCTATCTCAGATTTACTAATCCAAAGGGATAGTCTACTAGTTGTGGGGTAGAGCTAGCCAACCTAACAGGTTGCCTTTCGATGTACAACAGTTATGCTAGGAACAAGGTGTAGCAGACTTACATCTTCTAAAGCAGGGAACAACTGCTGGGGTGACCTATTGGTAGCATAACAAATCAAACCAAATTTAGGGGCAATTATTGAGTGAATGGTGCTAGGGACTTATATCAACTCAAGAGTAGTCATGAGATTCTTATAGGGAGTTTTACTGACACTGCCCTAAAAATAAGATATCTGCTTGGGAAACAACACCACTAGGTGTGTCCTCCTAATCCACAAGTGAATGACCTAATCTACACCGAAAGGCAACCCCTAAAACTCATAATTTTGTGCCATTTCTAATAGAAAAATAACAATTTTACATCCAAAATGAACATTATTCATATTTTGAGAAAATATGGTTATTTGTTCCTTTTAAGTGATTCTAATGAAGTATAATGTTAGATAATATATTATATTATAGCAAATTAAAATATAACATCATATATTATAATATAATATCATGTGTTAATTCACACTATAAAATGTTTAGCATGATATTGTATAGTTAGTTTGAGCTTGCACCATCACAACCCATAAAATGTTGATTATAATGTTAAGATGATGTAATTTGAAGGAATACATTGTTAGGCTTTTGGTTGAAGTATTAAAGGTGTGCATAAGAGAAGAAATAAGATTTGATGAGAATTTCATGTCAAGGACATGGAGGGAGGTTCGCTAGGGGATCACACATGCATTGGACATGACATGTGAGGGGTCTATGTTGAGGGCATAGAAGAAGAAAATCTGCTGGGGATAAGGTTTGAATTTAATTTGACTATATGACTTGTGTAAAGAAGATTCACTGGGGATAAGAATCTATAATCCACTAGGGATTAAGGATCAATCAACTTTAATTTATTTTGTTTTAATTGATATGGAAGCATATCTATTAGAGATATGGGCTCGAGTCCGCTGGGGATCGAGTATATGAACCTTCCACTAGGGAAGCAGGTTTGGGCTACCCGCTAGGGATTGGGATTTGAGTTTGATTTCATAGATTTGTTTGGGAATGTATCCACTTGGGATAAGAGTTTGGTTGGATTTCTTTGATTTATACTTTATTGGGGGAGTTGGTTTAATTTGGTTCCATTATGGAGGTTTATTTTGAATTTGTTTTGTTTGCTTGACTTATAAATATAAGATTTGGGGCTCCACTAGGGAGAAGGGTGTGATTTAACTCCATAGAGGAAAATTAGATTGGGTTTAATTTAATCTTAGTTAATGTATGGACCCCGTCGGTGTGCGATGGACCCACTGAGAAGGGGCTATATTAGCCTTAGCCTACCTTAAGTTTACAAATCCATAGGGATAGTCTACCAGCTCTGGGGTGGAGCTAGCCAACCTAAGGGGTTGGCTTTCGATTTAGAATAGTTGTCCTAGGAAGAAGGCATAGCAGACTTACATCTTCTAAAGTGAGGAACAACTTTTAGGGTGACTTGTTGGATGCACAACAAATCAAAGCTAAGCATTGAGGATTTGCTAGGGACTTATGTCAACTCAAAAGTAGTGCGGATTAATTTTATCTTAATTTCATTTGATTTGATATGATTTATTTAGATTAGTTTGATTTTGAATTAAGGGCATATCGCTGGGGATGTGAGCTTGGTCAAATTTGATAGATTTAATTTATAGATCATGTCAGTGTGCGATGGACCCACTAAGAAGGGGCTATATCAGACTTGTCTTATCTCAAATTTACAAATCCAAAGCCATAGTCTACTGGTCAGGTAGAGCTAGCCAACCTAAGGGGTTGCCTTTCGGTGTGCAATGACTATGCTAGGAAGAAGGCATAGCAGACTTACATCTTTTAAAGTAGGGAACAACTGCTAGGGTGACCTGTTGGTTGCACAACAAATCGAACCCGACTTAGGGGAGACTATTGAGTGAATGCCTCTGGGTACTTATATTAACTCAAGAGTAGTCAGTCAATTCATATAGGGAGTTTGTTGACACTACCCTAAAGATAGGATACCTGTTTGGGAAAAGGTACCACTAGGGGTGTCCTCCTAATCAACAAGTGAATATATTTTTTGTTTATTTATTTGTGTGGACCCTGTTGGTGTCAAAGGGACCACACTAAGAAGGGGCTATGTCATCCTTGACCTATCTCTAATTTGTTGAACCAAGGGAGAATCTGCACATCCTCATGATGGATTCACTAACCATAGGGGTGGTTATTCAAAAGAGGAATTGTTCAAGCTGATAGTAACTCGGGTAGTGTCTAAATGGGGTTGCAAAGGACATGATCTAAATATAGTGTCCACAGGGGAGGTGTTACTAGGGGGGGTTATCCTGAGCCCTGGAAAAGAAAGCTTATAGGTGTACGATGGCCAAACTCAAGGACAAAGCGTAGTAGACTTACATCTGCCATGAGTGGTGTTTCCTAAATTGCGAGAACCAACTAACCTAAGGTGTATCCATCAGCATAGTGAGAACCAACCATCCTAAGATGGTCATCGATGTGCAATGATCAATCTGGAAAGAAAGCATGTAGGATTACAACTTTCAAAGTAGAGTTGATCATTGGGATAGTCTATTGTCAGTGGGACATATGCTATCTGACTTAGAGTGACTACTAAGCGTGGAGCCCTGAGGAAGGACTAGACCCAGAGTTAAAGTAGTCAGGAGGGAAGGAGCTACTATGGGACTTATTATAAACCTCAAATATACTCGGCCCAGTCAATGCACGAAGGCTAATCTAAGAAGAAAGCATAGTAGACTCACATCCTCTTAAACGAAGCCAACATGAGGTAGCTTACCGGCCATGCAATAAGGTCTACCAAACTAACAAGGCCCTTGTTGGTGTGTAGTGGCCAAGTAAGGAAGGAAAGCATAGCAGACTTACATCCTCCAAAGAAAGAAGACCACTAGCGTGACACACTAGCAGGGTAGCACGTCAGCCTAACCTAGAGAAGCTACTGTGTGAGTGCCACTAAGGGCATTATCTCAACTCAGAGTACCCCAAGATAAAAGATATGTACTTATTTTATATGTTTGTGTGTAGTTTATGTTTGTGTTGTGTTAATGAAGGATAAGATATCGATCGAGTTTCTTACACATACCCTAAACACGTCATAGCAGATTAACAAACAAGAATACTTTCCTCATGGAAGAGATTTAATTCGAAATGAAATTTTTATTGATGATAATAGTTTTCAAACATGATTTATAATATTTTTCTAAGTAGATCCCACTGATTGGAACCATTGGGTGCTCTCCCTTATAATTAATAATCTGATAAGATCCTCCATGGTTGGCCTTCTATATGGCAAAAGAGCCTTCCTAAATGGGTTCAAACTTGCCTCCCATCTTACGATGGACAAAAATCAGTCTTCTTAGAACTAAAATAAGCTCTCTTACTTAAAAAGCTCTAGGATGAACCAACTTGTTGTGAGCTTGAATCATTTTAGCTTTGTACAACTCGAGGTTTTGGCATGCCCGCAGGCATCTCTCCTCCAAACCTTCGAGCTCTTCTAACCATAAATTGTTGGGATTTATTGCTCACTTAATTAGGAAAATTAACTAATTGAACCTTAACTACTCTTTTAAGTTAATTAATGATTAATTAATCCCATGAATAGTAATAAATTAGTTAATTAAGTTTATTAATCATTGTTCAACAATAAGTGAACTAAAGAATAGGGTTGGGACCCCTTTCCCAAAGTTCATTTCACCCTTTTTTAAAATGAAATAAATTAAGATTTAACTAATTAATTAAATCACCTAATCAAATTGAAATCATAATCACATCAGACCTTAATTAATTAAATAATGGGGTAGATCTTTAGGTGTTTAATAACCTAAAAAAGTTTAAAGAAATTATGGTTAGTCTACATGTGTGGGAAAGCCATAAGAGTAATTAATTAAGTCTATTAATCTAATTAACTATTAATCATGAGCTAATTGCATTAGGACCTTTTTATTTCCTAGGATCATTACAAGTTTATTATCCATGCATATCATGTTGGCTCATAATTATTTAGTTAATTACTTTAAGGTGACATAAGTAAGGGTGATTAATTCATCTAATTAAGGGTCTAACTTAATTAACCCATAAAATCAACTTATTTACATTTCCTTAAATTAAATCAAATCACTAATGTGGGAATGGGTTTAAAATACCAAGTGATGATTTCTCTTCTCCTCTTTAAATCAAATCAAATCTAAAACTTAATTAATAAAGAAGCTTTGGTTTGCTTTAAATAATCTTATTTGATTTGATTGTCTTTAAGAACTAGTTTTGTTGAATGAATCACATGCTGATATTTGATTGTCCTCTTTCCAGTCATGTTAAATTTGGTATGTCATTTGAATTCATGCAACCATCTTTTCAAAATCAAGTAAAATAAAATGGATTTCCTTTATGTAAGCTAGCATGTGTTGATTTAATTTAATATATGTGTGGCTCTTATCACTATTAAATCTAAATGTATTTATCAAAAGCTTATAAATAAATAATAATATGTGTTATGATGCTAGTTATAAATACATAAGAAATGCATGTGCTTATAGCTTTAGTGTATAAATGTTGAGTTCTCTTTCCTCTATTCATGTGTTGATCTATATAAGATTGAATTGTAATGGGTATATAGTCTGGACACCCGGGAACACGAGGCTTTAGCTAGCCCCAAGGAGGTAATTTGAATACCTCACCTCCCTGGTTTAACAACGGCACATACCCATTTGATTTCATTCTTATGTATTTCAACATTAGAATTTTGATAGAGCTTTAATTCATACATATAAATGATTCAATCAAAAAAATATATAATCTTTGCATGGTTTTCTTTCCCTCTTGTTTGTATACATCCATGTGTGTCCAAGAAAAGCAAGTATATAGTCTAGATATCCCGGGAATACGAGACTTTAGTTAGCCCCAAGGAGATCATTTGATTACCTCACTTCCCTAGTTTAACAATGACACATACTTGCCTATATCTTTGTACATGTATATGTATATGTGATTAGTGAATGAAAATCTCATTTTACATTAAAATTGCATGCATTCATAATTGACTAAGTGGTTGAATTAATTAGCCATATGATTTGGATGATACTTCCTATGTTCAAGTATACGAATTTATATATGTTTGAATGCAAATTGGTATATAGTCTGGACATCTTGAGAATATGAGGCTTTAGCTAGCTCTAAGGAGATCATTTGATTACCTCACTTCTCTAGTTTAACAACAGCACATGCCTATTTAATTTCATTATTATGTCCATTTTTATTTAATTTCCCTAAACACTAAACCCTAAACCCTAAAATTTTTAAAAAAAACCATAAACCCTAAATCATAAATCCTAAACCCTAAACCCTAAGCCATAAACTTAGCCTTAAACCCTAAACCCTAAACCCTAAAAAACCCTAAACCTAAACCCTAAAAGCATAAACCCTAAACCTTAAACCTTAAACCCTAAACTCTAACCCTAAACTCCAAACCCTAAACTAGTAACTAAATAAATAAAAAAATAAACCTAAACCCTAAAACCCAATTAACCTAAACCTAAACCTAAACTTAAACCCTAAGGATGAGTAGAACCTTGATGACAGGAACATCACCATCAACCAGGCTTAATCTAGATATGGTGGTGGAGGCGAAAGCGGAGGCATCAGTTATTACAGTGGTGGTGGGGGATCTAGAGGTGCTAGTGGGTATGGAGGAGGTGGTCGGAGCAGTTATGTTTATGGAGGCTGGAGGAGCGATGGAGGTTACAGCCATGGTTGATGGCGGAGGGAGAGATCGGGGATATGATGGTCGATCCCACTACTCGAGAGGTTGGCATGGTTTTAATGAGAATTGGACAAACTGAAAAATGGCTGATCCGATCAACTGCTTATGGAACTATGTCTTTACAGTAGAGATGGTTCTAGTTATCTAGGGTTTTTGATTTACTTATGTCTTATAAAACTTGGTGTCTTACTTGGTTGATGAAATCGAAAAGAAGAAATGTTGAATATGAATTTGTTCTCTATTAAAAAAAATAAACACCCTAACCCCTAAACCCTAAGCCCTAAAAACCCTATACCCTAAACCCAAAACCATAAACCCTAAAACCCTAAACTCTAAACCCAAATCGCTAAACCCTAAACCCTAAATCCTAAACACCCTAAATCTTAAACCCTAAACCCTAAATCCCAAAACCAAAACCCTAAACCCTAAACCCTAACCTAACCCTAAACCTTAAAGAGCTAAAAACCTAAACCTAAACTAAATATAACTTAAAAATAAAATAAATAAAAAAACCTAAACCAAAAGAAAATAAAAAAATAAAATAAAATAAAAACATAAACTAGAACATAAACCTAAACCTAAACCTAACAAGAAAATAAAATAAAAAATAAAAACTAAACTAAAATAAAATAAATAAAAACCTAAACTAAACTAAAAATATAAAATCTAAAATAAATAAAAACTAAACCTAAAATAAACCTAAAAAAATAAAATAAAAACTAAATAAAAACTTAAACCTAAAAAATAAATAATAAACAAAACCTAAACCATAAACTAAAAAAAAACCTAAACCTAAAACAAAAATAAAATAAACCTAAACATAAACTAAAATAATCTAAACTAAATTAAATAAAACCTATACCAAAAACTAAAATAAACTAAACCTAAACCCTAAACTAAATAAAAGAAAATAAACCAAAATAAACCTAAACCTAAACTAAAAAATAAAACCTAAAAATAAATCTAAAATTAAAACCTAAAACCTAAACATAAAAAAATAAAATAAAAACCTAAACCAAAACCTAAAAATAAAAAATAAAGCCTAAACCTAAAAAAATAAATTAAAAAACATAAAATAAATTAAAATAAAAAACCTAAACTAAAATAAATAAACCTAAAATAAATAAACAAACTAAATGAAAATAAAAAAAATAAAATAAAGAAAAATAAATAAAAAATAAACTAAATAAACCAAAACCTATAAGTTTACTTAATTAAAAAAAACCGTAAACCATAAACCCAAAACCATAAATCCTTAAAATCCAAAACCCTAAAGCCTAAACACTAAATCCTAAACCCTAAACCCTAACCACAGCCTGAACTGACCATAGGCCCATAACCCTGAGATAAACCCTAAATCCTGAGCCACTAAACCCTAGGCCACTGAGCCTGAGCCACAAAACCCCAGAAACTGCTAAACCTAAACTAAATAAAACCTAAAAATAAAATAAATAAAAAAACTTTAACCAAAATGAAATAATAAAATAAAATAAAATAAAAACATAATCTAAAACCTAACCTAATCCTAAAAAATAAAATAAAATTAAACTAAAATAAAATAAATAAACTAAAATATAATAAAAAATTAAAGATTAAAAGCTAAATAAAACTAAATATGGTAAAACTAAGCGTAAAATAAAAATAAAATAAACCTAAAATAAACTTAAAATAAAATAAAATAAAAACTAAATAAAAACCAAAACCTAAAAAATAAACCCAAAAATTAAATCTAAAAATATAAAAAGTAAAACCTAAACCTTAAACTAAAAAAACCTAAACCTAAACTAAAAATAAAATAAAAAACATTAAAAAAACTAAACCTAAACTAAAATAAACTAAAATAAAATAAAATAAAACAAAAACCTAAACCTAAAGTAAACTAAACCTAAACCACAAATATAAAATAAAATAAATAAACCTAAACCTACTAAATTAAAACCTAAAATAAACCTAAAATAAAACCTACACCTAAAAAATAAAATAAAACCTAAACTAAATCTAAAACAAAATAAAACCTAAACCTAAAATAAAATAAAATAAAACTTAACTAAAAATACGGACTAAACCTAAACTTAAAATAAACTAAGAAACTTAACCAAAAATCCTAAACCCTAACCACTATAAACTTATACCCTAAACCCTAAACCCTAAAAACCCTAAACTAAACCCACAAAGCATAAACCCTAAAACCTTAAACCCTAAACCCTAACCCTAAACTCCAAACCCTAAACTAGTAACTAAATAAATAAAAAATAAACCTAAACCCTAAACCCAATTAACTAAACCTAAACTAAACTTAAACCCTGGGATAGTAGAACCTTGATGACAGGAACATCACCATAAACCAGGCTTAATCTAGATATGGCGGTGGAGGCGAAAGCGGAGGCATCAGTTATTGCAGTGGTGGTGGGGGATCTAGAGGTGCTAGTGGATATGGAGGAGGTGGTCGGAGCAGTTATGTTTATGGAGGCTGGAGGAGCGATGGAGGTTACAACCATGGTTGATGGCGGAGGGAGAGATCGGGGATATGATGGTCGATCCCACTACTCGAGAGGTTGGCATGGTTCTAATGAGAATTAGACAAACTGAAAAACGGCTGATGCTTATGGAACTATGTCTTTACAGTAGAGATGGTTCTAGTTATCTAGGGTTTTTGATTTACTTATGTATTATAAAACTTGGTGTCTTACTTGGTTGATGAAATTGAAAAGAAGAAATGTTGAATATGAATTTGTTCTCTGTTAAAAAAAATAAACACCCTAACCCTAACCCCAACCCTACATACCCTAAACCCAAACCATAAACCCTAAACCCTAAACTCTAAACCCAAATCATTAAACCCTAAACCCTAAATCCTAAACACCCTAAATCTTAAACCCTAAACCTAAAATCCCAAAACCAAACCCTAAACCACTAAACCCTAACCCTAAACCTTAAAACCTAAACCTAAACTAAATAAACCTAAAATAAAATAAATAAAACCTAAACCAAAAGAAAATAAAAAATAAAATAAAATAAAACATAAACTTGGATCATAAACCTAAACCTAAACTAACAAGAAAATAAAATAAAAATAAACTAAACTAAAATAAAATAAATAAAACCTAAACTAAACTAAAATATAAAATCTAAAAAAATAAAAAAACCTAAAATAAACCTAAAAAATAAAATAAAACTAAATAAAAAACTTAAAAAAAAATAAATAAATAAACAAAACCTAAACCTAAAAAAAAAATAAAATAAACCTAAACATAAACTAAAATAATCTAAACTAAATTAAATAAAACCTATAACAAAACTAAAATAAACTAAACCAACCTACTAAATAAAAGAAAATAAAAATAAACCTAAACCTAAACTAAAAATAAAACCTAAAATAAATCTAAAATTAAAACCTAAAACCTAAACATAAAAATAAAATAAAACCTAAACCAAAACCTAAAAAATAAAAAAATAAAGCTAAACCTAAAAAATAAATTAAAACATAAAATAAATTAAAAAAAAAACCTAAACTAAAATAAATAAACCTAAAATAAATAAACAAACTAAATGAAAATAAAAAAATAAAATAAAGAAAATAAATAAAAATAAACTAAATAAACCAACCTATAAGTTTACTTAATTAAAAAAAACCGTAAACCATAAACCCAAAACCATAAATCCTTAAAATCCAAAACCCTAAAGCCTAAACACTAAATCCTAAACCCTAAACCCTAACCCTAACCATAAACCCATAACCCTAAAGGATAAACCCTAAATCCCTAAACCCTAAACCCTAAACCCTAAACCCTAAACCCTAAACCTTAAACCCTAAAAGCCTAAAACCTAAACTAAATAAAACCTAAAAATAAAATAAATAAAAAAACTTTAACCAAAATGAAATAATAAAATAAAATAAAATAAAAACATAATCTAAAACCTAACCCTAATCCTAAAAATAAAATAAAATAAACTAATAAAATTAAACTAAAATAAAATAAAATAAACTAAACTTAAATATAATAAAAATTAAGAATTAAAAAAGCCTAAGAATAAAAAAACTAAATATAGTAAAAACTAAACGTAAAATAAAAATAAAATAAACCTAAAATAAACTTAAAATAAAATAAAATAAAAACTAAATAAAAATCAAATCCTAAAAAATAAACCCAAAAATTAAATCTAAAAATATAAAAGTTAAAACCTAAACCTTAAACTAAAAAAACCTAAACCTAAACTAAAAATAAAATAAAAAACATTAAAAAAACTAAACCTAAACTAAAATAAACTAAAATAAAATAAAATAAAACAAAAACCTAAACCTAAAGTAAACTAAACCTAAACCTAAACTTAAACAAAATAAAATAAAATAAGCCAAAAATAAACCTAAACCTAAACTAAAAATTAAAACCTAAAAATAAACCAAAAATAAAAACCTAAAACCTACACCTAAAAAAATAAAATAAAAACCTAAACCTAAATCTAAAAATAAAAAATAAAACCTAAACCTAAAATATAAAATAAAAATAAAACTTAACTAAAAAATAAACCTGAACCTAAACCTAAACTTAAAAAATAAACTAAAATAAAAAACTTAAACTAAAATAAATAAACCTAAAATAAATAAACTAAATTAAGTAAAAATAAAAAAATAAAATAAACCAAAATAAATAAAAAATAAACTAAATAAACTCAAACCTACTAGTTTACTTAATTTAAAAAAAAACCCTAAAACCTAAGCTGCACACTAAACTCTAAACCACAAACCTACCAAAATCTTAAAAAAACACCAAACCACAAACCCTAAACCTAAACCCTAATCCTAAACCTAAAATAAAACCACTAGAACTCTAAACCCCAAACCCTAAACTTTAAATCTTAAAACCTAAAAATCTAAACCTAAACTAAATAAAATGTAAAAATAAAAAATATAAAAAAACCTAAACCTAAATAAAATAAAAAATAAATGAAAATAAAAACCTAAACTAAAACCTAAACCTAAACCTAAACCTAAAAATGAAATAAAATAAACTAATAAAAAGAAAATAAAATAAAATAAATAAAAACCTAAACCCTAAATCATAAACCCTAAAACCTAAGCCCTAAACCCTAAACCCTAAACCCTAAACCCTAAAAGCATAAACCCTAAAACCCTAAACCTTAAACCTAAACCCTAAACCCTAAACCCTAAACCATAAACCCTAAACCCCAAACCCTAAACCTAAACTAAAAGTAACTAAATAAATAAAAAATAAATATAACCCCTAAAACCTAATAAACCTAAACCTAAACCTTAAGAATGGGCATAACCTTGACAACAGGAACATCACCATCAACTAGACTCAGTGTAGATCTTGTGGTGGAGGCAAAGGAGGAGGCGGTAGTTATGGTAGTGGTGGTGGGGGATCTGGAGGTGGTAGTGGATATGGAGGTGGTGGTCAGAGCAGTGGTGGTTATGGAGGCGGGAGGAGTGATGGAGGTTACACCTGTGGTGGTGACAAAGGGAGAGATTGGGGATATGATGGCAGATCCTGCTACTCAAGAGCCCGAGGTGGTTCTGATGGGAACAAGAGAAAGTAAAGAATGGCCAATCAAAATGATGGTTATAGAACTATGACTTTAAAGTAGAGATGGTTCTAGTTACATATGGTTTTTTATTTGCTCAATGCGTGCTCATTTTTTATCTATGTTGTCACTTGTGTCATAGAAAACTTGGCGTGTTACTTGGTTGATGAAATCAAAAAGAAGAAATGTTGAATCAAAATTTATTTCTCTTAAAGAAAAGCATAAACCATAAATCGTAAACTAAAACATGAACCTTAAACCTAAAACTTAAGCCCTAAACCCTAAACCATAAATCCTAAACCCTAAATCCTAAACCATAAAACCTTAAGCCCTAAACCCTAAAACCTAAACCCTAAGCACTAAAAAGTAAAATAAAATAAAATAAAATAAATAAAAACCTAAACTAAAAAAAAAAAAATTAAACCTAAGAATAAAAAACCTAAATAAAATAAAAATTAAACATAAAATAAAAATAAAATAAGATAAAAACTAAATAAAAACCTAAACCTAAATAAAACCTAAAAATAATTAGAAAATAAAACCTAATCCCTAAACCTAAAATAAAATTAAAATTAACAAAATAAAATAAACCTAAGCCTAAACTAAAATAAACTAAACTAAAAAAAATAAAACCTAAACCTAAACCTAAAATAAACCAAACTTAAACTAAATAAAATAAAATAAACTAAAATTAAATCTAATCATAATCTTAAAAATAAAACCTAAAAATAAAACAAAAAAAACCTGAAAACTAAACCTAAAAAAATAAAATAAAAACCTAAACCTAAACCTAAAAATAAAAAATAAAACCTAAACATAAAAAATAAAATAAAAATAAAACTCAACTAAAAATAAACCTAAACCTAAACCTAAACCTTAAAAATAAACTAAAATAAAAAATCTAAACTAAAATAAACAAACCAAAAATAAATAAACTTAACTTAATAAAAATAAAAAATAAACCTAAATAAAAATAAATAAATCAAATAAATTAAAATAAATAAAAAATAAACTAAATAAACTAAATAAACCTAAACTCTTGGTTTGTAATTTTTTTTAAAACCCTAAACCACTAAACCTAAACCTTAAACCAAATCCTAAACCCACTAAACCCTAAACCTTGAACCTACAACCCTAAACCTTAAAAAATCCTAAACCCTAAACCCTAAACCCTAAAACCTAAACTAACCTTAAACCTTAAACCCTAAACCCTAAACACTAAACCTTAAATTTTAAATCCTAAACCCTAACCTTAACCCTAAACCCTAAACCCTAACCCTATACCCTAAACCCTAAACCCTTACCTTAAATCCTAAACCCCAAAACCCTAAACGCTAAAACCACAAACCCCCCCAAACCTAAACCCCAGACCTGGCAGTGACCTAAAGTAACTAAAGAAATTAAAAAATAAACATAAACCCTAAACTAGAATAAACCTAAATCCTAAGAATGGGCAGAACCTTGATGGCAGGAACATCACCATCAACCAGGCTCAATCGAGATCCTGGTGGTTCTGATGGGAACTGGAGAAACTAAAGAATGACCGATCCGATCTGTTGCTTATGGAACTGTGTCTTTACAGTTGAGATAGTTCTAGTTACCTAAGTTTTTGATTTTCTTTATGCATACTCATTTTTTATCTATGTTGTAGCTTGTGTCTTAGAAAACATGGTGTGTTACTTGGTTGATAAAATCAAAAAGAAGAAATGTTGAATCTGAATTTGTTCTTCGTTAAAAAAAAACCCAAACCTCTAAACTCTAAACTAAAACTTAAACCCTAGACCAAAATCCTAAACCCTAAACCCTAAACCCTAAACCCTAAAAAGCTTAAAACATAAACCTAAATTAAATAAAACCAACAAATAAAATATTAAAAAAAAACTGAAACCAAAATAAAAATAAAATAAAATAAAATAAAAACCTAAACTAAATAAAAAATAAAAAACCTAAATAAAATAAAAATTAAACCTAAAATAAAAATAAAATAAACCTAAAATAAAATAAAAACTAAATAAAAATTTAAAATAAAAAATAAACTTAAAAATAAATAAAAAATAAAACCTAAACCCTAAACTAAAAAAAAAACCTAAAACTAAAATAAAAATAAAATAAACCTAAATTTAAACTAAAATAAATAAAACTTAAACCTAAACTTAAAATAAATTATACCTAAACCTAAACCTAAACCCTAAATAAAATAAAATAATCTAAAAGTAAACCTAAACTTAAACTAAAAAATGAAACTTAAAATAAACCTAAAATAAAACTTAAAACCTAAAATAAAATAAAACCTAAAGCTTAAACTTAAAATTAATAATGCCTAAACCTAAAAATAAACCTAAACCCAAAATAAACTAAAATAAAACTATAAGATAAAACAAGACTAAAATAAAATAAAATAAACCCAAAAAAATAAAAATAAAATAAAGTAAATAAAAAAAATTAAATAAATCTAAACCTACTGGTTTGCTTGTTTTAAAAAAAAACCCTAACCCTAAACCCTAGGCCCTAAACCCTAAACCTTAAAAACCCTGAACTAAACCCACAAACCCTAAACCATAAGATCTTTGAAATAAACACAAACTAAAAACAAACGGCCCACAGCCCTAAACCATAAACCAGAAACAAATGGTAAAAACAAAACAAACCTAGCTAAAAAATAAAACCTAAAATAAAATAAATAAAAAAAAAACCAAAATAAAATTAAAAAAATAAGATAAAACCTAAAATAAAATATAAACCTTAACTAAACCTAAATTTTTAAAGATAAAATAAAAAATAAAACTAAACTAAAATAAAATAAATAAAAATAAACTAAACTAAAAAATAAAATAAACTTAAAATAAAACCTAAAAAAATAAAATAAAATAATCATAAAATAAAATAAAACAAAACATAAAACTGAATAAACCTAAAATAAACCTATAAATAAAAATGAACCTAAACTAGAAAACAAAACTAAACCTAAAATAAACAAAATAAAATAAACGTAAACTTAAACTAAAAAAACTAAACTAAAATAAATAAAATCTAAACCTAAACCTAAAATAAACAAAACCTAAACCCTAAATAAAATAAAATAAAATAAAGAAAAAAATAAACTTAATCCTAAACAAAAAAATAAAACTTAAAAATAAACCTAAAACCTAAACCTAAAAAAATAAAATAAAAATCTAAACCTAAACCTAAAAACTAAAACCTAAACCTAAACAACAAGCATAAACCTAAACCTAAACATAAACCTAATAAATAAACTAAATTTAATAAACCTAAAATAAATAAACTAAACTAAATAAAATTAAAAAAATAAACTTAAATAAAAAATAAACTAAAATAAATAAAGAAAGGGGAGTGAGCTAAATGATGGGTTTGCTTTTTAAAAGATCCTAAACCACTAATCTTAGCCACCAGATCCACCCATCCTGAGGCCCTAGGCCACCAGGCCTGGGCCATATCTTAACCTGGGCCCTAGGCCCTAAATCCTGGAATCCACCAGGCCCAAAAGGCCCAAGCACTAAGAGCCATGAGCCAAAGATCTGAGCCTTAGGCCACTGAGCCACAAAACCCAGGCCCAGGCTTTGGATCTTAGGCTGGGCCTAAGGCTTGAGCCAGGCCAGGCCCAAGGCCCTGGAGTCCTGGGCACTGGGCCAGGCCCTGAAACCTGGCCACAGGCCCTCGGTGACCCAGGCTCAGGCCTAGGCCTGAGCCTGGCCCTGGGAGGAAGAGCTGAGCACAAGATATATAAGATATGAGCTGAGCTAGGCTAAGAACCTGGAGTAAAGGCCCTAAGCCTGCCTGGTGGGGGGTTAAATAGGCTAAAACTAAACTAAACTAAGATAAGACCTAAAATGGACCTAAAATCAAACAAGACTAAACTAAAGATAAAATAAACTTACCCACCTAAAATAAAATAAAATAAACCTTAAAATAAAGATAAAAACATAATTAGGCATAAACCTAAATCTCTTAAATAGCTAAGATAAAAGCTGACTAAATAAATAAACCTGATTAAATGGCTACTAAATAAATAGCTAGGCTGACAAAGATAAAGATAAGAATAAACTAAGATATAAATAAAGGTTGCTAAATGAGCCTAGGCCTGGGTTTGCTGGTTTTGTTAAAGACCCTAGGCCACTAGATCCTGGGCCACTGAAACAGGCCAAGAGCCCAGACCTGGGCCACTGGGCCAGGCCACAAGGCCACTGAGCCACTAAAGGCTCTAGATCTGAGCTGACACTGAGTCAGATACAGCCAGCCACCCAGGCCTGGGCTGGGCCCTGACTTTGGCCACAAGACCCCAGGCTCGTGCGGATTGACCACTGGGCCACTGCCACAGGCCACTGAGCCCACTGGGCCCAGTGAGGCCTGAAGCACTGAGTTCTGGCTGACCTGAGCCACTCAAGATCCTGAGGCTGGGATGCTGGGCCTAAACAGGCCAGGCCACTGATCACCACTGAGCCAGGCCTGGGCTTGGGCCCTGACCAGGCCTAGGCCCTGGGCCCTGGGCTGCATCTAGGCTCTGCCTGCTGACCATCAGCTGGGCCAGGCCACAGGCCACGGACAGCTAGGCCACTGGCCATGAGTCTTGGGCCACTTCTAAACCCTGCTTCCTGACAGACAGGCCCTGTTGTAATAATGATAAACCCACCCCAGTTGACCAACCCTGAGTTTTAAAGTGTGCATGGGCCACCCCTGCCCTGTAAACCACTAAAATACTGCACAGCAAACTAAACCTGATCCTAAACTAACCCTTTAAACCACAAAACCTAAAACCCTAAACCTTAATACACTAAACCCTAAAATCTGACACTAAAACAAACCCTAAACCACTAAAATGCCATAACCACTATCTTGCTAAAGTAACTAAATAAATGAAAAAATAAATATAAATCTCAATTCCTAATAAACCTAAACCCTAAGAATGGGTAGAACCTTGACTACAGGAACATCACCTTCACCAATGCTTAGTCTAGATTTGGCGGTGGAGGTGAAGGTAGAGACAGTAGTTATCATAGTGGTGGTTGGGGATTTGGAGGTGCTGGTGGATATGGAGGTTATGGTTAGAGTAGTGATAATTAAGGAGGTGGGAGGTGCGACGGGGGTTACAATCGTGGTGGTGACAGAGGGAGAGATCATGGATATGATGGAGGATCATGCTACTCGAGATATCAGGGTGGTTTTGATGAAAAATGGAGAAATTAAAGAATGATTGATCCGATCTACTGCTTATGGAACTGTGTCTTTATAGTAAAGACTGTTCTAGTTATCTAGGGTTTCAATTTGCTCTATCTGTGCTTATTTTTATCTATGACATTGCTTGTGTCATAGAAAACTTGGTGTGTCACTTGGTTGATGAAATCGAAAAGAATAAATGTTGAATATGAATTTATTCTTTATTTAAAAAGAAAAAAAAACCAAAAACCCTAAATTAAAACTTGAACCCAAGACCAAAAACCTAAACCATAAACCATAAATCCTAAACCTTAAAAACCCTAAACTCTAAACCCTAAACCCTAAACCCTAAACCCTAAACCCTAAAACCTAAAACCTAAAACATAAACCCTAAACCCTAAACTCTACCCCAAACCCCCAAACCCTAAACTCCAAACCCACTAACACTAAACCACTTGCAATCTAACCCTAATCCCTAAACCCTAAAATAAAACTAGACCTAAACTAAATAAAACCTAAAAATAAATTAAATAAAAAACTTAAACACTAAACTAAATAAAAAAACCTTAACCTAAAATAAAAATAAAATGAACATAAACCTAAACAAAAATACACTAAACTAAAATAAATAAAACATAATCCTAAACCTAAAATAAACTAAACCTAAACCTAAACTCACACCTTAAATAAAATTAAATAAACTTAAAATAAATTGAAACCTAAACTAAAAAATAAAACCTAAAAATAAACCAAAAATAAAAACCTAAAACCTAAACCTAAGAAAATAAAATAAAAATCTAAACCTAAACCTAAAAATAAAAATAAAACATAAACCTAAAAAAGAAAATAAAATTAAAACTAAACTAAAAAATATACATAAACCTAAATTTAAACCTAAAAAATAAACTAAAATTAAAACCTGAACTAAAATAAATGAACCTAAAATAATTAAACTAAACTAAATAAAAAAACCTAAATAAATATTAAAAATAAAATAAATTAAAATAAATAAAAAAATAAACTATATAAAACTAAACTTATGAGTTTACTTAAATTTTTTTTTAAAAACCTAAAGCCTAACCATAAAACTAACCCTAAACCCTAAACCCAAACACTGAGCCTAAACCCACACTGAGCCAAACTAAACACAAACCCTAAACAGGCTAAACTAGGCTAAACCTCCAAAAGCTGACCCTAGCCCTGGCCAAAACCTAAACCACAGGCCCTGGCCCTTCTACCACTCCACAAACTGACCTGCCTGAGCCCACCCTAAAACCCAGGCCACTACTCACTGGGCTCTAGGCCCTAAACCCAGCCCTAAACCCTGGGCTAAGCCCTAAACCCTAAACCCCAGAAGCCAGGGCTTGAAGCCTACTGACCACAAGTTTGAGGCTAAACTAAATCTAATGAACTCTACCCACCTAAACCCACCCTCAAACACCTTATTCTCAAACAACCTTAACCCACCCTAACCCTAAATCTTAAACCCTAAAACCCTAAACCCTAACCCTAAACCCTAAAACCTAAAAGCATAAATCCTAAAACCCCAAACTCTAAACCCTAAACTATAACCCTAAACCCTAATCCCTAAACCTAAACTTAAAGTAACTAAATAAATTTAAAAATAAAGCTAAACCTTAAAACCTGACAAACCTAAACCTTAAGAATTGGAAGAACCTTGACGACAGGAACATCACCGTCAAGCATGCTTAGTCTATATCTAGCGGTGGAGATGAAGGTGGAGGCAGCGGTTATCGTAGTGATGGTGGGTGATCTGGAGGTGTTGGTGGATATGGAGTTCGTGGTCAGAGAAGTGGTGGTTATGGAGGCGGGAAGAGTGACAGAGGTTTTAGCCGTGGTGGTGGCAGAGAGAGAGAGATTGGAGATATGATGGTGGATTGCGCTGCTCTTGAGGCTGGGGTGGTTCTGATGGGAATTGGAGAAACTAAAGAATGACCTATCCAATCTATTACTTATGGAACTGTGTCATTACAGTAGAGATGGTTCTAGTTATCTAGGCTTTTCAATTTTCTTTATGCGTGCTCATTTTTTATCTATGTCATCGCTTGTGTCTTAGAAAATTTGGTGTGTCACTTTGTTGATGAAATTAGAAAGAAGAAATGTATAATCTTAATTTGTTCTCAGTTAAAAAAATAAAAAAACCTTAAACCCAAAACTAACACTTGACCTAGACCAAAATCCTAAACCCTAAGAACTATAAACCCTAAACACTAAACCGTAAAACCTAAAACCTAAACCCTAAACCCTAAACCTTAAACCCTAAACCCTAAACTCCAAACCCTAAACCCTAAACCCTAAAAAGCTAAAAACCTAAACCTAAACTAAAGAAAACCTAAAAATAAAATATTAAAAAAAACTTATTCAAAAATAAAATAAAAAAGTAAAATAAAATAAAAATCTAAACCAAAACCTAAAAAGAAAACAAAATAAAATAAAAATAAACTAAAATAAAATAAATAAAAACCTAAACTAAACTAAAAAAATAAAAAACCTAAATAAAATAAAAACTAAACCTAAAATAAAAATAAAATAAGACTAAAATAAAATAAAATAAAAAAATATAAAACCTAAACCTAAAGAAACTAAAATAAAAATAAAAAACTTAAACCCTAAACTTAAAAAAAACCTAAACCTAAAGTAAAAAATAAAATAAACCTAAACCTAAACTAAAATAAAATAAACCTAAACCTAAACTTTTAATAAACTAAACCTAAACCTAAACCCTAAATAAATGAAAATAAACATAAACCTAAACTAAAAAATAAAACTTAAAAATAAACCTAAAATGAAAACCTAGAACTTAAACCTAAAAAAACAAAATAAAAACCTAAACTTAAACCAAAAAATAAAAAATAAAACCTAAACCTAAAAGTAAAATAAAAATAAAACTAAACTAAAAAATAAACCTAAATCTAATCCTAAACTTAAAAAATGAACTAAAAAAAACTTAAACTAAAATAAATAAACCTAAAATAAATAAACAAAATTGAATAAAAATATAAATAAACCTATATAAAAAGAAAAATAAAATAAAGTTCAATAAATAAAAAATAAACTAAATAAACCTAAACCTACTAGTTTACTTAATTTTTTTTTTTTAGAAAAACCCTAATCCTAAACCCTAAATCCTAAACCCTAAACCCTAAACCCTCAACCTAACCCTAAACCCTAAAAACCTAAAAATCTAAACCTAATTCTAAACTAAATAAAACCTAAATATAAAATATAAAATAAACCTAAACAAAAATAAAATAAAAAGGTAAAATAAAATAAAAACCTAAACCTAAACCTAAAAAGAAAACAAAATAAAAATAAAAACAAACTAAAATAAATAAAATAAACTAAAAAAATAAAAACCTAAATAAAATAAAAACTAAACCAAAAATAAAAATAAAATAAGCCAGAAATAAAATAAAATAAAAACTAAATAAAAACCTAAACTAAAAAAAATTTAAACCTAAAGTAAAAATAAAATAAACCTAAACCTAAACAAAAATAAAATAAACCTAAACCTAAACTTCAAATAAACTAAACCCAACCTAAACCTAATCCCTAAATAAATGAAAATAAATGAAAATAAACCTAAACCTAAACTAAAAAATAAAACTTAAAAATAAACTTAAAATGAAAACCTAGAACCTAAACCAAAAAAAACCAAAATAAAAACCTAAACTTAAACCTAAAAATAAAAAATAAACCTTAAACCTAAAAGTAAAATAAAAATAAAACTAAACTAAAAAATAAACCTAAATCTAATCCTAAACCTCAAAAATAAACTAAAATAAAAAAACTTAAACTAAAATAAATAAACCTAAAAGAAATGAACAAAACTAAATAAAAACAAAAAAACCTAAATAAAAATAAAAATAAAATAAAGTAAAATCAATAAAAAATAAACTAAATAAACCTAAACCTATTATTTTACTTAATTTAAAAAAAACCCCCTAATCCTAAACCCTAAACTCTAAATCTAACCCTAACCTACTAACCCAAAAAACCCAAACCCTAAACCCTAAACCTAAACCTTAACCAAATCCTAAACCCTAAAGCCCTGACCCTAAACCTTACTAACCCTAAACCCTGATTCCCAGACCCTAAACCTAAGCCATAACCTTAAACCTAAAACGAAGCTTAAACAAAATAAAACATAAAATTAAAATAAATAAAAAAGCCTAAACCTAAATAAAAAAAAGAATAAAATAAAAACTTAAACTAAAACATTAACCTAAATGTAAAAATAAAATAAATAAAAAGAAAAACAAAATTAAAGTTAAACAAATAAAAACCCAAACTAAACTAAAAAAAAATAAAATAAACCTAAATAAAATAAAAAATAAATGTTAAATAAAAAAATAAACCAAAAATAAAAAAAAAAAACTAAATAAAATTCTAAACCTAAAAATTAAGCATAAAAATAAGTAAAAAATAAAACCTAAACCCTAAACTAAAAAAAACCTAAACCTAAAATAAATAAAATAAAGTAAACTTAAAATTAAACTAAAATAAATAAAACCTAAACCTAAAATAAATAAAACCAAAATCCTATACTAAATAAAATAAAATAAACTAAAAAGAAAGCTAAACCTAAAATAAAATATAAAACCTAAAAATAAACCTAAAATAGAAACCTAAAACCTAAACCTAAAAAAATAAAATAAAAACCTAAACCTAAAAAAAAAAAATAAAACCTAAACCAAAAAATAAGCATAAACCTAAACCTAAACCTAAAAGATAAACTTAAATAAAAAACTTAAACTAAATTAAATAAACCTAAATAAATAAACTAAACTAAATAAAAAAAAAATATAAACTTAAGGAAAAAAATAAATAAAAAAGAAACTAAATAAACTAAACTCTTGGTTTGCTTGGTTTTTTTTAAAACCCTAAACCCTAAACCATAAATCCTAAATTGTAAACTAACCCCCTAAAAAAGAAAAACCCAGGCCTACCTAAACTTACCCTAAACACTACTATCTACTGCTTGGCAGTGACCATGAGCCTAAACCACAAAATGCTATCCTGAGCCCTAAACCCACTAACCCCCTAACCTGACCACTGAAAACCCTACCACTAAACTGAGCCATAAATCATAAAACCATAAACCCCAAATAAACTAAACTAAACCTAAACTTGGATATAAAAAATAAATAAATTAAATATAAACAAAACTAAAAATAAACCTAAAAAAATGATAAATGAAAACTTACCTAAAAAATAAAAAATAAAACAGATAAAATAAAATAAAACTCAAAATAAACATAAACCTAAACCTAAACCTAAAAAATAAACTAAATTAAAAATCCTAAACTAAAATAAAAATTCTAAACTAAATAAATAAACCTAAAATAAATAAAAATAAACTAAACAAAAACCAAAAAATAAACCTAATTAAAAATAAAAAAATAAATAAACTAAAATAAATAAAAAAATAAACTAAATAAACCTAAACTTATTTACTTAATTTTAAAAGAAATCCTTAAACCCTAAATCTTAACCCCTAAACCCTATCTCCTAAAACTAACCTTAAACCCTAAACCCTAAAAAATCCTAAACATTGACCCTAAACCCACCCTAAACCCACTAACCAAAGCTCACCCTAAAATAACCCTAAACCCTTAACCCTACCAAACTAAACTAAACTAAACTAAACTAAATAAATAAACTAAAATAAATAAAACTTTATAAATCTTTATCTATTGCTTTCCTTTCCTTTTGCTTTGTTTGATTGTGGCAGAGTTACTCGGCTATTTGTAGCTCTTTGAGTGGTTTCGGGTTTATCCCTCTTGGGACCTTGTAATCCTTCTTTTGTGGGAATAAAATTCCCTTATACGGGGTTTCCCAAAAAAAAAGCCTTAAATCCTAAACCATAAACCCTAAACATTCAAAACCCTAAACCCTAAACTCAATAAACCCTAAATAAACTCTAAATCCACTAAACCCTACCTTATACCTATACTAAACCCCAACCTAAACCCTATATGCCTAAAATTATAAACCCATACCTTTTAGGTTGCCTTGCATCTAATTTTTTTCTATCGTGTCTTAGAAAACTTGATGAAATCGAAGAAGAAATATTAGTTGAATTTGTTCTATTAAAAAATACCAAAACCCTAAACCCTAAACTAAAACGAGCCTGACTGAACTCTAAACCTAAATCCTAAATGAGAACCCACAAGCTGGCTAAAAAACCCTAAACCCAAACCCTAAACTTAAACCCTAAATCCTAAACTAAACCCTAAACCCTAAACTCTACTTACTAAAAATGCTAAAACCTAAACTAAATAAAATTTAAAAATAAATATAAAAACACCCTTAACCAAAATAAATTATAAAATAAAATAAAAACCTAAACCTAAACATAAACTTAAACCTAAAAAAAAAATACAATAAAGAATAAAGTAAGCTAAAATAAAATAAATAAAACCTAAACTAAACTAAAAAAATAAAAAAAACTTAAATAAAATAAAAACTAATCCTAAAATAAAATTAAAATAAGCAAAAAGTAAAATAAAATAAAAACTAAATATAAAACTAAACTTAGAAAATAAACCTAAAAAAAAGAACCTAAACCCTAAACTAAAAAAAACCAAAACCTAAAATAAAAATAAAATAAACCTGAACCTAAACTAAAATTAATAAAACTTAAAACTAAACCTTAAATAGACAAAACCTAAACCTAAACCCTAAATAAAATAAAATAAAATAAGCTAAAAATAAACCTAAACCTAAAAAAAAATAAAACTTAAAAATAAACCTAAAATGAAAACTTAAAACTTAAACCTAAAATAAAATAAAAAAACCTAGCTAAACCTAAAATAAAATAAATTCTAAACCTAAAAAATAAAACTAAACTAAAAATAAACCTAAACCTAAAACCTAAAAACTAAAATAAAACTTAAATAAAAATTAAAAAAATAAAGTAAAATAAATAAAAAATAAACTAAATAAACCTAAACCTACTAGTTTACTTAATTTTAAAAAAGAAAACCTAACCCTAAACCCTAAACCCTAAACCCGGATCCTTAAAACCCTAAACCCTAAACCCTAAACCCTAAACCCTAAAACCTTAAACCTTAAACCTTCAACCCTATAACCTATACCCTAAAACCTACAACCTTAAACCCTAAACACTAAACCCCAAACCCTAAACCCTAAAAACCTAAGAACCTAAACTTAAACTAAATGAAACTTAAAAATAAAATAAATAAAAAACCTAAACCTAAATAAAATAAAAAATAAAATAAAATAAAAACCTAAACTAAAACCTAAACACAAAGCTAAACCTAAATGTGAAAATAAAATAAAATAAAAAATAAAAACTAAAATAAAATAAAATAAATAAAAGATAAAACTAAATTAAAAAATAAAACAAACCTAAAAATAAAAAATTGAAATAAAATAAAAAATAAACTTAAAGTAAAAATAAAATAAATTAAAATAATAAAATTAAATAAAATTAAAACTAAATAAAAACCTAAAGCTAAAAATAAATTCTAAAAATAAATAAAAAATAAAACTTAAACCCTATTCTAAAAAAAACCTAAACCTAATATAAAAAATAAAGTAAACCTAAACCTAAACTTAAACTAAAATAAATAAAACCTAAACCTAAACCTAAAATAAACCATACCTAAATCCTAAACTAAATAAACTAAAATAAACTAAAATTAAACCTAAACCTAAATTAAAAAATAAAACCTAAAAATAAATCTAAAATAGAAACCTAAAACCTAAGCTGTAAAAAATAAAATAAAAATCTAAACCTAAACCTAAAAATAAAAAATAACTAAAATAAAAAACCTAAACTAAATTAAATAAACCTAAAATAAATAAACTAAACTAAATAAAAATAAAAAACATAAATAAATAAAATAAAATAAACCAAAATAAATAAAAAAATAAACTAAATAAACCTAAAACTACCACTTTACTTAATTTTTTTAAAAAATACCCCAAACCCTAAACCCTAAATCCTAAACCTTAAACCCTAAAGCCTAAACCCTAAAAAAAACTCTTAAACCCTAAACCCTGGTTGACCACATTTTTAAAATGAGTTCTCAACCCCTCCATCTTAGATATAGGACTTCTCTTAGACTATAAGAGCTCCTTAGTCTTAAGACACATCTAGTGATTAGGTGGACACTCAACCTAGCCTTAGAGACTTAGAAGAGTTAGCCATAGGAATAGGTCATGGCTTAGGGGTGTTAGGAAAATTTCTTACCCTTAGCTTAAACTGTTCCTCACTTTCCTTCTTTCAAGTTAAACTCCAAATTAATCTTAATTGTTTTTCTCCATATTCAAATCAACTCCATATGATTGAAATCCATGATTGAAATCTATGATTGAAACCCATGATCAAAATCCATCAAAATTCCTAAGTCCAAATTTTTCTATGTCCGTAATCCTCTCTTAAGGACTTAGCCAAAATTATGATCAAAATAAGTTCAAATTTTTGAGATTTTCTCATAATTCATTTAAATTTTCATTTATATTCAGATAGATAAATGAAATATAAATATAAATCATTCAAATCAAATCATCAAATTAAATTCCAAATCTAAAATTTTTCTAAGTCCTTAATTTTCCATTAATGGACTTAGCATAAATCAACTCTAAACCAATTCAAACTCATGGGATTTTCTCAAAGTTCATTTATATCTTCATTTATATTCTCATATATAAATGAAATATAAATACAAATAAAACAAATCAAATCATCAAATTAAATTCCAAATCTAAAATTTTTCTAAGTCCTTAATTTTCCATTAATGGACATAGCCTAAATTATCATCAAATCAATTCAAATTCATGGGATTTTCTAATAATTCATTTATATCCTCATTTATATTCACATATAAAAATAAAATATAAATACAAATCAATTAAACTTCAAAAATTCAAACTCAAAACTTCAAAATTTTCCTAAGTCCTTTAAATCCTTCTTAATGGACTTAGCCTAAATCAAGATTAAACCACTTCAAACCCTTGAAATTTTCTCATTATCCATTTATATTCTCATTTATATTCACATATATAAATGAAATATAAATTCAAACAATCAAAACCAATTCCAAAAACAAAACCCAAATCTACTCAAAATCCAACCTAAGCATTTCAAGTCAAAATCTTAAACTTAGCCAAATCAATTTCAAATCAAGCCAAACTCTTGATTTTCTCTCATGATTCAATCAGCCCTACAATCATGAACCCATATATAAATCGAAACTTCAATCAAACAATTAAAACCCAATTCAAAAATCAAGCCCAAAATTCCTTCATATTCTTCCTTTGAATATGAAATTATCAAATGGAGCAAAACCCATTTGACTTCAAACCACTTGCAAATGGATTTATATTTCAATCATAAGTCCATATACAATATCAATCAAGTTCAAATCAAGCTTTGACCAAGCCATTTGACCCACTTAGGCTCACTTGACCCAAAGTAAAGTACCCTTATGAGCAAAATTCTAATCCTAACTAAATTGGATTGAACCAAACTAACATATCCCACTCATCATGATCAACAATCATCATGGGATGATCAATCAATCAAATTGGGTCAAACCAAATCAAACCTAAGTGTTGACTAAGTCAATACTTAGCCCAAAATGAAACCTAACATAGCCAAATTCCACCATAGGCCAAATTGATTGAAACCATTCATCTAAGTTCACTCACGACCTATGTTTGAACTTGACCAAGCCAACACTTGAGCCTAACCTAGTCCAATTGGCCACTTGACCTAAGTTGACCCAACTTGACCTAAAGGGTCAAAATGTGTCAAAACTTGATCTAAGCCAAATTGATTCAGACAAATGGATCAAGTTCATTCCAAATCACTTGTGGAACTTGACCAAAGCATCAATTGGCCAACTAGACCTAACCTAGCCCAATTGACCTTGGACCCAACATGACCTAAAGAGGTCATGTTGATCCAAATTTGAACTTAACAAAAAAATGATTGGAAACAAAGATACCAATCCACTCCATATGACTAATCTAACCTAAACCTGCCCTTGACCTACCACAAATAGGTCAAATGGGTGAAATAGGTCAACTTGACCCATTTGACCTAAATGAAGTCATATGAGCCAAATTCTAACCTAACCCAAATTAAATCAAACCAAAGCCACCAAAACATTTCAAATAGTCATATGAACTTGACCCAACCCTTGGTTTGACCTAATTTGACCAATTGGTCAACCTGACCCAAGTTGACCCATTATGACCTAAATGGATCAACATGAGCCAAACCTTATCAAATAAATTTCTAATCTCATGAAACTTGGCCAAACCTAATTTCTCCCAATACCCAACATATCCAAAGTGAAAAATTAGAAAAATTACCAGCCTACCTCTAGGATATAGAACAAATTTTGGCTTAATCCATGGGTAATTTGGTTATACCCTCTTCATATCCACTTGATGCTTTCCTAATAGCTCAAAGGGACCTAATGAAGAGTGGTGCACCCAACCCAATGGTTTGGGTCAGCCCAATTGGTCCCAAGACCAAACCTGACCCCATGGGTCAAAATGGCAAATTCAAACTCCCTCTTCCACTCAAATTCAAGCACATGGGAGGTTGGCATTCCACTCAAGGCCTCAAACTAATCATGTGCACACATCTAACTGATCAAACAACCCTCCCATTGTGATCAATTGGATCAAAATGACACATAAGCTTACGGCCGTCCGATCCTTCATGGGGGAGATATACTCCCCCTAATAAATTCAAATCAATCAATCCTCATTTTTAATTGCACTTAAGGAAGTTAGAGAAGCAATTCCTAAGCCTCCCCAAGCTTCCTAGGGTGAAATCAAATTTCATCTTCTCGGTTTTGCATAGTGTAAAAATAGGGCAGCTCACTTGAATTCCTAACTTTGTCTATACTGAAAACCATCCCAATTTCTCTTGCACACTTCTTCTAAGGACCAATCCGAGCTCACCCAAGCGTCCATTGGAGTTCCCATAGAAAAGAGAGGAGCAATTGGATCAAAGCCACAATGATCTTCAATTGGTGTTGGTCCATACATCAAGCCACTCAATCCCAAGGCCTAGGAATTTCAACAGGGCTTCATCTCCACTAGACGAAGCTACCTCATTCATCTCGAACACTGGTGATCACCTCCAGTGAGGTATGGAAAATTTCAACCACCTAGCATAGGAGGTGTTGGTCCTTTGTGAAGAGAATTTTCAATTCAAGAAAATCCCACCGTTGGATGTGCCATTTATTTCCTTTAGATAGTGTGGGTTAAGTTTGGTTTGAATCTGAGTCAATCGAGCTCGGATCTTCCCCTAGATCATGGATGGTCTCTATTGATCTAAGGGGAAGAACTAGGGAGATCTTGCCCATCCATCGGTGCATTTTGGATGGACGACTGAGATAATTCCCACGGTTAGAATTTCCTTTCTCCTTTTTAAAATCGTGGGGAGTTCTCTGGTCATCCGATCTTTGATCGGACGGTAGAGATCAAAGTGCATTCTCCATCACATCACCTTTTAGATGTGACATTTAACTGATGGGTCCACGACACGACACGTGTTAAGCACGCTGACCGCTGCCACCATGCATCACGACGTGAGCTAAAGGATTAGTTAAGATGCTTTAATTAATTCTAATTAATCTAGGGATCTTCTAAAATTTATAACTCTTTTAATAAAATTCAAAAATATGAAATAAAATCTTATGAAAAGATAATTCAACCTTGAATATTTTAAAATTAATTTCAATGGGTTTTGAATTATAATTTTCTATAGTTTTGGGTTTTATTAGAAAGTTCATTTTCTTAATTACATTTTAATTAAGACTCTAATTAATCCCAAACTTCTTCGATATGTTCTATGGGATGACTCCTGCCTCCCCTTTTCTTCGAATTTATTGAAAGCTAAATTAGGGGAATTGCATATCGATTTCCTAATTACTCCCTTAACTTAATTAAGGATAATTAAGGTGTGATTAGTGATTTTAATCCATGATTAGAGTTTATTAAGGTAAGATCCAGCTGATAGGAGGTTTATGGAATAATTTTGGGGCATTTCCCTTAAGTTATTCCCTAAACCCTCTTTTCTTTCCTTAATCTTCTCTTAATTAAGGGTTAATTTATTAATTATCTCCGTAATTAATTTCTAAAAATTCTAAAAACTTTTAAAACTTAATTAATCTACTTTTGGTAGATGCTTAGGTGTTTAATAACCTAAGTTCAATTAAGGAAATCAAAACCCAATTCATATGTATGAAAGGGTGTTTTGAAATTACTTAAGCTAAACCACTTAGCTTAATTAACTATTAATTGTGAGCCAAATTACATTAGGCCTTTTTATTATTAGGTGCATTGCAAATTAAAATTCCTTGTGAGTTTTTTTATGTCATCTCATTGGCCCATAATTGTTTGTTTAATTATTCTAAGGCGATGTAGGTAAGGGTTAATTAAGTTACTTAATTCATACCTTAACCTAATTAATACATAAAAATGGATCTAATTTTCTAAAAATTAAACAAAAATATCAAACATGTGTAGGAATTAGTTAGGAACAGCAAACTCAACTCACCTTTTCAAAATTAAATCAAACTCCAAACTAAACAAAAATCACATTGAATACACTTTGATTTATTTTAAACTTTCTTATTCTATAAGAATGTCTTTAGGATTTAATTAAGGTGAGTTTGTTTACATGCTCTCATTACTTTGAGGCTTTCCCAACATGTTAAATTTGTATGTCATATGGTTTCATGCATTCATATTTTTTAAATTCAAGTTTAAAATGAAATTGTTTACTTTATGTCAAATTTGCATGTGTTGGGTAAAGTAGAAATTTGAGTGGCTATTATCACTACTAAATTAAAATAATTTTCAAAACTTATAAATCAAATATCAAATTTGGAAGTATGCAACTTATATTTAATTATGAGCTTGCATGTGAAAGATTATAAAGGTATGCTTAGCATAGGTTTCCCTTTTCTTTTATGTTAGCATAGTTCTGAATAGGAATTTTGTGAGATATATGGTTCATTTGAAAAGGACCTAATACTCATCTAAGTTCATATCCTATTCATTCCTATGCTATCACCTAAGAGGGGCTACCTATATTTTCATACATAAATTGCATAAACAAAGTAAATCCATTAATAAAACTTTTGCATTCTTCTTTTCCATTTCATTTATTTTATACACATGTTTGTATTTAAAGAAAGTGGTATATTAGTCTGGACAACCTCGAGATTTCAAGGCTTTAAGTAGCCCTAAGTAGGTCTTGTACCTTACACCTCTGGTTAACAATGGTGTTGTACTCACTTATGCCTTTCTTACTTTCATGTGTGTATGTGAAAATTTGGATAAGGAACCCCTTTCTACTTAAGAAAATCATGCATATTCAACTTCTAAAATTCCTTAAATGAATTACTTAGCATGCATCATAAAGTATGTTAAAAATTCTCATTTGTATGTATAGATATGCTTAGGATCCATCCATATCCATGTTATATATGTTGGGAAAGAAATGAAGTAATGTGTGTTTTGTGAATTTTGATTTATTTTATTTAATCTTAAAATGTCTTTATTTTTTAATAGGTTTGTTTAGAGTTCATTTAAACATAGGATTAATTAAAATATTTAATCACAACATTCACCTAAATAAAACCAAAATGTGAATCTACTTTAGAAATTACTTAGGTTAGGGAAGGAAAGAGAAGTTCTCTTCTCTTTTCCTCTCTTCATAACTTAGTAATTAATTGTAGGATTCACTTGAATGTAATCAAAATATGAAATAAAATTAACCCAAAATAATTAAACAACTTAAATGAAACCCTTCTCTAATTTGAACATGTTTTCATGCTTAGAAAATTTGAACCTAAAGCCATAGCTAAGCATACCACACAAGCCTTCAAAGCACACACATTAGCCTAAGTCACCACTTCTAGCTTTAGGTTATGTCAGTGCATGATTTTGATGTTTATTTTATTTTGTGATATATGTTTTAGATTGGATGTTAGGGTGTATATTCGTAGAATGAATGGTAGGATGCTCTTAGTCTAACTATTCTTTTTTGCAAGGGATTGTGCTTTAGGGGCGCTATCATAAATAAAAATATAAATGCTTTTGCTTGCAAGTGCTTTATACCCCTAAGAATAATCCAATAGGCCAGGTGGACTTAGTCACCCATGTGTAGGGTGATAAGTCTAATATACATGCTTGGGATTTGTGTAGTTTGTTTTAGCTAACCTTTGTTTTGCAGGTGTTAGTTAGATTTCCATTCTTTTCCTTTTCATGTAAATTTGTGCAATTTGGATTTTGGAATGATTATTATGGGGATTAGGATGAGCATCGGTCATAAGATCCTATCTTATGTACCATGTGAAGCCTTGGAGCATCTACCTTCCAACCATCCAAAAGACGGAACCAAAGAAGAAAGAAGAAAAGAAGAAAGAAGAATGAAGCTTGAAGACCCCCATTATAATGAATTCCTTTGTTTAATTGGAATTTAATTCATTTGTAATATGTGTTGTAAAAGGGTAGAGCTTAGCTACCCAATTTGATATTTTCGGGTTTGTGTGGTGGTGCCCGACTACAATGGCATTTACTCTTTTTGCGATTAGCTTTATAAATTGATTGGTGATTAGTTTAGCTTTTTCATTAAGTGGCATGCTTTTCCTAGTTTCTTCCTTTCTTTATGTATGGTCTGGATGTGGATTAGACTCTTTAAGGAAAAATAAATCTTTTACCCTACTTCACAATTCAAATTAAAAATAAAGAACTCATAACCTCACCTAAAGCTTAGGTTTAAAGTCAAGATAAAAGAATTAGCAACCCCTTAGCTGGATGAGCATTTATTTTATAATATCATGTAAAATAACATCTTATTTCACTCTTGATTGGAGGGTTTTCACCTTTTTCAGAGAAACTTTGCTAGACCTTTAAGAGCCATGGTGGAAAATCACCTCCTCTCTTCTCACTGATTTTGGCCAATAACCTTATTTCTTATGCATTAGGCATATGAATCCTATTAGCCTAAGTCAAAATAATTTTCCAAAAAAATAAAAAATGAAATTTGAATTGCATTAGATTTAGATCATTTGATGCATGGACCAACATGATCTAGTCTCTTTAGGGAGTGAGTTTAAGGACTTAGTCTCTTTCTAAATAAATAACAGCCTAGCTATCTTGCATAAGCATAATGACTTGCCTACCTGTATTTAAAATCATAGGAGGAGTTAGTTGGCGGCCACCCCCAGGCAGTTGTAAGTCCAAGTTGTCAGGTGATTTGTCCTCTCTTGTGTAGGCAAACCAATTACCTATTTTCACCTTAGATTTAGGTTGTGCTTTTGGCTCTTGCCAAAGCTCCCTAGATTTAGGTGAGGTTGCTTCTCCCCTTTGTGGGCCATGCACATAATTCCTCACCTCATAGGCATTTTCTTAAACTTGTGTTAAGGAATCATAAGTCCTAAATTTCTAATGAAAAATTCAACTCAAATAAATTAAATCAATTTCAAAAATGTAAAGCCCAACTATAGAATAGTTTAAGATTGCTTGCTAGGTTTCCTAGCATCGAGGACATCTCCTACTTATCTTCTATTTTGGCTTTGATAATAACTCCCTCTCTTTGATCAATCCCATTTGATAATAAAAAATGAACCAACCAATTGATAGTCCTTTCCTATTGAAATCTTTGAAGACAATGATCATTTACCTTAACCGAGAGTTTTCCTAAGGAATCCCCATTCCTTAGAATATAATTAACTATGGGGGATTGCCCCTATAGGGAACTTAATGAACTAGATTTAAAATAAACCTTGCTTTAATTTTCCATGTAAAGTAGGCAAGAAATCTCTGATACATATGCAGACCCATCATCCTTAGGAGTCCTTATTGAAGTGATTAGGTCCATTAAAGGGTAATGACTTCTATAATTTGAGATAGTACACTATTCCTTGATGACGTACTCGATCACCTGAATAAGAACATCTGTGGATCTATGTGACATCCTGAAAAGACAAATTTTTATAGTCTTGTCTCTCATTTCTCACCACAGATTTGAAAGGCGACCCTATAGAAATTTTTCTACCAACAGATTTTTCTGGCAACTCCACTGGGGATGGTTCCTCTCTCCATCTTTGGTAAATGATTGTTCTCTTTGAGTATCGATAGTGGGTTTGTACTTTGGTATGAATCCAAGACTATCCTTCTTTCTATTGGAACTTAGCTCATTTCATTCCTGAGTTGAGTTAGCCAACATCTTTAGGTTTCAGGACTGCATTCCTTGTTGGTCTTAAAACCCTGTTGGGTCCTCCAATGGGTAAAAATAAAAAGGTCTAAATCAAAAAAAGAAACATTTTAAAGACTCCTCCTTATCATTTTCATGATAAGGAAAGGTTCATTCTAAAATAATAAAGACAAATAAATCTTCCATAAGGACTTTCTTTTTTAAAAAAAGCACCTTTTGAAAAGTGCATTTAATAAAATATTTTCCACAAAATTTTGTCATACTCATTTAACAATTCCCATAATTGTCACATGTAGGGATTTTAAAAAAAAACTAATAAAATTTTCCAAAAAGCCCAAATTAATATCTTCTTTCAATTCACTTTGAGGAAGATTTCATTTTCAAAATAAAATGAACAATCATCTTTTCCAAAAATCACAATCATAATCATAAAGTTTTCAAAAAGCACACATGAATTTTTCTATTCAATACACTCACACCTATTGAATAGAAGTTTCATTTGTAAACAAAATTAAACTTTTTAAAAAGAACTTATGAATATCTTAATTTAATATACTCAAATTTATTAAATGAAGATTTCATTCCCAACTGAAAATAAATATCATTTAGGAAATCTCACTTAAACATATCCCACATATGATTAAGTTGAAATTCCTCTCTTTCAAAAAGCAATAATCACACACAAAATAAAAATTTCACATTTCAAAAATTAGATTGATTTCCATTCTACATACCTAAATTTGTTGAATGGAAGTCCCCTTTTCAAAAATTAAAACTTAAACAATCATATTTCAAAATTTTCAAAACACATTTGGAGTTTCATTTAGCATACTAAAATTTGCTAAGTGAAGTTTCCAAATCCAAAATCACAAAAATCAACAATTATATTTCAAAAAAAAAATTTTAAACACATTTTGGAACTTCATTTAACATACCCAAATATGTTAAGTGAAGTCTCCAAATCCCAAATTCAAAAAATTTCAAACACATTTGGAACCTCACTTAATATACCCAAATTTGTTAAGTGAAGTCTCCAAATCCAAAATTAAAATTTTTAAACACATTTTGGAACTTCATTTAGCATACCCAAATTTGTTAAGTGAAGTCTCCAAATCCAAAATCCAAAATTTTTGAGTAACACATTTGGAACTTCATTTAGCATACTCAAATTTGCTAAGTGAAGTTTCCAAACCCAAATTCAAAAATCAACAATCATATTTCAAAGAATTTTCAAACAACTTTTTGGAACTTCATGTAACATACCCAAATTTGTTAAGTGAAGTCTCCAAATTCAAAATCCAAAAATTTTCAAAACACATTTGGAACTTCATTTAACATATTTAAATTTGTTAAGTGAAGTCTCAACATTCAAAATCCAAAAATTTTCAAAATACATTTTGGAACATCATTTAACATACTCAAATTTATTAAGTGAAGTCTCCAAATTCAAAATCCAAAGTTTTTTTTCTAAACACAATTGGAACTTCATTTAACATACCCAAATTTGTTAAGTGAAGTCTCCAAATTCCAAAATCAAAATTTTCAAATACATTTTTGAAACTCCATTTAGCATACTCAAATTTGCTAAGTGAAATCTCCAAACCCGAAATTAATTTTTTTTTTAAATACCACTTAAAACCTCACCTAGCATACTCAAATTTGCTAAGTGAAGTTTTCAAAGTCAAAACAAAAATCTTCAAACACCTTTTGGGACTCCCTGCCTTAGCATACCAAATTTGCTAAGGAGAAGTTTCCATTTTCAAACCCAAAACAAATCAAAAATTTGGAACAAACCATTTGGAATTTCATTTAGCATACCCAAATTTGCTAAGTGAAATTTCCATTTCGCAAAACTAAGTGGGACTTCATCTTTAACATACTAAATTTGCTAAAGTAAAGTCTCCACTTTCACTCACATCAAAACAAAATGAAACACTTAGGATTCCCTTATCATACCAAATTTTCTATGGATCATACCTTTTCAAAAATCAAAAACATCAAAACACAAAAACAAAACACACTTGGATTCTTCACTTAGCATACCTAAATTTGCTAACTGAGAATTCCAATTTTCTAAAATCAAAACAAAATTAAAAAAAAAAGAAACAATCACTTTCTCTAACACTTCACTTAGCATACTTAAATTTGTTGATTAAGTGAAATTCCAAAACAATCAAACAAAAACAAAATCAATTTAACCCTTACTTAACATACCTAAATTTCTTAAAGGAAAAGGTCCTAAAATAAAAAATTTAAATTCAAGATAAACATGAACCTATGGAAGCATCCTTATCAAAAAATTTTGAATCCATATTTCAACATACTTAAATTTGTTGAAGTTTGAATTCATATTCAAATTTCGCTTTCAATCAATCTTCTCAAATCCATTTGAACCGCACTTAACACTTCCAAGTTGTTGGATGTGGGTTCAAATTTTCAAATTCAAAATTCAAAAATCTATAAAGACAGAAATCTAATATAAATTCATTTCTCATTACAGATCTTTATAGATAGTGCAGTAGCAGTTCAGTTTTAGTCTATTATACTTGTTGAAATGGCTGGTTCTCAGAAGTTTTTTTTTACTTTCCCCCATAGCATGGATCTGGCTTTAGATCAAGCTAACTTTCCCCGTTTGGACCATACTCATCTGATTCACTTGGGTTGGGGATTTGAGGGAGCCAAGATTACTTGTGAGGGCACTCCCTCACCTATTAGGGAGGACCAAGGTAAGCGACGGTCATCGATTGACTCCGACTTTGATGTCTCCTCACTGAAGAGAAATTCTATGGAAGTACCACATACTTTAGTTATAGCAGTGCCAGGAGTGCCAGCAATACTAGCCCCGTTTACAGTATGCCCCAAGGTTTCTCATGCTGCCCTTATGAGGGCTAGCACCATCTCATCTGTACTCTCCAAGGGTAAGGCTCCCCTAGTTTTAGGGCCTATCTCCCCTACATTTGAGTATGGGTCTAGCTCACACTCCTCCCATCCTACCCATACACAACGTAGGAATAAGAACCACATGTTCAAGCAGTACCACACCAGGATTGCTAGGGAGCTAGAGGAAGTAGCTCGATCAACTGTGGACAAATTTACTATTGTCACTTCACCACTGGTTAGAGAAAACCAATTCCACCCACTTTCTGGGTCAAACAGAGAGGATGTCAGGAGGATTCATTCATCACCTCCTCCAGTGGTGCACTTTCAACCAACAGTTTCCAGGAGTAAGAGGTCATACACCGACCTCCGATCTGTCTTATGCTAGGTAGGCAGAGCATACGAACGCTCAAAGTTTGGCACTCAGTTGGATCTCTGATCTGTTATCCCCCATAGCATAGGGAAGCAGATTCACTAGAAGAGGGCATGTGAGGCCCACACAACATATATTACTAGCATGGAGAGAGGTTCGTCATCATCGGCCATGCTTTGATTGATTTTCTAGCTCGTGCTACTCACCGACCATCTTGCGAGATCTTTCTCACTAGGACTAGCCACCACAGGAAGGCAATTCTTATGCACACTGAGTTGGTAGTGTCTCCACCCCACTGCTCTACCCCTCGTTCACCATCGCTAGTGCAAGTTACAACATCTCCTATTCCATCTAAGGCCATGAAGGCCATGTCTGGGAAAAGCACACCTCGTTGGTGATCCAGCTATGGCCAAGGGATCCAACCCCTTCTACACCACCTATTGTGGTAGGGCCGAGCTCTCCTACTTGACCTTTTGCCTCGATGGTGGCACAGGAGGAATGGCGACCCCGAAACATCGTGGTCTTCCCTTCACCAACTCCGCCCATACAATAGGATGTGGAGATGGTGATAATGATTTTAGATATTCTAGACAGTCCAGCTGCACTAGTCGTAGTGGAACATCCTAGGATTGTTACCCCTTTCATAGCTGGTAGAAGTCAGAAATGGCATTCATCCAGTGAGTACAGTCTACACAGGATTGACTCTCTAGTGACTGGAGAGGTCCAGTGCCTCTCAGTGCATGATAGTGATCACACTGGTCAACCTAAACTATTTGTATCTGCTAAGATGGATAATTCTTTATATGAGATAGTTGCACATTATTTCATGGAGAAGAAGGAGGTCTCAGGGTACGACTAGTTAGATGAAGAGAAAGTCAGCTTTGATCCTAACAAAGATGACTTGTTGATGACTCATAGAGTGCACTTGGGGATCTCTTGAAACAACAAGCCATGGAAGGTGATGAGGGTTGATGAAGACATCAGAAACCAGATTGACATGAACATGGTGAATGGGATCAGTAGCATGATAGCAGAGGCCATTAGTTTGGGGCCACCAAAACTACCTCCAATGAGCAATGCTCTAGCCCTTATAGCAAAGTAGGAAAGTATCTTCATATAAATCCATGGTTGAGCAATAGTGAAGGAAGCTTTGGCTCAAGCGAGGATCATCACTCAAAGGGTAGACCCCAGGAATTTGATGTTATCCAATATCCCAATGGTTTCATGCCTCCTTCCTTCAAAAGCTTTCATGGCAGTGGAAACCCAAGGCAACACATAGCACATTTCAGGGATAGTTATTGCAACGTAGGTGGCAGCGATGCTTTACTCTTCCTCCTTTTCATTAGTAGCCTAGTGGGTATTGCTTTCGATTGATATGTTGAACTGTCCAATAGTTCGAAAGACATTTCTTTGAGTTAGAGCAACTCTTCAAGAGATTTCTTTGGAGCTCAGAGGGTTCTTGTAGGTGATCTCGTTGTAGCACAACAGTACCCCGGTGAGTCACTTATTGATTATATTCTTTGATGCGTAACTTGAGTATGAAGTGTGAACCATAGCTATCTGAACAGCATGCCATTGAGATTCTCTTGAAGAATATCTATGGCCTGGTCTCCTTCATGCTTAAGGGCTTCACTATCAAGACATTTGAGAAGCTAATCAATAAGACAGCTAGTCTACAAGGAGAGGCCAAATAGTTGCCTTTTCAAGATCAGTTGCCTAAGTAGAAGTCATAGAAGGTCTATGAGAAGAAGCTAGGAGTAGTAGTAGTGATTGACAAGGGGAAGCAACCAGCTACAGACCAGTCTGAGAGACCATGACCTCAGCAGCCTCCACCTTCTTTGTCATCACTGAGGCAACCCTACCTCTAAGCCTCCATGGCCCGACACCACCACCTGATACCACCAGCATGGCATGCATATCCACACCGGTAGCTATGGTCCACCTACTCTTTTAGATAAGTTAAACAAACCTTATTCTTTTAAGAGGGAGGGAATCAGCAAAATCTTTAAGAATCTCTTAAAGAAACCTGATTTTCAACTACCTGAGCCTAGGAGACCAGAGGAAGTAGGCAAAAGTGATAATCCAAACTTTTGCCCTTACCACAGTATGCTAGGCCACATTTTGGAGGATTGCTTCACATTTAAGGACCAGCTTGGACACAGTTTCAAGATTAGTGTTGTAGTTATCCCAAAAGAATACTTTATGGAACAACCTTCCAGTTCCATTAGGGAAATCCTTGGGGATACATGTGATCCTACCAAAACCAAAGAAGGTTGGGATATTTATTTATCTAAAACCTCTAAGAAAATCATTCAAAAGATCAAGAAGCTTTCCCTGTAAGTGCCTGAGTCAGCTCAAACCTCCAACACCAAGGAAGGTTTGCAAGTTGTCAGTGCCAACTCTAGGAAAGTGGGAGCTCAACAGCAATAGTAGCATGTGTTAGCCTGGGATATCCCTTTAGCACAACCACCAACCGTGTCTAGCCTCCTTCCTTTAGTTGTAGCTTCCACACCAGTGAATTCTACCATTTCAGCTAGCTCTTTTGTTTCTTCTACTAGTAGAACTCATGTATCAGCAGATAAGGACATCAAATCCCTTACTCCACTCAGTTTACTTGACTTCTACTTTGTACCCCCAAATAATTCCAAGAAATTGAAGAATAAAGCTAGTTTGAATTACATCTATGTCACTTCTGATGGGTTGTCTTCTTCTATTCCTAATGATAACTCTTCAGTTCTAACTAACTATAATAATTTTGATCTTCCTCTTTTTGATTCAATGATGAACTTTCCAACTCTGAATATTATAGGTTCACCTCTTGAGATAGACTTAGAATCATCTGATTCCCAGGGTCCCATAGGAGAAGCTGTAGGTGAGTCTGAAGTGAAGGTAGAACCTTCCACCACATTTCCTCAAGAGATCACCGAAGTCAATCTCCATAGTGGCAAGGTTCTACCTTTTAGGGCAGCACCTCAAGATAGAGGGAAACAAGCCATTGGTACCGAAGATCGAGAAGCCCTTCCACAGGATGCTCCACCCTTGGATATACTTGTGGAAGACCAATCGAAGGTGGACTACAATGTCCTTTCTCATATAAGAAAGTTGCCATCTAAGCTAAGCATATATGATGCCCTGATCTTATCCAAAGAAATGAGGGAATCACTAATCAAGGATCTCCATGATCCTAAAATATGCTTAGCTCAGCTGACCGCTACAGGTAAGGAAGCACATTATGTAAAGAAAGCCCAAGGGATCACCTTCACAAATGAAGACCTTCTTTTGGGGGACTTGGAGTACAACCGTCCCCTCTACATCATAGTTTACATGGGCAGGTTCATATTCGCTAGAGTTCTCATGGATTCAAATGCATCAGTGAACATTATGAGTCTAAAGACCCTTGCCTATTTGGGGATCGACATATCTACACTCCAAGGAGATAGGATGATGTTTAGAGGATTCAATGATCAAGGTAAGCGGGCTTTAGGTTCTAAAGTGTTTCCTTTGGAGATAGGTAACTGGAAGACTGAAGCCAAGTTTTACATCATTGATTTGATTACTTTATTCACTACTTTCCTTGGTAGGCCTTGGATGCATTAGAACAAGATCGTTCCATCCGCCCTTCATCAGTGCATCAAGTTAAGATAATATAACCTCAAAATGATTCCCCTGAAGTGTGCATTCAGAGTAGCTTCAAGCAAATTCCTTGGGTTTGTTGTTCGACACCGAGGAATAGAAATAGATCCTAAAAAGAGTAAAGCTATCTTAGAAATGCTACCTCCTAAGAGTTTAACTCAACTCAGATTCTTTAAAGGATGGCTAGCGTATCTAAGATGCTTTATCTCAAACCTATCGGGGAGATGCAAACCATTCTCAACACTTATCAAAAAGTATGCTAAGTTCAAGTGGGATGACAAGTGTCAACATGCTTTTGAAGACATTAAAGAGTACTTGGTGAAGCCGCTAGTTCTAATAGCCCCTATCCTAGGCAAGCCACTCATCCTCTACACTACTACATTGGATGACTCTCTCGGCACTCTATTGGCCCAAGCCAATGATGAAGGGAAGGAGAGCGCTCTCTACTACCTTAGCCATTATCTGATTCCTGCTGAAGCAAACTATCCACCTATTGAGAAACATTGCCTAGCTTTGATCTTTGCATCTCAGAAGCTACAACACTACATGCTTTCTCATAAGGTGAACTTGATCTCCTGAACAAATCCACTTCAGTATCTCATGACATGGCCAATTCTTTTCAGATGTTTGACACATTGGTCCATGATACTCTCATAATTCAATATCACATTTGTACCCCTCTGTGTGGTTAAAGGACAGGCACTAACAGATTTCTTAGTAGCACACCCATTTCCTATTGATTCTCCGCTTAGTGCCGATCTCCCCGATGAATAAATCATGAACTTAGGGGAGGCTGGCAATTATCGATGGGAGATGTATTTTGATGGAGCTGCTTTTTTCTTAACGGTGAAGCACCACAATCTATTCTCCCATGAAAGGTAGGGGTAGTAATAGTTCTTCTTACTTCAAACCATGATGTGATGAGATTCTCATACTACCTTTCCAACCCCTACACCAACAACGAAGATGAGTATGAGGCTTTGATTGCTGGTCTAGACTTAGCCATCACTATCAATGTCAAGAGCATCAATATCTTTGCGAATTCTCAATTGGTCATCAACTAGATTGTCGGGTATTACCATGTCCTCAAACCCAAGCTTTGTCATTACTACAAGTATACCATTAAGCTATTGGCCCAGATTCTCGAAGTCATCATCTACA
Organism: Cymbidium sinense; assembly: GCA_021442155.1. NCBI lineage: Eukaryota > Viridiplantae > Streptophyta > Magnoliopsida > Asparagales > Orchidaceae > Cymbidium > Cymbidium sinense. Next base: position 59,322,102 of record CM038214.1, on the reverse strand, counting down.
AGGTTCTTGAGTAGAGAATGCAGTAGCATATGCTTTGGCTAAACTTGCCAAAGAGTTGGCATGTCAGGAAGATGAGGCCATTTCAATAAGGGTCCAAAATAGACAAGTCTTATCCCTTATTGATGTTGAACTCATCGAGAGACTTTCTCTTGAAGGGGAGGTTATCATTGCCAAAATAGATAATGAGCTAGATTGGAGGAAATTGTTCATAGATTATTTGAACACCGGCAAACTACCTCAATAAAAGTCATAAGCCCATCAGGTGAAACAGAGAGCTCTCTCCTATGCTCTTGTTGATAGCACTCTACACCGTCGGTCCTTTGACCAAATGTGGTTACGGTGTTTAGACAAACACGAAGCCCATGACATTATAAACAAGGTACATTCAGGTCTATGCATAGCGCATCAATCCGGTCTAAAGATGAAGATGAAAATCAGGAGACTTGGATACTACTGGCCTTCTATGATCACAGACTACATGGATGTAGCTAGGAGATGCCATCAGTGTCAAGTACATGATGTTATCCTCCACCAACCACCCAACATTCTACACCATACATTGGCCTCATGGACATTTGAGTGTTAGGGTACTGACATTGTAGGTCTGATCGATCCTCCTTCTTCCAAGGGGCATCGATTTATCTTAGCTACCACTAACTACTTTTTCAATTGGGCGGAAGCCATCCCACTTAGAGAGGTCATAGCTCAACATGTGCTTCAGTTGTTCAGGAACCATATCGTATATAGGTTCGGGATACCTCAATGAATTATATTTGATAATGGTACTACATTTAAAATAATGAAGATTAATAGCTTCGCCAGAAGACATGGTATAGATTGGAGATACTCCACCATCTATTACCCCAGAGTAAATGGCTTAGCGAAAGCATTCAACAAAACTCTCATCTAGATACTAAAGAAGACTCTTGATGACAAACAACGATTGGGAGCTTGGTTGAAGCTTTGTGGGCTACCATATATCCTCCAACTCAATCACCCCATTTTTCTTAGTGTATGGGAAGTGTCGTTCACCTTTAAAGTTCAATCATCACTAAGGATAGCACTGGGTAACAAGTTCACTATAGAGTATAATGCAAAGTTGAGATTAGAAGAGCTTGAAGGTTTGGAAGAGAGTCGCCTATGGGCGTGCCAGAACCTTGAGTTGTACAAAGACAAAATGATTTAAGCTCATAATAAGTTAGTCCACCCTAGGTCATTCCGAGTAGGAGAACTTGTGTTAGTCCTAAAGAGACCAATTGTTGCCCGTTGAAAGATAGGAGGCAAGTTTGAACCCACTTAGGAAGGCCCCTATGCCATAGAGAAGGCCTACCAAGGAGAATCTTATCAGCTTATTGATTGTAAAAGGGAACACCCGATGCTTCCAATTAATGGGATCTATCTAAAGAAATATTATCCATGAAACAAATCATATTTGAAAATAATCATTAATAAAAAAACAAAAATCAAACCATTCCCTACCCTTCCATGATAAAGAAACTATACAAACAAACCAGAAAAAACTAATTTTCTTGTGAATAAGGAATTTATGCCCCTAAAGGGCCCCCTTTCCCAAGCAGGCATCCTATCTTTAGGGTAGTGTCAGTAGAACTCCCTATAGGAATTTTTTGACTACTTGGGTCGGTACTCACTATGTAGTCTCCCTTAGGTCAGGTTCAATCTATTTTTTCATAAGCAGGTTACCCCAACAATCATTCTGCTTTGAAAGATATAAGATTATGATAAATTCTTTCTAGCATGGTTATCATAAATCGATGGGCAGCCCTAGGTAGGGTTCGGTTTATTGCCCAAAGCAACCGATCACCCCAGTGATCTTTTCTAGTGGAGGATAGAGTCCCCAAGCTTTCTTCCCTTGAATTGATCATTGCAAATCGAAAGGCACTCCTTTGGTCAGATAGTTCTCCCCTCAGCCAGGAAGCTACTCTCTTTGGTTCAATAAATCTGAGATAGTTCTAGGCTTCTATAAGCTCCTTCTCAGTGTGATCCATTGCAAACCAATGAAATCTATCAAAACAAATTAAAAAAAAATAAATTAATCTTTTACTATCCTTGAGCTGATTTAAGTCCCCTAGTGGCATTCACTCAATAGTCAACCTAGGTCTCGATCTATTGCCTAAAGAAATTGATCACCCCAATGGTTCCTTGTTTCTAGAAGATGTGAGTCCCCATGATTTCTTCTTAAGACTTGACCATTGTATAGCAAAAGGCATATCCCCTTTGGTTGGATAGTCCTACCTCATGGTGGGTAGACTTATCCCTTTAAATTAGTAAATCTGAGTTAGGTCTAGGCCTCCATGGCCCCTACTTAGTGCAGTTCATTGTGAACCTATGGGATCAATCATAATCAAAATAAATAAATTAAAAATAAAATCAATCTTGACTATATTTGAGTTGATCTAAGTTCCTCAGCATCATTCACTTAGTAGTCAGCCCTAGGTTGGGTTCAATCTGTTGTCTTACCAATAGATTACCCCCAACAACTGCTCTTTACTACACCTCCTTCATAGTACAATTGTTGCATACCGAAGGGCATCCCTTTGGTTGGCTAGTCCTACTATGTGATTAGTAGACTACCCCTTTGGATTGGTAAATCTGAGTTATGTCTTAGCCTCCATGGCTCCTACTTAGTGCAGCCTATTGCAAACCAACAGGGTTCATCTCAAAAATTCAAACCTAATAAAAAAAAAATTTAACCCTCCTCCCTAGCATAACAAATCAAATCTTTCTCTCCTCAATGAGATCTAAATCAAATAAAACCTCTCATCCCTTTGTGGATGAGTTGAACCTGCTTCCCTTGTGAAAGGTTCACACTCTATCACATAGTGGATTCTTCCCTCTCTCTTATTTCTTGGACATATAAGTAGAGCCACATTACACTAAGCTTTGGATTCTTTCCTCTCCTTGGGTTAAGGATAGATTATTCTTGTTAGTACTTGTGATCTCTTGGTGTTGTTGAACATTTCGGCCAACACCAATACGTGCGGTGTTCCTTGTCAGTCACACCACACCTATTGGATGCCCTTTGTTTACCTCATTTTTAGAATGAGCTCTCAACCCCTCCATCTTAGACACATGACTTATCTTAGACTTTAAGAGCTCTTTAGTCTTAAGACACATCTAGTTATTAGGTGGACACTCAACCTAGCCCTAGAGACTTAGAAGAGTTAGCCATAAGAATAGGTCATGCCTTAGGGGTGTTAGGAAAATATCCTACCCTTAGCTTAAACCATTCCTCACTTTCCTTCTTTCATGTCAAACTCCAAATCAATCTTAATTGATTTTCTCCAAATTCAAATCAACTACATATGATTGAAATCCATGATTGAAATCTATGATTGAAACCCATGATCAAAATCCATCAAAATTCCTAAGTCCAAATTTTTCTAAGTACTTAATCCTCTCTTAAGGACTTAGCCAAAATTATGATCAAAACCAATTCAAATTTTAGAGATTTTCCCATAATTCATTTGTATTTCCATTTATATTCACATATATAAATGAAATATAAATATAAATCAATCAAATCAAATCATCAAATTAAATTCTAAATATTAAATTTTTCTAAGTCCTTAATTTTCCATTAATGGACTTAGCCTAAATAAACAATAAACCAATTCAAGCTCATGGGATTTTCTCAAAGTTCATTTATATCTTCATTTATATTCTCATATATAAATGAAATATAAATATAAATCAATCAAATCAAATCATCAAATTAAATTCCAAATCTAAAATTTTTCTAAGTCATTAATTTTCTATTAATAGACTTAGCCTAAATTATCATCAAATCAATTCAAATTCATGGGATTTTCTCATAATTCATTTATATCCTTATTTATATTCACATATAAAAATGAAATATAAATACAAATCAATCAAACCAAATTCAAAAATTCAAACTCCAAGCTCCAAAATTTTCCTAAGTCTTTTAAATCCTTCTTAATGGGTTTAGCCTAAATCATGATTAAACCACTTTAAATCCTTGCAATTTTCTCATGATCCATTTATATTCTCATTTATATTCACATATATAAATGAAATATAAATTCAAACAATCTAAACCAATTCCAAAATCAAACCCAAATATACTCAAAATACAACTTTAGCCTTTCATGTCAAAATCTTGAACTTAGCCAAATCAATTTCAGATCAAGCCAAACTTTTGATTTTCTCTCCTGATTCAATCAATCCTACAATCATGAACCCATATATAAACCCAAACTTTAATCAAATAATTAAAACTCAATTCAAAAATCAAACACAAAATCCCTTCATATTCTTCTTCTGAATATGAAATTGGCAATGGAGCAAAACCCATTTGACTTCAAACCACTTACAAATAGATTTATATTTCAATCATAAGTCCATATACAAGATCAATCAAGTTCAAATCAAGCTTTGACCAAGCCATTTGACCCACTTAAACTCACTTGACCCAAAGTGACCTAAAGTACCCTTATGAGCCAAATTCTAATCCTAAACAAATTGGATTGAACTAAACTAACATATCCCTCTCATCATGATTAACAATCATAATGGGATGATCAATCAATCAAATTTGGTCAAACCATGTCAAACCTAAGGGTAAAATGAAACCTAATATAGCCAAATTCCACCATAGGCCAAATTGATTGAAACCATTGATATAAGTTCACTCATGACCTTTATTTGAACTTGACCAAGCCAACATTTGAGCCTAACCTAACCCAATTGTCCACTTGACCCAAGCTGACCCAACTTGACCTAAAGGGTCAAAATGTGACAAAACATGATCTAAGCCAAATTTATTCAAATCAATGGGTCAAGTTCATTCCAAATCACTTGTGGAACTTGACTAAAGCCTCAATTGGCCAATTAGACCTAACCTAGCCCAATTGACCTTAGACCCAACATGACCTAAAAGGGTCATGTTGAGCCAAATTTAAATTAACCAAAATTAATTGGAAACAAAGATACCAATCCACTCCATATGACTAACCTAAACTAAACCTACCCTTGACCTACCTCAAATAGGTCAAATGGGTCAAATAGGTCAACTTGACCCATTTGACCTAAATGAAGTCATATGAGCCAAATTCAAACCTAACCCAAATTGAATCAAACCGAAGCCACCAAAATATTTCAAATGATCATATGAACTTGACCCAAACCTTGATTTGACCCAATTTGACAAATTGGTCAACTTGACACAAGTTGACACATTTTGACCTAAATAGATCAACTTGAGCCGAACCTTATCAAATGAATTCCAAATCACATGAAACTTGGCCAAACCTAGTTTCTCCACATACCCAATATATCCAAAGTAAAAATTAGTAAAATAAGCATCCTACTCCTAAGCCATAGAATAAATTTTTGCTTAATCCATGCGTAATTTGGTCATAGCCTCTTCATATCCACTTGATGCTTTGCTAATAACTCAAGCGGGTCTAATGAAGAGTAGTGCACCCAACCCAATGGGTTTGGGTCAACCCAATTGGCCCCAAGACCAAACCTGACTCCATGGGTCAAAATGGTAAATTCAAACTCCCTCTTCCACTCAAATTCAAGCATATGGGAGGTTGGCATTCCACTCAAGGCCTCAAACTAACTATGTGCACACATCTAACTGATCAACAAACCCTCCCATTGTGATCAATTGGATCAAAATGGCACATAAGCTTGTAGCCGTCCGATCCTTCAAGGGGGAGATATACTCCCCCTAATCAAATTCAAATCCATCAATCCTCATTTTTGATTGCACCAAGGGAAGTCAGAGAAGCAATTCCTCAGCCTCCCCAAGGTTCCTAGGGTGAAATAAAATTTCATCTTCTCGATTTTGCACAGTGTGAAAACAGGGGAGCTCACTTCAACTCCTAACTTTCTCCGCACTGAAAACCATCACGATTCCTCTTGCACACTTCTTCTAAGGACAAATTCGAGCTCATCCAAGCTTCCATTGGAGTTCCCATAGCAAGGAGAGGGGCAATTAGATCAGAGCTGCTAGGATCTTCAAGTGGTGTTGGTCCATAGAGCAAGCCACTCAATCCCAAGGGCTAAGAATTTCAACAGGGCTTCATCTCTACCAGAGAAGCTACCTCATCGATCTCGAGTGTCGGTGATAACATTCGGCGAGGTATGAAATTTTTTGACCACCTAACATAGGAGGTGTTGGTCCTTTGTGAAGAAAATTTTTAATTCAAGAAAATCCCATCCTTGGATGTGTCATTTATTGCCTTTATATGGTGTGGGTTAAGTTTGGTTTGAATCCAAGCTCAATCGAGCTCAGATCTTCCCTTAGATCATGGATGATCTCTATTGATCTAAGGGGAAGAACTGGGAAGATCTTGGCTATCCATCCGCGCATTTTGGATGGATGGCTGAGATAATTCCCACATTTAGAATTTCCTTTATCCTTTTATTCAATTCAAGCAAATCCCATCCTTGGATGTGTCATTTATTTCCTTTAGATGGTGTGGGTTAAGTTTGGTTTGAATCCAAGCTCAATCGACATCTTCTAGATCATGGACCGGTCTATTAATCTAAAAGAACTGGGACCTTGATCCATCCCATTTTGGATGGACGGCTGAGATAATTCCCACATTTAGAATTTCCTTTATCCTTTTTAAAATCACAGGGAGATCTCTGGCTATCCGATCTTTGATCAGACGACAAAGATCAAAGCACATCCGCCATCACACTGCCTTTTAGATGTGACATTTAAGTGATGGGTTCATCTGTAAAACATGAGAATTGAGCTAAAGGATTAGTTAAGATGCTTTAATTAATTCTAATTAATCTAGGGATATTCTAAAATTCATAACTCTCTCAATAAAATTCTAAAAAATATGAAATAAAATCTTATGGAAAGATAATGCAACCTAGAATATTTTAAAATTTATTTCAATGGGTTTTAAATTATAATTTTCTCTGGTTTTCAGTTTTATTGGAATGTTCATTTTGCTAATTACCTTTTAATTAAGCCTTTGATAAATCCCAAGCTTCTTGGGTACGTTTTTGGAGATGACTTCTGCCTCCCCTAATTTTCTTGGGATTTATTGAAAGCTTAATTATGGAAATTGCATATGCATTTCCTAATTACTCTCTTAACCTAATTAAGGATAATTAAGGTATGATTATTTATTTTAATCCATGATTAGAGTTGATTAAGGTCAAATCCAGCATATAGGAGTTTTATGGAATAATTTTGGGGCATTTTCTTAAGCTATTCCCTAAACCCCCTTTTCTTTCCTTAATCTTCTCTTAATTAAGGGTTAATTCATTAATTACCCCCATAATTAATTTCTAAAAATTTTAAAAACTTCCAAAACTTAATTAATCTACTTTGGGTAGATGCTTAGGTGTTTAATAAGTTAAGTTCAATTAATGAAATCAAAACCCAATTCATATGTATGAAAGGGTGTTTTGAAATTACTTAAGCTAAACCCCTTAGCTTAATTAACTATTAATTGTGAGCCAAATTGCAATAAGCATTTTTCTTATTAGGTACATTACAAATTTAAATTCCTTGTGAGTTTTCTTATGTCATCTCATTGGCTCATAATTATTTGGTTAATTATTCTAAGGTGGTGTAGGTAAGGGTTAATTAAGTTACTTAATTCATACCTTAACCTAGTTAATACATAAAAATGGATTTAATTATCTTAAAATTAAACAAAATAATCAAAAACATGTGGGAATGGGTTAGGAACAACAAACTCAAGTCACCTTTTCAAAATTAAATCAAACTCCAAACTAAACAAAAATCATATTGAATACACTTTGATTTATTTTAAACTTTCCTATTCTATAAGAATGTCTTTAGGATTTAATTAAAGTGAGGTTGTTTACATGCTTTCATTGCTTTGAGTCTTTAACAACATGTTAAATTTGTATGTCATATGGTTTCATGCATTCATATTTTCAAATTCAAGTTTAAAATTAAAAATTGTTTACTTTATGTCAAATTTGCATGTGTTGGCTAAAGTGGAAATATGAGTGGCTATTATCACTACTAAATTCAAATTATTTTCAAAACCTATAAATCAAATATCAAATCTGAAAGTATCCTACTTATATTTAATTATGAGCTTGCATGTGAAAGATTAAAAAGGTATGCTTAGCATAGGTTTCCCTTTTCTTTTATGTTAGCATATTTATGAATATGAATTTGGTGGGATATATGGTTCATTTGAAAAGGACCTAATACTCACCTAATTCCATATCCTATTCATCCTTATGCTATCACCTAAGAGGGGCTACCTATATTTATATACATAAATTGCATAAACAAAATAAATCCATTAATACGACTTTTGCATTCTTCTTTTCCATTTCATTTCTTTTATACACGGGTTTGTATTTAAGGAAAGTGGTATATTAGTCTGGACAACCCCGAGGTTGTGAGGATTTAAGTAGCCCTATGTAGGTCTTGTACCTTACACCTCTGGTTAACAATGGCGCTATACTCACTTATGCCTTTCTTACTTTCATGTGTGTATGTAAAAATTTGGATAAGGAAACCCCTTTCTACTTAAGAAAAATCATGCATATTCAGCTTTTAAATTTCCTTAAATGAATTACTTAACATACATCATAAAGTGTGTTAAATATTCTCATTTGTATGTATAGATATGCTTAGGATCCATCTATATGCATGTTATATATGTTGGGAAAAAAATGAAGTAATGTGTTTTATATGAATTTTGATTCAATTTATTTAATCTTAAAATGCCTTTTTTTCAATAAGTTTGTTTAGAGTTCATCTAAACCTAGGATTAATTAAAGAATTTAATCACAACATTCACCTAAACAAAACCAAAATGTGAATCTACTTTAAAATTACTTAGGTTAGGGAAGGAAAGAGAAGTTCTCTTCTCTTTCTCTCTATTCATAACTTAGTAATTAATTGTAGGATTCACTTGAGCCTAATCAACACATGAAATGAATCAACCCAAAATAATTAAATAACTTAAATGAAACCCTCCTTTAAGTTGAACATGTTTTCATACTTAGAAAATTTGAACCTAAATCCATAGCTAAGCATACCACACAAGCCTTCAAAGCGCACACATTAGCCTAAGTCACCACTTTTAGCTTCAGGTTAGGTCGGTACATGGTTTGATGTTTTTTTTATTTTATGATATATATTTTAGATTGTATGTTAGGGTGTATGTTCATAGAATGAAAGGTAGGGGCGTTATTAGCTATTCTTTTGAGGGGTGTGCTTAAGCATCATAAATAAAAATATAAATGCTTTTGCTTGCAGGTGATTTGAACCCCTAAGCGTAATCCAATAGGCTAGATGGACTTAGTCACTCATGTGTGGGGTGATATGTCCAATATACATGCTTGGGATTTGTGTGGTTTGTTTTAGCTAACCATTGTTTTGCATGTGTTAGTTAGATTTCCATTCTTTTCCTTTTCATATAAAATTGTGCAATTAGGATTTTGGAATGATTGTTTTGGGAATTAGGAGCATGATTGGTCATAAGATCCTATCTTATGTACCATGTGAAGCCTTAGCATCTACCTTCCAACCATCCAAAAGGAACCAAGAAGAGAAAGAAGAAAAGAAGAAAAAAAAGAAAGAAGAAAGAAGAATTGAAGAATTAAATTCCTTGCTTGGTGTAATTTAATTCATTTGTAATTGAGTTATATGGGTAAAGCTTCACCAATTTGATATTTTGAGTTTGTTGGTACCACAACTCTTTATTTATTTGCGATTAGCTTTATAAATTGATTGGGGATTTGCTTAGCTTTTGCATTAAGTGGCATGCTTTTTCTAGTTTCTTCCTTGCTTTATGTATGGCCTGGATGTGGATAAGGCTCTTTAGGAAAAAATAAATCATTTAGCCTACTTAACAATTCAAATTAAAAATAAAGAACTCATAACCTCACCTAAAGCATAAGTTTAAAATTGAGATAAAAGAATTACCAACCCCTTAACTAGATGAGCATTTCTTTTGTAATATCATGCACAACATCTTATTTCACTCTCGATTAGAGGGCTTCCACCTTTGCCAGAGAAACTTGGCTTGGCCTTTGAGAGCCATGGTGAAAACTCACCTCCTCCCTTCTCGTTGATTTTGGCCAATAACCTTATTTCTCATGCATTAGGCATATGAATCTTTTTAGCCTGAGTCAAAATAATTGTCCAAAAATAAAATAAAATAAAATGAAATTTGAATTTCATTAGATTTAGGTCATTTGAAGCATTTCCTTACATGATCTAGTCTCTTTAGGGAGTGAGTTTAAGGACTTAGTCTCTTTTTAAATAAATAACAACCTAGCTATCTTGCATAAGAATAATGACTTGCCTACATGTATTTAAAATCATAGGAGTTAGTTGGCGGCCACCCCTAGGCAGTTGTATGTCCAAGTTGTCAGGTGGTTTGTCCTCTCTTGTGGAGGCAAATCAATTACCCATTTTTGCCTTAAATTTAGGTTCTGCTTTCGGCCCTTTGCCAAAGCTCTCTAGATTTAGGTTCTGAGGTTGCTTCTCCCTTTTGTGGGCCATGAGCATAATTCCACACCTCATAGGCATTTCTTTAAACTTGTGTTAAGGAATCATAAGTCCTAAATTTCTAATAGAAAATTCAACTCAAACAAACTAAATCAATTTCAAAAAATGTAAAGCCCAACTATAAGATAGTTTGAGATTGCTTGCTAGGTTTCCTAGCATAATGGGCATCTCCTACTTATCTTCCATTTTTGGCTTCAATAATAACTCCATCTCTTTGATCAATCCCATTTGATCATCAAAAATGAACCAATCGATTGATAGTCCTTTCCTATTGAAATCTTTGAAGACAACGATTATTTACCTTAATTGAGAGTTTTTTTAAGGAATCCCCATTCCTTAGGATGTAATTAACTATGGGGCCTTGCCCCTGTAAGAAACTTTAAAAACTCAGTTTACAATAAACCCTGTTTTACATTTTCTTGTAAAGTAGGGGAAGAATCTCTAGTTCATATGCATACCCATCATCCTTAGGAGTCCTTATTGAGGTTATTAGGTCCAATAAAGTCTAATGACTTCTATCTTTCGAGGAAGTACACTATTCTTTGATGATGTACTCGATCACCTGAATAAGCACATCTATAGATCTACGTGGTGTCCTGAAAAGATGAATTTTTATAGTCTTGTCTTTCTTTTCTCACCACAGATTTGAAAGGTCACCTTATAGAAAATTTTCTACCAACAACACTAAACCTTAAACCATAAATCCTAAATCCTAAACCCTAAGACATAAAACCTAAACCCAAACCTAAATCTAAATCCTAAATCTAAACCTAAAACCTAAAACCTGAAAACACTAAACTCTACTAAACCATCCCCAAAAAAAAACCTAAACCTAAACCTAACCATAAATTTTAAACCTAAATCCTAAAACAACCCAAACCCAAACCTAAACTTAACCCAAAACCCTAAAATAAAACCCTAAACCCACAAACCACAAATCCACTAAACTCCCAAATCTAACCTTAACCCTAAATGTCCCAAACCCACCATAAACTACCCAAACTAACCTAACCCAAACCACAAAAATCCTAAATAAAACCAATCTAAACCTAAAACCCTAAAGTTTAAACATTATACTAAACCTTTAAACCCAATCCCAAACCCAAAACTCAAACCCAAAATCACCTTAAACCCCACAACCCTAAACCAAAACCTAAAGTAATTAAATAGATGAAAAAATAAACCCAAGCCCTAATATCTAATAAACATAAACCCTACGAATGGACAAAACCTTGATGGCAGGAACATCACCATCAACCATGCTCAGTCTAGATCTAGCAGTGGAGGCAAAGGTAGAGGCGGCTATTATCAAAGTGGAGGTTGGGGATTTGGAGGTGCTGGTGGATATGAAGGTTGTCGTCCGAGCAGTGGTGGTTATGGAGGCTGGAGGAATGATGAAGGTTACAACCATGGTAGTGGCGGAGTGAGAGATCATGGATATAATGGTAGATCATGTTACTCGAGAAGTCAGGGTGGTTCTATTGGGAAATAGAGAAACTAATAAAAAGTCAATCCAATCTACTACTTATGGAACTGTATCTTTACATAAGAGATGATTCTAGTTAACTAGGGTTTTGGATTTGCTCTATGTGTGCTCATTTTATATCTATGTCATCACTTATGTCTTAGAAAACTTGGTGTGTTACTTGGTTGATGAAATCGAAAAGATGAAATTTTGAATCTAAATTTATTCTTTCTTAAAAAAAAAAAAAACCAAAAACCTAAACCCTAAACCCTAAACCCAACCCTTGAATCTGAATTTGTTCTCACTTAAAAAAACCTTAAACTAAAACTTATACCCTAAGCCTAAAACCTAAACCCTAAACCCTAAACCCTAAACCCTAAACCCAAAACCCTAAACCCTAAAACCCTAAACCCTAAACCCTAAATCCTAAAACCATAAACCCTAAAACCTATAACCATAAACACTAAACCCAAACCTTAAATCCTAGACCCTAAACCCTAAAACCAAAACCAACCCTAAACCCTAAACTAACCCAAAACATAACCCTAAACCCTAAACTTGAACCTTGTATAAAGATGTCATTAGGAGTAGATCTAAAGAATGACATAATCCTAACATAGTTATGGTAGCTAAAAAAATGTCTTCAAGAGACTTTCCCTTGACTATTAAAGATTTGAATACCCTAAACCCTAACCCTACATCATATTATAATATCATATGTTATAGTATAATGCAGCATCATATATTTGAGCTTATAGTGATGTGTTTTTGAATGTTATAAGATGTTTTGAAATGTTTAGTATATTATGGTATTGTGCCTTATAGTCTACATTAATATAAATCATAAAATATTGATTTAATAAATCATATGATGAAATTTGTTAAATTTGAAGTGGGAATTATGTTCTAGTACCAAAGGTGTGCTACACCAATTGTAGTATAAAAAGTAAGATTTTATGTTCAAAATAAATATTATATGTTGTAGCATAGTATAACATCATATATAATAATATATTATTCTATGCATTTTAAATTCTTTTATTATTTTACAGTCATGTAGTCAAGCCTACACTAGCATTATTTATAAAAATGTTGATTTAGACTTTTAAATGGTGGAATTTGGCCAAATTCATAATAGGTAGAGCATGGCATCATAAGATATTTTTTCAATTTAGAATAAGTAAGTGATATGACTAAAATATATAGTTTTTTATTGTTTAGACTAGTTTTATGATTTTCTATCTTAAGCAATCTCTTCTGATGTGATATGCAATATAATATAATATAATATTTTATAGTGTATTATAATATAGGATGCCTTAACATAATGTAGCATCATGCATTATAGCATACTATCATGTATTTCTACTTGTTGTTTAACATATTTTAAATTATTATAGTATGATGTAGTAGATTTTGTACTGGAATAATTCATAGAAAAACTAATTTATAGGCTAAGATGATGGGATTTGGCCAAATTTAAGGTAAGCTTTAGGGAACATCATTTTAGGAATTTTTCATTCAAAATAAATGTTCATTTTTCAACCAAATTTTATAATTTTTTTGTTTAAAGTGATTCATTTTAAGGTGTAATATAAAATAATATTTTATATGAAAGCATATTAAAATATAATGTACATAATAATTTAACTTCACATATATATGAATGTGGTGGTGTGTTACTAAATGTTATTTGAACATTTTAGTATGTTTTACATTCGTTATAATACATTGGGTCAAAACTCACAAAATTATTAATTTGAAGGTTGAGATGTAAGAATTTTTCCAAATTCATGGCACACAGCAAGAAGCAACACCAAAATTTTGCTATTTTGTACCATTTCTAATAAAAAAATAACAATTTTACATCCAAAATGAACATTATTCATATTTTGAGAAAATTTTGTTATTTGTTCCTTTTAAGTGAGTCTAATGAGGTGTAATGTTAGACAATATATTATATTATAGAAAATTATAATATAACATCAAATATTATAATATAATATAGTGTGTTAATTCACACTATAATATGTTTAGCATGATATTGTATATTTAGTTTGAGCTTGCACCATCACAAATCATAAGATGTTGATTACAATGTTAAGATGATGTAATTTGAATGAATATATTATTAGGCTTTTGGTTGAAGTATTAAAGGTGTGCATAAGAGAAAAAATAAGATTTGATGAGAATTCCATGTCAAGGACATGGAGGGAGATCTGCTAGGGGATCACACATGCATTGTACATGACATGTGAGGGGTCTATTTCATTGAAGAAAATCTGTTGGGGATAAGGTTTGAATTTGGTTTGATTATATGATTTGTAGAAAGAAGATCCATTACAAATAATAAACTATAATCCACTGGGAATTAAGATCGAATCTACTTTAATATGTTTTGTTTTAGTTGATGTGGATGAATATCTAATAGAGATATGAGCTTGAGTCTATTGGGGATCGGGTATATGAACCTTCCACCAGGGAAGCAGGTTCGGGCTATCCACTGGGGATTGGGATTTGAGTTTGATTTCATAGATTTATTTGGGGATGTATTCGTTGGGAATAAGGATTTGGTTGGATTTCTTTTATTTATACTCTACTGGAGGAGCTGGTTTATTTTGGCTCCAGTGGAGAGGTTTGTTTTGAATTTGATTTGTTTTCTTAACTTTTTTATATATGATTTGTGGTTCCACTAGGAGAAGGGTGTGATTTAACTCCATAGGGGAAAATCAGATTAGGTTTAATTTAATCTAAGTTAATGTATGGACCATGTCGGTGTGCGATGGACCCATTGAGAAGGGGCTATATAGATTTGTCCCATCTCAAATTTATAAATCCAAATGGACAGTCTACTGGCCATGGGGTAGAGCTAGCCAACCTAAAGGGTTGCCTTTATTGCTGATTGTCTAGAAGAAGGCATAGTAGACTTACATCTTCTAAAGCAGGGAACAACCACTAGGGTGACCTATTAGTAGAACAAAAAATTAAACCCGACTTAGGTGTGATTACTGAGTGAATATCGTTGGGGACCTATATCAACTTAAGAGTAGTAACGCGATTCCTATAGGGAGTTTTGCTGACACTGCCCTAAAGATAGGATGCTTGCTTGGGAAAAGGTACTACTAGGGGTGTCCTCCTAATCCACAAGTGAATATATAACTGTGGACCCTGTTGGTGTGCAAGGGACCACACTAAGAAAGGGCTATGTCAGTCTTGACCTATCTAAGATTTATTGAACCAAGAGAGAATCCACACATCCACAAGATAGTTTCTCCATCCACATGATTGGTTACTAGGAAAGGGGAACCATCCAATCCGATAGTAACCCTGGGTAGTGTCTAATTGGGGTCATAAAGGACATGATCCAAATATAGTGCCCATAGGGGAAGTCCTATTAGGGGCATTATCCCAAGCCTTAGAAAAGAAAGCTTATAGTTGTATGGTGGCCAACTCAAGGAAAAAGCATAGCAGACTTACATCTACCATGAGTGGTGTATCATAAGGTGCGAGAACCAACCAACCTATGGTGCCCATCGGTATCCAATAATAAATTTGAAAAGAAAGCGTATAGGCTTACAACTTTCCAAGCGGAACTGATCATCAAGATAGTTTGTCATCAATGGGATTTATGTTATCTGACCTAGAAAGACTACTAAATGGCGAGCCCCGAGGAAGGACTGCACCAAGACTTGAAGCAGTTAGGAGGGAAGGAGCCTCTAGGGGACTTATCCTAAACCTCAAATATACTTGACCCAATCAGTGCATGAAGGCTAATCCAAGAAGAAAGCATTGACTCACATCCTTAAATGAAACCAACATGAGCTTACACCACGTGAGAGCCTACCAAACTAACAAGGCGCTCATCATTGTGCAGTGGCTAAGTAAGGAAGGAAAGTGTAGCAGACTCACATCCTCCTAAGCAAGAAGACCACTAAGGTGGCACACTAGAAGGGTAGTACGTCAGCCTGACCTAGAGCAGCTACTAAGTGAGTGCCAGTGGGGGAATTATCTTAACTTAGATTAGACAAAGACAAAAGATATATGTTTTATTTCTATGTTTATGTGTAGTTTGTGTTTGTATTATGTCGATGAAGGATAGGATGCCACTCGAGTTCCTTACACCTACCCTAAACACATCATGGCGAATTCACAAACAAGAATACTTTCAACATGTAAGAGATTAAATTTTAAATGGAATTTTAATTGATGATAATTATTTTCAAACATGATTTATAATATTTCTTTAAGTGGAGTCTATTAATTAGAAGCATTGGGTGCTCTCCCTTATGATTAATAAGTTGATAAGATCCTCCTTGGTAAGCCTTCTCTATGGAAAAAGGGCCTTCCCAAGTGGGTTCAAACTTGCCTCCCATCTTATGACGGGCAATAATTAGTCTCCTTAGAACTAAAATAAGCTCTCCTACTTAAGAAACTCTAGGATAGACCAACTTATTATGAGCTTGAATCAATTTAACTTTGTACAACTCAAGGTTTTGGCATGCCCACAGGAATCTCTCCTCCAAACCTTCGAGCTCTTCTAACCATAACTTGGCATTCTACTTTGTTATGATCTTACTCCCCCTTTGTGATGGGAGTTGGACTTCTAATGGTAGAATGACTTTGGACCCATACACTAAGGAGAAAGGAGTAGGTTGAGTTGGAGTTCTATATGTAGTGCAGTAGGCCCACCAAGCTTCAACTAGCTGCTCATACCATTATCACTTATTGTTGTCAAGTGTCTACTTCAATATTTCGATAAGAGTTTTGTTGAAGGCTTTTGCTAAGTCGTTTGCCTTCAGGTAGTTGATGGTAGAATATCTCCAATCTATGTTGTGTCTCTAGGAAAAGTTGTTGATCTCAGTGCTCTTGAATGTAGTACCATTATCAGATATAATTCATCGAGGCACTCTGAACCTATATACGATATGGTTCCTAAAACACTAGTGCATCTTTATGTGACCACTCTCTAGAATGCTTTGCCCATTTGGAAAAGTAGTCAGTAGTAGTTAAGATTAACCGATGACCCTTGGAAGAAGGAGGATCAATCAGACCCACTATGTCGGTAGCCCAACACTCGAATGGCCTTGAGGCCAATGTAGGAAGTAGAATGTTGGGTGGTTGGTGTAGGACCACATAGTGTATTTGATAATGGCTGAGGTAGTAGAGTACATTTTCCTTCCCTTCATCATTGGTTTGGGCCAACAAAGTAACAAGGGAGTCGTCTAACGTAGCAGTATAAAGTATGAGTGGCTTACCCAGGATAGGGGCTACTAGAACAGGTGACATCATCAGGTAATGCTTGATATCTTTGAAGGAATGCTCACACTTATCATCCTACTTGAACTTTGCATCCTTTTTGACAAGTGTTGAGAATGGTTGACATTTTCCTGATAGGTTGGATATAAAGCTCCTTAGATACTCCAACCACCATTGGAATGATCTGAGTTAAGTTAAACTTTTAGGGGGTGGCAATTCTAATATCTCCTTGATCTTCTACAGATCGATTTTGATTCCCTAGTGTTGGATAACAAACCGAAGGAATTTCCCTGAAGCTACTCTGAATGCACACTTCAGGGGGTTCATTTTGACGTTAAATTATCTTAACTATTGGAAAACTACTCTCAAGTCAAAGAGATGGTCTTCCTTTCTCAATTTTTGACCACGAGATCATTGACATAGCACTCAGCTTTATGATGAATGAGTTTGTTGAAGATTCGAGTCATAGCCCAATAGTATATAGCACCGGCATTTTTAAGGCTGAAAAGCATGAGCTTATAACAATAGATTCTGATCGGGGGTTCTAAAAGTAGTGTTTCTTTCATCTGCAGGGGCTATCTTTATTTGGATATCCAGATGAGCCATCCATGAAAGAAAATACTGCATAAGATTAGGTAATGTCCACCAACAACTCTAGGATTGGTAGTGAAAATTTGTCTTTTAGACATACCTTAGTTAAATCCATAAAATCAATAGATATGTGAATTTGGCCATTTTTTCTTAACTAGGATGACGTTGGCTAACTAGGTAGGGTATTTTTCTTCTCAGATGAATTCAACATCAATCCATTTCTTGACTTCATAATTAACCTGTTGTTTTATGTTTAATTGCATGTGTCTAGGAGCTTGCTTGATAGGGTTAGCAGTAGGCTCTATTGTTAGTTTATGGACCGCTATACCAAGAGCCAATCCAAGTATCTCTTCATAACTCCATACTAGCGGTACTCACAATAACTAACTAAGTCATTGGTTTCAATTTCATTCAACAAAGAACTGTATGTGGGTAGATCTTCTTATTCTAAGTTGATTTCCTTAAGCTCATCGATGGTTGACTTAATCTTTTATTCGAACTCTAGTGGTGCATCTTTGACTTCAAAATTATCTAGATCATTTGAAGTTTCTAAGCATAACTCCTCATGTGAGTTAATGTGATTTGAAAAGAACCCATTAGATTCCAAATGATTGTTGATGACTAAGAAGTAATCGTGATCATCGACTGGACCTACTTCACCAAATCCTATCAGATTCCAAATGATTGGTGATGACTAAGAAGTAATCATGATCATTATGGACCAATCGTCTGCTTGATTGAGAACTTTTGCATTTATTCTTCCATATTCTTTCAAAGTAGTCTGACCTGTGCTTTGACCAAATATATGGGATTAACCCTTTCTTTGCTAAATTATGAACACAAGGCAAGTACCAATCAAAAGGTAATTCTATTAAATCTTTATATGAATCATCCTCAAGTTCTACATCAACTTCTTTAGTTGAGGGTGATACTCCCAAAAAGAACCTCTAGGTCTTTACAACTGTGGATGACTTAGGGGATTGCATAACAACCAATCCCTTAGCTACTTAAGAGGAAAGTGAGGTTAGAGCTAAGGTTCTCAATTAATGCCTAACTATTTCACATATAGACTTGGATACACTTATGCTTTGTTTTGGAGCCTGGTCTTCATCGCTATCTAGCTCAAGTGTCACCTCCAAGGGAATCTACTACTGAGAAGAGTTGGTTGGTGTGCTAACCATATAAGACTTATCTTATGAACTAGATTTAAAGTTTATATGGATAGTAGGTGTACTCTTGGTAGCTGGGACATATCTCTTATTGGGTGGCCAACAAGGAGGTTTTCTACCCCTAGGACTGCCTCTAAACTGGCCACTTCATCTGCCTGGTGGAGGTCAGGTCATCCTACCCATATGTTTGAATGGACTAACGAACTGTGGTAGAATCTAATGTCATGCTCCACTTCCTCCTCCAACTCTATTTCTGCTTCCTTCTATTTTCTTTTTCATTTTCTCTTTTCTTTTGTTTTTCTTTTTGTCTTTCCTTTTTTTCTTTTATTTTTAAACTTTGGCAAAGTTCACAAGAATAGACTTGTTGATTTTGAGAGAGGTAGTAAGCTGCATCCTCATATATGTTAACCTCATGAACTGTATATGGCTTGAGATCTCCTTTGACATAGTAGACGATCCCACCTCTTATGAAATTCATACACTGATGTAGAGAAGATGGAACTATGGTGTTCTCATGAATCCATGGTATCCTAACAAAAGCATTGAAAAATGTATTCGAGTCTATAATCTGAAACTTGGCTTCGGTCTTCCAATCATCTATCTCCAAAGGCAACACTGTGTAGCCTAAGGCCTATTGACCTCACTTTTGGAGTACGGATTCAATCTTCCCATCTTAGACTTATGAGTCTTCTAGACACTAATACTTCCCTAGTCATAAGACACTTCTAACAATTAGGTAAACACTTAACCTAAGCCTAAAGACTTAGAAGGGTTAACCATAAGGTTACGTTATGCCTTAGGGATTAGGATAGTCCACCTACCCTACAACCCAAATCCAATCCATGTTCACCTTCTCAAGCCAAACCTCAAGTTCAATTCAAATATCAAATTCAAATCCAAAACCAAACCCAAATTCCAAAACCAAATGATTGAAGCCCATGATCAAATCCAAACTTGAAACCCTTCCTAAGCCATACAACCTATCCCATGGACTTGCCAAATCTTAATCCAAATCAATCCAAAATGAATTAATTTTTTTATTATCAATTTATATCATCAATCATCTTCTTAAATAAAAAAAATGAAATCTACATTCAAATGATCAAAACTAAATCAAACTAAATCAACTTAAATCAAAACCCTTCCTAAGCCATATGACCTATCCCACAGACTTAGCCAAATCTTAATTCAAATCAAGTGAAACTCAATTGATTTTCTCACAAATCAATCATATTTTCCATCATCTTTAGAAATTTTAATGAAATATACATTTAAATTATTAAAACTAAATCAAACCAAATTAAAATCAAAACCTAAGCCACTTGACCCAAGTTTATGGACTTAGCCAAATTCCTTCTTTCCAAAACCCAAATTCAATTGATTTTCTCATGAAACAATAATACCTTCAATCATATTCATAAATATAAATGGAATCTACAATTATCAAGCCAAACCAAAATCAACCAAAGTTAAACCTAACTTAACCCTTTTGACTTGAAATGTTTAAATGAACCAAAACCCATTTGAACCCAAGCCAATTGCAGTTGAATTTATATATCAATCTGAAATCCATATATAAACTTAACTAAATAAAACTCAATCCAAAATCAAGCCAACTAAATCCAATTGGCCCACTTGACCCAAAGTGGCCAATTTGACCAATTTGAACCAAGTTCTAATCCTACTCAAATTAGATTGAACCAAGCCCATCAAAACCTCCCATCATGATTGTTGATCACCCTAAGTTGAACAATTGTCACAAATTTGGTCAAACCAAGTAAACTTGGTCATTTGACCAAGTCAACCCCTTAACCCATATGAACCCAAACTACCCAAATTTCATCCTAAGCCAAATCCCTTGAAACTAATGATTCATACCAAATCAAAATCAATATTTGAATATAACTTGACATTCAATTAAACAAAACTGGCCCCTTGACCCAAGAAATTGACCTAAAAGACCAAATGGGGTCAAATCAAAATATAAACCAAATTGATTGCAACTAATGGCTCAAGTTCATTCCAAATTGATTGTTGAACTTGACCAAAGCCATGACTAGACCCAATTGAACCCAATTGACCTACTTATCCCAAATTGACCTAAAGGTTCAAGTTGGCCTAAATCAAAACCAAATCCAAATTAATTGAAACTAAAGCCTACAATCATCTTCAATTGGTCAACTAAACCCAAACCAACAACCAACCCAAGCCCATTTGGCTAATTTGGTCAAATTGGTCAACTTAACCCATTTGATCGAATGAATTCAAATGAGCCAAAATCAAATCTAAGCTAAACTAAACCAAACCAATTGAAAAAAAATATCTCAAATGATCATTTGAACGTGACCTAACCCTTAGTTTGACCCAATTTGACTAATTGGTCAACTTGACCCAACCTAACCTAATTTGACCTAATGAGTTAAATTGAGCCAAACCTAACCAAATCAACTCCAATTGACTTGAAATTTGGGCTAACCCACTTTTGGCTCATTTCAAATCTGTCTAAATTAAATCCAATGCCAAATGAATATTTTGCCCTTGGGTCAAGGGCATCAGATGAGACAAACCAGCCATGTAAGTGGTCATTTCCATTCTTGGCCACTTGGTACTCTCACAATGGTCTACCTTGGCACCTATGACACACTTAGCGACCTAAGGGGTTTTGTCATTTCCATTCTTGGCCACTTGGTACTCTCACAATGGTCTACCTTGGCACCTATGACACTACCCAACCTGACCTAAGGGGTTTTTGGATTGGCCATGACCCATGGGAGGTGAAATCACCTCACCCTGCCCATTAGAGCATTTGAAACCCATAGGACACCCATAATTCCTTCTTCACAGCCACCTCCACACATTCAACCAACCAAGTCGAGCCAACTCTCCTCCTCCCTACCACCCACGACTCCCTTAGATGGCCGAACGGCCACTTGAAGTAAAACCCAATCCCACCATCTGATCAAGATGAAGGGGGTATACACCCCCTCTTTTCCACTCAAACACATGCAAAAATCATTCCTCAATGCACTAGCTACCCAGGACAAGCTTCTAGAGCCATTCCCTAAGCTCCTAAGCTCGTTCATCGATAAAAAAATGCCATTCCCATCCGTCCCGAAATAGGACACTCCCATTTCTTACCTAACTTTCTCATTTCTCCATCAAACTCAAATTAACTTTGCATGCACCTTCATTAGGCCTTGTTCAGCAAGAATGAATCATCTCCCAAGCTTCCTGAGCATTGGAGGTTGGACTTCGATCAAGGCCGAGCTCCAAATAACCGATTCATGGCCTTCTGAGTGAATGTCAAGGAATTGATCAAATTGCTGGTCAACAAGGCTTCGTCTCCACTATATGAGTCTTTCAAGCTATTGGTCTTGAGCTCTGATGAAGTATGCTTTCAAAATCGATCCTTAGGAAAAAAATGGGTTGGAGTTTTTTGAAGAAACCTTACATCTCATGTGATCTTGATCGTTGGATCCCCTTTGATCGATGTCATGAAGGTGTGGGATCCTTTTAGAGTTGATCTGAGCTTGGGTAAGCTCAGATCAAGTGAACGATGGTAGATAGACTCTATTATCCCTCACTCACGTGATGTTAGATCACGCACGATCTGTTCTACATGATCGAAAGAGACTGTCATAATTAGATCCATTAGATTGATCTGGTTTAATCTTATCAAGCCATGCACGTCTACTATCGCCACATAGGCATTGAGTTGGATAAGTTTTAAGTAGGCAATCCCACGGTGCCATGTGAAAAGCGCATCGCATCAGCGTGCCATGTGACGCCAATAGGATTAGGCTTTAATTAGGCTTAATTAATCTTTTTTAATGGCTAAAAATTCTAAAAATCATAAAAGAAATCATAGAGAAATCCAAAAAATGCAAATAAACACTCATTTTAAAGGTATTTCAGAGGAGAATTAATTAAAAATGATCTTAACTAATTTCAAACAATAAATAAAGTTTAATTATAAAATTAATTAGCTTAATTACTCTTTATTTACTTGAGCAATTAATCCCAAATTTTATGGGTTAATTTAATGGGATGACCTCTATTTCCCATGATTTTCTTGGGATTTATTGCTCACTTAATTAAAAAAATTGACTATTAAACTTTAACTACTCTTTTAAGTTAATTAATGATTAATTAATCCCATGAACAACAAATTAGTTAATTAAGTTTATTAATCATTGTTCAACAGTAAGTGGACTAAGGAATAGGATTAGGACCCATTTCCTTAAGTTCATTTCATCCTTTTTTAAAATGGAATTAATTAAGATTTAATTAATTAATTAAGTCACTTAATCTAATTGAAATCACAATCACAATAAACCTTAATTAATTAAATCATGGGTTAGATATTTAGGTGTTTAATAACCTAAAGGATTTTAATAAAATTATGATTAGTCTACATGTGTGGGAAAACTAGAAGAGTAATTAATTAAGTCCCTTAATCTAATTAACTATTAATCATGAGCCAATTGCATTAGGCCCTTTTATTTTCTAGGATCATTACAAGTTTATTTTCCATGTTGGCTCATAATTATTTAGTTAATTACTTTAAGGTGGCATAGGTAAGGGTAATTAATTCATCTAATTTAGGGCTTGACTTAATTAACCAATAAAATCAACTTAATTACATTTCCTTAAATTAAATCAAATAATTAACGTGGGAATGGATTTAAAATAGCAAGTGATGATTTATCTTCTCCTCTTTAAATCAAATAAAATCCTAAACTTAATTAATAAAGAAGCTTAGGTTTGCTTTAAATAATCTTATTTGATTTGATTGTCCTTAAGAATTAGTTTGGTTGAATGAATCACATGCTTATATTTGATTGTTCTATTTCCAATCATGTTAAATTTGGTATTCCATTTGAATTCATGCATCCATCTTTTTAAAATCAAGTAAAATAAAATGGAGTTCCTTTACGTAAGCTTGCATGTGTTGATTTAATTTAATATATGATTGGCTATTGTCACTATTAAATCCAAATATATTTTTCTAAAGCTTATAAATGAATAATAATATGTGTTATGATGCTAGTTATAAATACATAAGAAATGCATGTGCTAATAGCTTATGTGTATGAATGTTGAGTTCTCTTTCCTCTATTCATGTGTTGATTTATATAAGATTGAATCGTAATGGGTATATAGTCTGGACATCTCGAGAACACGAGGCTTTAGCTAACCCCAAGGAGGTCATTTGATTACCTCACTTCTTTGGTTTAATAATGGCACGTACCCATTTGATTTCATTCTTATATATTTCAACATTAAAATTTGAATAGAGCTTTAATTCATATATATAAATGATTCATTCAAAAAATATAAACAATCTTTGCATGGTTTTATTTCCCTCATTTATGTATACATCCATGTGTGGCCAAGAAAAGCAAGTATATAGTCTAAAAATCCAAGGAATATGAGATTTTAGTTAGCCCCAAGGAGGTCATTTGATTACCTCACTTCCCTAGTTTAACAATGACATGTACTTGCCTATATCTTTGTACATGTATATGTATATGTGATTAGTGAATGAAAATCCCATTTTACATTAAAATTTCATGCACTCATAATTGACTAAGTTGTTGAATTAATTAGCCATATGATTTGGAGCTTACTTCCTATGTTCATGTATACAAATTTACATATGTTCGAATGCAAAAGGGTATATAGTCTAGACATCTAGAGAATACAAAGCTTTAGCTAGCTCCAAGGAGGTCATTTGATTACCTAACTTCCCTAGTTTAACAACGTCACATGCCTATTTAATTTCATTCTTATGACATTTTTGTTTTAGAATTTGGATAAAGTTTTAAAGTAATATGTTTAAATAATTCAATCAAACAAAATATAAATTCTAAACATATACATACATTCATCATTTAAGTGTGCTAAAATATGTTGCATGTATAGATACATACACTTAGGATTAAATCATATGCATGTTACATGTGATGGAAAGGAATGATTTAATATATGCCATGTGATAGTAATTCAATTAAATTAATCTTAAGATGCCTCTAATTTTGAATAGGATTATTTAAAGTGAACCTAAACTTAGGATTAATTAAATTATTTAATAAACCATTCACTAAAGAGAACTAAATCAAATTAATATACTTTAGAAAGTGACTTAAGGTAGGGATGAAAGAGGGTAATCCTCTTTTCCTCTCTTTATAGCACAAGTTGCTAAGTGTAATTAAATGAAACATAAGAAAACATAAATTAAAATTCTCAAATCAATTAAACTACTTCAAATTAAATCAACCTTTCATGTTAAACTGAATCCATCTACACTTAGAAAATACAACACTAATGCCTAAAAGGATTTACCACACATGCCTTAATACACATATAAGAATTAAGTCATCGATTCTAGCTATAAGTTAGGACGGTGTATGATGTGATGTATGTTTTGTTTTATGATGTATTATTTTAGATTGGATGTTAGGGTGTATGCTTCATAGACTGGATGATAGGCTAATATTATACTAATCATGTTTTCTATAGGGGATTATGCTTAAGGGATGCTTAAAAATAAATGTGAATGCTCTTTTTACAGGTTAATTAATTCTTTAAGCATAATCCAAGTTAGGACAGGTGGGCTTAGTAACCTATGTGTAGGGTGTTAAGTCCAAATTATAAATACAACTACTTGGGATTATATGTATATTTAACTAACCTCTATTTTGCCAGTGTACTTAGATTTACTTTTCCCACATAAATGTATTTTTTATAATAGAAATTAGGATTAATACTATGGGCGATTGGGATGAGTAGTGGCCAGAAGGCTTTGTCTTGGGATACCCTGTGATGCATTTGAAGCAAGCACCATCCAAATCAAAGAAGGAACCAAATCAGAAATGGAGATATGAAGAAAGAAGATCCCCGTAATATTTAATACAATTATAATTATTCTTTCATATTCAAAGTTGTATAAGGGCAGAGCTCGACTACCCATTTTTTCTCTCTTTGTGTTGTACGGCGGCACCCCACTGGACTGGCCTTTTATACTTTTATGATAGTTTATATAATTATTTGATGTCATGTTTACATTGTACATTAGGATGGTAGGCTTTTCATAATTTCTTAAATGATTGGTGCTTTAATGTATGGTTTGGATACAATTAGGCTCTTATGATACAAATAACTTTTCTACCCAACTAATCCCTCATAACTAAATTTTAAACAACTCATAACCTCATCATAAAGCCTAAGACATAAATAAGATAATTAAAAGATTTAGCAACCCATTAGTTATATGGTTGTATGTTTCACATCATGCATGCATATTCTTTCTCTCTTGAACATGAAGGATCTCCATCCTTGCATGATAAAGGAATGATTGACCTATAAGGGCATCCCTTGTGGTGGAGAACACCTTCTTCTAGCTGATTTGACCCATAACCTATTTCATCATGCATTTTGGCATAAGAAATCCTAAAGTCTATGTCAAAATAATGTGTCTAAAATGAAATAAAATTTGAAAAGATTTTGCATCTATAGATTAAGTCATATGCTCATACGAGTAATGCTCTAGTCTTTTAGGGAGTGAGTTTAGGACTTTTGTCTTTTTCTAATTAAATAACTACCCTAGCTATCTTGCAATTCATAAAACTAGACTACATGATTTTAAAATTGTAGGAAGAGTTAGTTGGCAGCCACTCTAGGGGGTTATAAGTCTAGAAGTGAAATAATTTATTCTCTCTTGTGGAGGTAAACCCTTATGTCCACCTATCGCTTAGATTTAGGTCATGCTTTAGCTCATACTAAAGCTCCCTTGATTTAGGATCTGAGGTAGCTATTTCCTTTAGGAAATAAGCATTAATCCTCACCTCTTAGGCATTCCCACAACCATGTGTTGGTGGATTATAAGCCCTAGTAATCTAATTAAATTTCAACTCAAAACATATAAATATCCTCAATTTCAAAATTATAAGCCCAACCATAGGATAGATTGGAATGCTAACTAGGCTTCTTAGTATCATGAGCATTTCTTACTTATTTCATTTGGATTCCAAAAATAAGTCTTCTCGTTGAACTTTCCCAATTGACTTTCCAAATACCACCAATATTTTGATAGTTTAACCTTGAAACCTTTGGAGATGATAATTGCTTACTTTAATCGAGACTATTCTTAAGAAATTTCATTTTTTTAAGATGTAATTAACTATGGAGGCTTGCCTCCATAGGGAACTTAGGAACCTGGTTTAATATAACCCTGCTTTATTCATCCATATAAATTAGGGGAAAAATCTCTAGTATATTCATAGACTCATCATGCCTTAGGAGTCCTTATTACATGATTAGGTCCATTGTAGGGTGATGCCTCTATCTTTCGAGATAGTATATCATACCTCAAACACCTCAAAAGTAACCCCCGCCCCCCCTCCCATACATCCAAAAATAAACACCATAAGGCCCTCTTACCTTGTTTATTGAATCCTCTCAACATCATCCTTTCTTTTTGGAGTTTGAAGATGTCAATCCTCAAGTAGGCAAGGGTTCTTCAACTCATAATGTTGGCTGATACACCTGGGTCAACCAAAACTCTGGATAACTTGTATCTGCCAACATCCACTGTAATGTAAAGAGGCGGTTGTGCTTGGTCATCCCTAGGAGTAAATCTTCATCATTGAATGTAACTCCTAAGATGTCCTTCGAGTGGCATGCCTCTTCTTTAGTAGTGGTCAACTGAGCTAAGAATATCTCTAGATCAAGTAAGGCCTTGATTAGAGATTCCCTCATGTCTTTGGATAAGATAAGGGCATCGTATATCCTTAACTTAGCTGGAAACTTTCTAAGGTGAGCTAGGACATTGTAATCAACTCTAGCTTGGTCATCCATAAGCATATACATTGGTGGAGCATCCTATGGAGGGGATATATGCTCATTGGAACTAATGACTTGCTTACCCTTATGCTGAGGGGCAACCATAGGAGAACTTTCGTAGTTGACTTGTGACTTCTTGGAATGATGAGCTTGTGGAAAGTTATACCTTCTCATTGGGCATACCTACAGCTTCTCCTATGGGATCCTCAGAGTCAGTTGACTCCAAGTCAATCTCAAGAGGTGAACCCGATTGATTCAGAGAAGGATAGTCTGACTCTGAATCAGAAATGAAAGAATCAGAACTACTAGAGCTATTATTTTTAGTTAAACACGGAGAGCTTTCAACAGGAATAAAATCAAGAACATCAGATGTTGACAATATATAAGTAGAATCAACTTTCTTCATTAATTTATTTTTGGGTGAGGTACATGATATAAATCAAGTAAAGTAAGCAGAGTACGGGAGTTAGTGCCCTTATCCGTAGATACAACACTCTTGCTGGTAGAAGAGGAGCTAGTAGAAGAGGTGGTAGCTATAACGGTGGAGAGAGTACTGGACTCAGATGGTGGCTACGCTATTGGACTATCTCGAGAAAGTATGGTGAGTTGCTACTACTGTTGGGCTGTCCCCTTCCCCAAGTTATCTTTTCCAACTAGCAAACCTTCCTTGGTGTTGGAGGTTTGAGCTACTTCTGGCACCTGCAAGGAAAGCTTCTTGATCTTAGAATTGATCTTCTTAGAGGTTCGTGATGGGGAAATATCCTAGCCTTCTTTGGTCTTATTAGGTCCCCAATGATTACTCTAATAGAACTGGATGGTTGTTCTAATAAGTATTCCTTAGGGATAACTATGGCTCTCAACTTGTAGCTGCACTCAAGCTAGTCCTTAAAAGTGATACAATCTTCTAAGACATGGCCTAACATGCAGTGGTAGGGGCAATAGCTAGGATCATCACTCTTGCCTACTTCCGCCGGCCTCTTAGGCTCTGGTAACTAATAGTCAGGTTTCTTTAAGAGATTCATAAAGATTTTCCTAAGTACCTCTCTCTTGAATGAATATGGTTTATTCATTCTATCGGTAATAGTAGGTGGAAAGTAGCAACTTCTGGCGATGGATATGAATAAACCTAAACCAAAACTTAAAACAAACCTAAAAAAACTTAAAATAAAAACCTAAAACCTAAACCTAAAAAAATAAAATAAAAACCTAAAAAATAAACTAAAATAAAAATATAAATTAAAATAAACAAATTTAAAATAAACAAACTAAACTAAATAAAAAATAAATAAACCTAAATAAAAATAAAAAATAAAATAAACAAAAATAAATAAAAAATAAACTAAATAAACCTAAACATATCGGTTTACTTCATTTAAAATAAAAAATAAAAATCATAAACCCTAAACCCTAAACCATAAAACTAACCCTAAATCCTAAACCCTAAACCCCAAACCCTAAACCCTAAACCCTTAAAAGCTAAAAACCTAAACCTAAACTAAATAAAACTTAAAAATAAAATAAATAAAAAAACCTAAACAAAAAAAAAAAAATGAAATAAAAACTAAAACTAAAACCTAAACCTAAACCAAAACCTTAACCTAAAGCTAAAAAAAAACTAAAACTAAAATAAAATAAATAAAAACCTAAACTGAACTAAAAAAAATAAAAAACCTAAAAAAAATAAAAACTAAATCTGAAATAAAAATAAAATAAATCTAAAATAAAATAAAATAAAAAATAAATAGAAATCTAAACTTAAAAAATAAACCTAAAATTAAAACCTAAAAAAATAAAAAATAAAACCTAAACCCTAAACAAAAAAGAAAACCTAAACCAAAAATAAAATTAAATAAACCTAAAAACTAAATAAATACCTAAAACTACTAAATAAAACTAAACTAAACCTAAACCAAATAGTAAATATAAAATAAACTAAATTAACCTAAACCTAAATTAAAAATAAAACCTAAAAATAAACTTAAAAAACCTAAAATCTAAACTTAAAAATAAAATAAAAAACCTAAACCAAAATAAATAAAATAAACTTAAACCTAAAAATAAAACTAAAAATAAACTAAACTAAAAAATAAATAAAAAAATAAACTAAAAAAACCTAAACTAAAATAAATAATCCCAAAAGAAATAAACTAAAGTTAATAAAAATAAAAATAAACCTACATAAAAATAAAAAGTACAATAAATTAAAATAAAATAAAAAAATAAATTAAATAAACTTAAACCTATGAGTTTACTTAATATATAAAAATATATAAAAAAATGCTAACCCTAAACCTATAAACCATAAACCCTAAACCTAAACCCTCCAAACCCTATCTAAACCCTAAAACTAACTCTAAACCCTAAATCCTAAACCACACCCTACCCACCTAACCCTAAACCTTAAACCTAAATCCTAAATAACTAAATAAACCTAAAATAAAATAAACACCTAAATAAAATAAAACTAAAATAAAATAAAACCTAAACTAAACCTAAACCTAAACCTAAACCAAAATATAAAATAATAAAATAAAAATATAAAATAAATAAAATAAATAAACTAACCTAAACTAAAATTAAATAAACCTAAATAAAACCTAAATAAAATAAAACAAATAAAATTAAAATAAATAAACCTAAAATAAGATAAAAGTAATACAAAAAAAAATAAACCTAAAATAAAACCTAAAAAAAATAAATAAAAACCTACTTAAATAAAATAAACTTAAAATAAACAAAATAAAATAAACCTAAAGCTAAACTAAATAAATAAACCTAAACCTAAAAAATAAACCTAAACCTAAACTAAAAATAAAATAAAAACCTAAACATTTAAAACCTAAAAACCTAAACTAAACTTAAAATTAAAGCAAACTTAAACCAAACCTAAAATCTAAACCTAAAAAAAACTAAACTAAATATAATAAACCTAAACCATAAATAAATTAAAATAAACTTAAACTAATAAATAAAAAATAAACTAAATAAAAAAAAATAAACCTAATAAAAAATAAAAAATAAATAAATAAACTAAACCTGGTTTACTTAATAAATAAAAAATAAACCCTAAATCCTCCTAAACCCTAAACCTAAAACCCACCTTAAAACTAACACTAAATCCTTAAACCCAAACCAACCCTAAACCCTAAATCCTCTAAACCTCACCATAATCCTCCACAACCTAAAGCCTCCCTAAACTCTCTCCCTAACCACCCTACCACATCCTAAACTCATAATACTAACCCTAAAAAACCCTAAACCCTAAACCCTAAACCTAAACTCCTAAATACTATAAATAACCTAAACCTAAATAAAATATAATAAATAAAATAAAAAACTAAACCTAAACCTAACTAAAAATAAAATAAAAAAACTAAAATAAAATAAATTAAACTAAATTTAAACTAAATAACCTATAAACCTAAATAAAATAAAACAAATAAAAATAAAATAAAATAAAATAAAACTAAAATAAAACCTAAACCTAAAAATAAACTTAAATAAATAAAATGAAACCTAAACTAAAAATAAACCTAAAATAAAATGAAAATAAACAGCATAAAATAAACTTAATCCTAAACTAAAATAAACTAAACTAAACTAAATAAAACATAAACTTAAATCTAAAATAAACTAAACCTAAACCTAAACCTAAACTAAATAATATAAAATAAACTAAAAATAAACCTGAAGCTTAAGTAAAAAATAAAATTGAAAAATAAACCTATAATAAAAATGAGTTCCTAAAAAAACAAAAAAATAACATAAACCTAAACCAAAAAATAAGAAATAAAACCTAAACCTAAAAAAAAACTCAAAATAAAACTCAACTAAAAAATAAACTAAAATAAAAAACTGAAACTAAAATAAATAAATCTAAAATTAATAAACTAAACTAAATAAATAAAAAAATATCTAAATAAAAATAAAAAATAAAAATAACTCAAATAAATAAAAATAGACTATATCAACTAAATAAACCTAAATCTACCGATTTACTTAATTTTAAAAAAGTCCCGTAAACACTAAACCCTAAACCCTAAAACCTACAACCCTAAACCTTAAACCCCAAACCATGTACCACAAACTAACGCTAAACTCTAAACCTTAAGAATGGGAAAAACCTTGATAGAAGGAATGTCCCTATCAACTAGGCTTAGTCTAGATCTGACAGATATCTGGTGGTGGGGATCCAGGCTAGTGATATGGATGTGGTGGTGATGGTGGTTATGGAGGTTAGATGGTGGTGAGAGGGAGATTGGGGATATGATGATAAATCCGCTACTGAGAGGCGATGGTTTGATGTGACCCAAGAAACCTAATGATCGATTACTTATGGAATTGTTACTTTATAGTAGAGATGGTTCTACTTTTTTAGGGTTTTTGATTTGCTCTATGGTTGCTCATTTTTTAGCTAAGTCGTCTCTTGTGTCTTAGAAAACTTGGGGTACTACTTGGTTGATAAAATTGAAATGAAGAAATGTTGTATATGAATTTGTTCTCTATTAAAAAAAATTTGAACCCTAAACCCTAAACATAAAATAAAAACTGTAATCCTTAAACCCTAAACCCTAAACATTAAACTCTAAAAATATTAAACCCTAAACATTAAAACCTAAACCCTAAACACTAAACCTTAAAGCCTAAACCCTAAATACTAATCCATAAAACCCTAAACCCTAAACCCTAAAACCTAAAATTCACAACCCTAAACCCTAAACCCCCAGCCCTAAACTCTAAACTAACCCAAAAACCCTAAACCCTAAATTAACCCTAAACACTAAACTAACCCTAAACCCTAAACCTTGATTAAATATGTCACTAGGAGTAGATCTAAAGAATGACCTAATCCTAACATAGTAATGGTAGCTAAAGAAAATGTGTTGAAGAGACTTTCCCTTGATTATTAGAGATTTGAATACCCTAAACCATAACCATAAATCATATTATAATACTATATATTATAGTATAATGTAGCATTATATATTTGAGCATGTAGTGATGTATTTTTCGATGTTATAAGATATTTTGAAATTTTTTAGTATATTATGGTATTGTTCCCTATAGTTTATATTAATATAAATTATAAAAATATTGATTTAATAAATTAGATAATGAAATTTGTTAAATTTATAAGTGGGAATTAGGTTGTAGTACCAAAGGTGTGATATGCCACTTGCATTCTAAAAAGTAAGATTTTATGTTCAAAATAAAT
This sequence comes from Cymbidium sinense, assembly GCA_021442155.1. Taxonomy (NCBI): domain Eukaryota; kingdom Viridiplantae; phylum Streptophyta; class Magnoliopsida; order Asparagales; family Orchidaceae; genus Cymbidium; species Cymbidium sinense. The sequence goes on along the minus strand of CM038214.1, from coordinate 59,289,040 downwards.
ATTATATGTTGTAGCATAGTATAGCATCATATATCATAATATATTGTTCTGCACATTTTAAATTCTTTTAGTATTTTACAATCATGTAGTCGAGCCTACACGAGCATTATTTATAAAAATATTGATTTAGACTTTAAAATTGTAGAATTTGGCCAAATTCATAATAGGTAGAGCATGACATCATAATATATTATTTCAATTTAAAATATGTAAGTGATACAACTAAAAATATATAGATTTGTTTTGTTTAGACTAATATTAAGATTTTTTATCTTAAGCAATCCCTTGTGATGTGATATGCTATATAATATAATATAAAATAATATGTTATAGTGTATTTAAATATAGGATGCCATAACATAGTGTAGCATCATTCATTATAGCATACTACAATGTATTACTGCTTATTGTTTAGCATATTTTAGTTTATTTTAGTATGATGTTGTAGAGTTTACACTGGTATAATTCATAAAAACACTGATTCATAGGCTGAGATGGTGGGATTTGGCCAAAATTAATGTTCAAAAGAATGGAATTTGGCATCCAAAATAAATGTTCATTTTTTAACCAAATTTCATAAATTTTTTTGCGTAAATTGATTCATTTTGAGGTGCAATATAAGATAATATATTATATGAAAGCATATTAAGATATAATGTACCTAATAATATAACTTCACATATATATGAATGTGGTGGTGTGTTACTAAATGTTACTATAAATTTTAGTATGTTTTACTTTCATTATAATACATTGGGTCAAAACTCACAAAATATTAATTTGAAGGTTGAGATGTAAGAATTTGGCCAAATTCACGGCACACACCAAGAAGGAACACCAAAATTTTGCTAATTTGTACCATTCCTAATAGAAAATTAATAATTATACATTCAAAATGAACATTATTCATATTTTGAAAATTTTTTGATATTTATTCCTTTTAATTGATTCTAATGAGGTGTAATGTTAAACAATATATTATATTATAGCAAATTGTAATATAACATCATATATTATAATATAATATAGTGTGTTAATTTACACTATAATATGTTTATCATGATATTGTATAGTTAGTTTGAGCTTGCACCATCATAAATCATAAAATGTTGATTATAATAAGTTGATGTAATTTAATAAAAACATTGTTTTGGCTTTTTTGGTTGAAGTATTAATGGTGTACAAAGAGAAGAAATAAGATTTGATGAGAATTCCATGTCAAGGACAAAGAGGGAGATCTGCTAGGGGATCACACATGCATTGGACATGACATGTGAGGGGTCTATGTTGAGGGCATAGAAGAAGAAAATTTACTAGGATAAAGTTGGAATTTAATTTTATTATAAGATTTTTGGAAAGAAGATCTGCAGGGTATAAAAATCTATAATCCATCGAGGATTAAGATCGAAACAACTTTAATTTGTTTGGCTTTAATTGATGTGGAGGCATATCTGCTAGTGATATGGGATCGAGTCTGTTGGGGATCGGGTATATGAACCTTCCACTAGGGAAGCAAGTTTTTGCTATTCACTGGGGATTGTGATTTGAGTTTGATTTCATAGATTTGTTTGGAGATGTATCCGCTGGGGATAAGTGTTTGGTTGGATATATCTAATTTAGACTCTACTGGGGGAGTTGATTTGATTTTCCTCCACTTGGGAGGTTAGTTTGGAATTTGATTTGCTTACTTGAGTTGTTAATATATGATTTAAGGCTCCACTAGGGAGAAGCTTGTAATTTAACTCCACTGCAAAAAATTAGATTGGGTTTAATTTAATCTAAGTTAATGTATGGACCCTGTAGGTGTGAGATGGACCCACGGGAGGCTATATCATTGACCTACCAGTTTACAAATCCAATAGGATAGTCTACCAGCTATGGGGTAGAGCTAGCCAACCTAAAAGGTTGCCTTTTGGTGTGCAATAGTTGTGCTAAGAACAAGGCATAGTAGACTTACATCTTCCAAAGCAAGGAACAACCACTGGGGTGACCTGTTGGATGAACAACAAATCGAACCTGACCTAGGGCAACTACTAAACTTAAAGTGTATCCATCAATATGAGTGGTGTATCCTTGTTGAGAACCAACCATAAGGTGTGTGTGCATATCAATCTAGAAAGAAAGCTTGTAGGCTTACAACTTCAAGAGGATCATCAAATAGTACGTCTGGGACGATGCTATCTTACCAGCGACTACTGGGCAGAGGAAGGACTAGACCTAGACATGAAGCAATCAGGAGGAAAGGAGCAGCTAGGGGACTTATCCTAAACCTCAAATATACTCGACCTAGTCAATGCACGAAGGTTAATCCAAGAGGAAAGCATAGAAGACTCACATCCTCTTAATTGAAGCCAGCATAAGGTAGCTTACATCCTCCAAGTAAGAAAGGAAAGCATAATAGACTTACATCCTCAAATTAAGACCAGTGACACACTATAGTTTGTTAGCCCACCTAAGCGTCTTGGTGAGTGCCATTGGGGTGTTATCTCAACTCGTAGAGAGATAAAGATATGTATTTTTTTTATATGTTTATGTGTAGTTTGTTAGTGTTGTGTTGATAATGGATAGATGCTACTGAGTTACCTACCTAAACACATCATGGTAGATTCACAAATAAGAATACTTTCAACATGGAAGAGATTGAATTCAAAATGGAATTTTCATTGATGATAATTATTTTCAAATATGATTTATAATATTTCTTTAAGGAGAGCCTATTGATGGGAAGTATTGGGCACTCTCCTTTATGATTAATAAGCTGATAAGATCCTCCTTGGTAGATCTTCTCTATGGAAAAAAGGCCATCCCAAGTGGGTTCAAACTTGCCTCCCATCTTATGATGGGCAACAATCAATCTCCTTAGATCTAAAATAAGCTCTCTTACTTGAAAATCTCTTGGATGAATCAACTTGTTATGAGCTTGAATCATTTTAGCTTTGTACAACTCAAGGTTTTGGTATGCTCGTAGGTGTCTCTCCTCCAAACTTTCAAGCTCTTCTAACTGAAACTTGGCATTCTGCTCTATTGTGATCTTGCTACCCACAATTATCCTTAGTGATGGGTGTTAGACTTCTAATGGTAGAATGACTTTGGACCCATAAACTAAGGAGAAAGGAGTAGACTAAGGTGGAGTTCTATATGTGGTGCGGTAGGCCCACAAGGCTTCAACTAATTGCTCATGCCATCATCGCTTGTTGTTGTTGAGTGTCTTCTTTAGTATTTTGATGTGAGTTTTATTGAAGGCTTCTGCTAAGCCATTTTCCCTCAGGTAGTTGATGGTAGAATATTTCCAATCTATGTTGTGTCTCCGGGCAAAGTTGTTGATCTCAGTGCTCTTGAATGCAATACCATTATCAAATATAATTCATCGAGGCACTCTGAACCTATATACGATATGGTTCCTAAAAAATTGGAGCACATGCTGAGCTATGACCACTCTAGCGGAATCTTCTTTGCCCATTTGGAAAAGTAGTCAATAGTAGCTAAGATGAATTAATGGCCCTTGGAAGAAGATGGATCAATCAGACCCACTATGTCGATACCCCAACACTTGAATGGCTATGAGGCCAATATAAGATATAGAATGTTGGGTGGTTGGTGTAGAAACACACAATGTATTTGACATTGTTGGCCTCACCTAGACATATCCATGCAATCTTTGATCATCGACTACCAGTAGTATCCTAGTCTCTTAATCTTAGCTTTCATCCTCAGACTGGATTGGTTGGCTCCACATAATCCTGAGTGTACCTCAGTCACGATCATATGGGCTTTTTGCATGTCTAAATAATGTAACCACTTATGATCAAGAGACCGTCGGTATAAGACACCATCCACAAGAGCATAGGAAAGTGCTCTCTGCTTCATCTGATGGGCTTGGGACCTCTCTTGAGGTAGTTTGCCTTTATTTAGGTAATCCATGAATGATTTCCTCTAATCTAACTCCTCATCCTTCTTGGCAATGACAACCTCCCCTTCAAGAGAGTACTTTTTGATGAGTTCAATATCAATAAGGGATAAGACTTGTCTATTTTTGACATTTATAAATATGGACTCATCCTCCGGACATGCCAACTCTTCGGTAACTTAGCTAAAGCATACACTATGACATTCTCTCCTCGAGGAACCTTATAAATTGTAACATCTAAGATTTTAACCAACAACTCTATGGTGTACTTGTTGTGGTGATGGAACTTGGGCTTTATAACCTTATAGGACCCAATGATTTGGTTGATAATTAATTGAGAATCCCCGAAGATGTTGATGTGGATCTTGGTGGCTAACTCCATACCGATCAAGCCTCATATTTGGCTTCGTTGTTGGTACAAGGATTGGATAGATGATATGAGAATCTCATCACATCACAGTCCAGAGTTAAGAGAACTACTCCTACCCCCGCCTTTCCTGGAATAGAGATTGTGGTTCTTCTCCTCTTTGAGAGGAAGTTGCACCATCAAAGTACATCTCCCAATGGTGAATGCAAGTATTCGCTAAGTTCATGATTTGTTCATCGGGGAGATCATCACTAAGCGAAGAGTCAACAAGAAGTCGGTGTGTTGCTAAGAAATCCGCAAGTGCTTGTCCTTTCATCGCATGGAGAGGTATGAAGGTAATGTCAAACTACGAGAGGATTATGGACCATCATGCCAACCATTCAGATAGTGTCGACTGCATCATGAGATATTGTAGTGGATCAATCCTAGAGATTAACTTCACATTATGAGGAAGCATGTAGTGTTGTAGCTTTTAGGATGCAAAGATTAAAGCTAGGCAATGATTTTCAGTGGGTGGATAATTAGCCTCAACAGGGATTAGACGATGACTGACGTAGTAGAGTGCATTTTCCTTCTCTTCGTCATTGGCTTGGGCCAACAAAGCACCAAGTGAGTAGTCTAACATAGAAGTGTAATGTATGAGAGGCTTGCCTAGGATAGGAGCTGCTAGAACCGATGGCATCATCAAGTAATGCTTGATGTTTTTGAAGGCATGCTCACACTTGTCATCCCACTTGAACTTGGTGTCCTTTTTGACAAGTGTTGAGAATGGCCGACATTTTCCTGATAGGTTGTATTTAAAGCATCTTAGAGATGCGAACTGCCCTTGGAATGATCTGTGTTAAGTTAAACTTTTAGGAGGTGGCATTTTTAATGTCACCTTGATCTTCTCCGGATAAATTTCGATTCCCTGGTGTCGGACAACAAACTCAAGAAGTTTTCCTGAAACTACTCCGAATGCACACTTCATGGGGTTCATTTTGAGGTTAAATTATCTTAACTGTTCAAAAACTACTCTCAAGTCAAAGAGATGATCTTCCTTTTCTCTGTTTTTGATCATAAGATCATTGACATAACACTCGACTTGATGATGAATGAGTTAATCAAAGATTCGAGTCTAAAATAAAATAAAAACCTAAACTAAAACCTAAACCTAAACCTAAAATAAAATAAAAATAAACTAAAATAAAATAAAAAAAAATAAACCTAAATAAAAATAAAAACTAAAAATAAAATAAAAAAATAAACCTATAATAAAATAAAATAAAAACTAAATAAAAACCTAAACCTAAAAAATGAACCTAAAAATAAAACCTGAAAAAAAATGTAAACCTAAAAGAAAAATAAAATAAACAAAATAAAATAAACCTAAACCTAAACTAAAATAAACTATACTAAAATAAATAAAACCGAAACTTAAACCTAAACTAAATAAAATAAAATAAACTACAAATACACCTAAACCTAAACTAAAAAACTATAACCTAAAAATAAACCTAAAATAAAAACCTAAAACTTAAACCAAAAAAAATAAAATAAAAACCTAAACCTAAACCTAAAAATAAAAAATGAAACCTAAACCTAAAAAATAAAATAAAAATAAAACTAACTAAAAACAAACCCAAACCTCTAAACCTAGAAATAAACTAAAATAAAATACCTAAACTAAAATAAATAAACCTAAATAAATAAACTAAACAAAAATAAAAAATAAAAAAATAAAATAAATAAAAATAAACTAAATAAACCTAAACTACTTGGTTGACAATTAAAAAAAAAAACCCAAATCCTAAATCCTAAATCTTAAACCCTAAAACCTAAACCATAAACCCTAAACCCTAAACCTTAAACCCTAAATCCTAAACTAAATAAACTAAATAAACTACCAATTTTGCTTAATTTTTTTTTAAAAAAACCTAAAAAGATCCTATAAACCACAAAACTAATAAACCCACAAGCCCCAAACCAAAACCCTAACACTAAACCCTAAACCCCAAACCCTAAACCTAAACCTAAAGTAACTAATAAATTAAAAAACACCTAAATCATAAAACCTAATAAACTAAACCCAAACCTAAACCCTTGAGTGGGCAAAACCCAGAATATCATTATTCACTGGGCAGTCTAGATCTAGGTGAGGTGAAGAGGCGATGGCTATCCGATGGCGGTGGGGATCTAGAGGTCTTGGATATGGAGGTGGTGGTAGGAGTAGTGGTGGTTATGGAGAGGGAGGTGATGGAGGTTATGGTGGTGGCGAGAGAGATAGGATATGATGGCGGATCTTGCTACTGAGGATGGGTTTGTTCTAATGGAACTAAATGAAGAATGATGATCCGATCTACTGCTATGAACTATGTCTTTACATAGTTTACTTATCTAAGAATTTTGATTTGCTCTATGGGTGCTCATTTTTTATTAATGTCGTAGCTTGTGTCTTAAAAAACTTGGGGTGCTACTTGGTTAATGAAATTGAAAAGAAGAAATGATGAATTTGAATTTGTTCTCTATTAAAAAAGAAATCTTAAACCCTAAACCTAAAACCTAAACCCTAAACCCTAAACCCACAAATTAACTCTAGCTAAAAAACCTAAACCTAAACTAAATAAAATAAATAAAATAAATAAAAACTAAATCAAAATAAAATAAAATAAAAAAATAAAAAAAAAAAAAACTTAAACTAAACCAAACTTAAACTAAACATAAAAAAGAAAAAAAATAAAATCTAAACCAAAATAAAATAAATAAAACTAAACTAAATTAAAAATAAAAACCTAAATAAAATAAAACTAAACCTAAAATAAAATAAAATAAAATAAAATAAAATAAAATAAATACTAAATAAAACTAAACTATAAAATAAACCTAAAATAAATATAAAATAAACCTAAACCTAAACCAAAAAATAAAACCTAAACTATAATAAAATAAAATAAACAAAATAAAATAAACCTAAAGCTAAAATAAAATAAAATAAATAAATAAAATAACATTAACCTAAACTAAAATAAAAAAAAAAAATAAATAAAACCTAAACCTAAACCTAAAATAATAAACCAAAACCTAAACCTAAACTAAATAAAATAAAACAAATTAAAATAAACCTAAAACTAAACTAAAGATAAAACATAAAAATAAACCTAAAATAAACTTAAAAACCTAAAAAAAATAATATAAAACCTAAACCTAAACCTAAAAAATAAAAATAAAACCTAAACCTAAAATAAAATAAAATAAATAACTAAAAATAACTTAAAAAATGAACTAAAATAAAAACCTAAACTAAAATAAAATAAAATAAAATAAAACAAACTAAACTAAATAAAATAATAAAAATAAAATAAAATAAAAAAATAAAATAAACTAAAATAAATAAAAAAATAAGCCAAATAAATTAAATAAACCTAAATCTGTCGGTTAACTTAATTTAAAAAAAAAAAAGAAACCCTAAATAAATCCTAAACAAACCTAAACCCAAAAAAACTACCCTAAACCACTACCTACCACTCCACTCCTAAACCAAAATAAACTAAATCTATTTTATTTAAAATCCATAAATCCTCCAATACTCCTTAAACACACCTAAAACACCCAACACTAAACCATACCCTAAACCCTCTAAAACCTGACTAAATAAACCCAAAATAAATAAATAACCTAAACTAAACCTAATCTTAATCCTAAACTCCTAAAAGAATAAAATAAAATAAATAAAATAAATAAATACTTAAATAAACTAAAATAAAAAAATAAAATAAAACTAAACCTAAAATAAAATAAAAACCTAAAATAAACTTAAAATAAACTAAATAAAAACCTAATAAAATTAAAATAAACCTAAACTAAACAAAACTAAAATAAAATAAAATCTAAACCTAAACCTAAAATAACTAAACCTAAACCTAAACCCTAAAATAAATTAAAATAATCTAAAAATAAACCTAAACCTAAAAAAAAAAATAAATCCCAAAATAAACCAAAATAAAAACATAAAACCTAAACTACCTAAAAATAAAATAAACATAAACCTAAAAAAATAAAATAAAACCAAATTAAAAAAAATAAACTAAACCTAAACCATCTAAAAATAAACTAAAATAAAACCAAAAATAAATAAATAAACCTAAATAATAAACTAAACTAAATAAAAATAAATAAATAAAATAAACTAAATAAAAAACCTAAACCTAAAACATAAACCTAAACTAAGTTAAACCTAAAAAAAATAAATAAATAAAAACTAAACTTAAATAAAATAAAAACATAAAATAAAAAAATAAAAAAAAACTAAAATAAACTAAATAAACCAACTAAACTAAAATAAAATAAACCTAAATAAAATAAAACTTAAAAAATAAACCTAAATAAAATAAAAATAAACTAAATAAAAACATAAACCTAAAAATAAACCTAAAATAAACTGAAAATAAATAAAATAAAAAAACCTAAAATAAACTTAAAAAAAACTTAAACTAATATAAAATAAAGAACAAATAAAAAATAAATAAACCTAAAACTAAAATAAACTAAAAATAAATAATAACTAAAAAATAAACTAAAATCTAAATAAACCTAAACTAAATAAAAAAAAATAAAATAAACTAAACCTAAACTAAAATAAAATAATAAACCTAAAAATAAAACCTAAAACCTAAAAAAAAAATAAAATAAAAAAACCTAAACTAATTAAAATAAAAAAATAAAATAAACAAAATAAAATTAAAAATAAAACTCAACTAAAATATATAAAACCTAAAATAAACTAAATAAATACCTAAACTAAAATAAATAAACTTAAAATAAAATTAAATAAAATAAAAATAAATATAAAATAAAAATAAAATAAATACAAATAAAATAATCTAAATAAACCTAAACTGGTTTACTTAATTTTAAAAAATATCTTAAACCCTAAATCCTAAACCTGGCTAAAATAAACCCTAAAACCTTAAATCCCAAACCAAACTGCACCCTAAACCCTAACCTAAACCCCTAAACCCTAAACCAAACCCAAAACCCTAAACCCAAAACCTAAACCCCTAAACCCTAAACCCTACCCCAACCTAACCCAAAACTTAAACCCACAAACCTTAAACCTAAACCCAAACCCTAAACCTAAACTACTAACCCAAACCCTAAATGGGAAACTTGATGGTAAACATCACCCTCAATCAGCAGGCTGTCTAGATCTAGTGTGGAGGCGAGGAGATGCGATGGTTATCGTAGTGGTGGTGGGGGGATCTAGAGGTGTTGGTGGATATGGAGGTGGTGGTTAGAAGCAGTGGTGGTTATGGAGGAAGGAGCGATGGAGGTTACAACCATGGTGGAGAGGAGAGATCAAGATATGATGGGATCCCACTACTGAGGCGGGGTGGTTCGATGGGAATAAGCGAAAGAATGGTTAATTTGATCTGCTACTTATGGAACTGTCTTTATAGTAGAGATGATTATACTTTTCTAGGGTATTTGATTTGCTCCATCGGTTCTCATTTTTTAACTATGTCATCCCTTGTGTCTTAGAAAACTTTGGGTGCTACTTGGTTGATGAAATTGAAAAGAAGAAATATTGAATTTGAACTTATTCTCTATTAAAAAAAAACCATAAACTCAAAACCCTAAACCTTAAACCCTAAATAAAATATCAAGCAATGTTATAACTAAGCATAAAAGAATAAAATTCTTGGGTACATACAAACCCTAAACCCTAAACCTAAAAAACCCTAAATACCTAAACTCCAAATACTAAACCCTAAACCTAAACCTAAACCCACAAATCCCAACCTAAACCTAAATCCAAACCCAAACCTACACTAAACTCTAAAACCAACAACATAAACTCTAAAACCTACAACCCTAAACCTTAAACCCTAAATCCCAAAACCTAAACCCTAAACCATAAACTAACCCTAAATAATAAACTAACCCTAAACTCTAACCCTACACCTTAATCATAAACCCAAAATCCTAAACCCTAAACCTTGAATAAAGATGTCATTAGGAGTAGATGTAAAGAATGACCTAATCCAAACATATGGTAGCTCAGAAAATGTCTTCAAGAGACATTCCCTTGACTATAGATTTCAATACTTTAAACTCTAACCCTAAATTATATTATAATACCATATATTATAGTATAATGCATCATATATTTGAGCATGTAGTGATGTGTTTTGGATGTTATAAGATGTTTTGAAATGCTTTAGTATATTATGGTGCCTATAGTTATATTTATAAATCATAAAATATTGATTTAATAAACCAGATGATGAAATTTGTTAAATTTGAAGTGGAATTAGCTTGTAGTACCAAGGTGTGCTATACACTTAGTCTAAAAGTAAGATTTTATGTTCAAAATAAATATTATATGTTGTAGCATAGTATAGCATCATATATCATAATATATTGTTCTACACATTTTAAATCTTTTTAGCATTTTACAATCAAGCAGTCAAGCCTACACTTGCATTATTTATAAAAGTGCTGATTTAGACATTAAAATGGAGGAATTTGGCCAAATTCATAATAGGTAGAGCATGGCATCATAATATATTATTTTGATTTAAAATATGTAAGTGATACGACTAAAATATATAGTTTTTTATTGTTTAGACTAATTTTATGATTTTTTTATCTTAAGCAATCCCTTGTGATGTGATATGCAATATAATATAATATAATATGTTATAGTGTATTATAAAATATGATGCCATAACATAGTGTAGCATCATGCATTATAGCATACTATTGTGTATTAGTATTTATTGTTTAGCATATTTTAGTTTGTTATAGTATGATGTAGTAGAGTTTGTACTAGTATAATTCATAAAATACTGATTTATAAGGGAGATGATGGGATTTGGCCAAATTTAAGGTAAGCTTTAGGAACATCATTGGTGTGCTATGGTGTGTCATTTAATCAAAAGAATGGAATTTTGCATCCAAAATAAATGTTCATTTTCAACCAAAGTTAATAAATTTTTTGCTTAAAGTGATTCATTTTAAGGTGTAAGGTAAGATAATATATTATATGAAAGCATATTAAAATATAATGTACATAACAATATAACTTCACATATATATGAATGTGATGGTGTGTTATTAAATGTTATTGTACATTTTAGTATGTTTTGCTTTTGTTATAATACATTGGGTCAAAACTCACAAAAAAATTAAATTGAAAGTTGAGATGGAAGAATTTGGCCAAATTCATGGCACACACCAAGAGCAACACCAAAATTATGCTATTTTGTACCTTTTCTAATAGAAAAATAACAATTTTACATCAAACATAAACATTATTCATATTTTGAAAAAATTTTGTTATCTGTTCCTTTTAAGTGATTCTAATGAGGTGTAATGTTAGATAATATATTATATTATAATAAATTATAATATAACATCATATATTCTAATATAATACAGTGTGTTAATTCACACTATAATATGTTTTGCATGATATTATATAGTTAGTTTGAGCTTGCACCATCATAAATCATAAAATGTTGATTACAATGTTAAGATGATGTAATTTAAATGAATACATTATTAGGCTTTTGGTTGAAGTATTAATGGTGTGCATAAAATAATAAATAAGATTTGATGAGAATTCCATGTCAAGGACATGGAGGGAGATCCGCTAGGGGATCACACATGCATTGGACATGGCATGTGAGGGGTCTATGTCGAGGGCATAGAAAAAAGAAAATTTGTTGGGGATATGATTTGAATTTGATTTGATTATATGATTTATGGAAAGAAGATCTGTTGGAGATAAGAATCTATAATCCACCATGGATTAAGATCAAATCAACTTTAATATGTTTGTTTTAATTGATGTGGAGGCATATTTACAAGAGATATGGGCTCGAGTCCACTTGGGATTGGGTATATGAACCTTCCACTAAGGAAGTAGGTTCAGGATATCCACAGGGGATTAGGATTTGAGTTTGATTTCATAGATTTGTTTGGGGATGTATCCACTGGGGATAAGAGTTTGGTTAGATTTCTTTGATTTAGACTTTACTAGGGGAGTTGCTTTAAGTTGGTTCTACTAGGGAGTTTGGTTTTTTATTTGGCTCTAGTAGGGAGAAGAGTGTGATTTTACTCCACTAGGGGAAATCAAATTGGGTTTAATTTAATCTGAGTTAATGTATGGACCCTATTGGTGTGTGATAAGCCCAGTGAGAAGGGGCTATATCAGCCTTGACCTACCTTAAGTTTATAAATCTAATGGGATAGTCTATCGACAACAGGGTAGAGCTAGCCAACTAAGGGGTTGCCTTTCGATGTGCAACTATTATGCTAGGAAGAAGGCATAGCAGACTTACATCTTCTAAAGTGAGGAACAACTCGGGTGACTTGGATGCACCAAATTGAACGACTGGGGCTCTTGAGTGAATGTCGTTGGGAACTTATGTAAACTCAAAAGTAGTCAAGATTAATTTTATATAAATTTCATGTGATTTGATATGGTTTGTTTGGTTTAGTATGATTTTGAAATGAGGGAATATCCACTGGGAAGTGAGCTCAGTCAATTTTGATAGATTTAATTTATGGACCATGTCAGTGTGCGATGGACCCACTTAGAAGGGGCTATATCAGACTTATCCTATCTCAGATTTACAAATAAAAAAGGATAGTCTACTAGCCGTAGGGTAGAGCTAGCCAACATAAGGGGTTGCATTTCGGTGTGCAACAGTTGTGCTAGGAAGAAGGTGTAACAGGCTTACATCTTCTAAAGGAGGGAACAACTGCTGGGGTGACCTGTTGATAACACAATAAATCAAACACAACTTAGTGGTGACTACTAAGTGAATGTCATTCAAGACTTATGTCAACTCAAGAGTAGTCAAGCGATTCCTATAGGGTGTTTTGCTGACACTACCCTAAGGATATGATACCTTCCTTGGAAAAGGTACCACTAGGGGTGTCCTCCTAACCCACAAGTGAATATATATTTTGTTAAAATATTTGTGTGGACCCTATTGGTGTGCGAAGGACCACACTAAGAAGGGGCTATGTCGACCTTGACTTATCTCAAATTTATTAGACTAAGGGAGAATCTGCACATCCATAGCAGAGATTCTCCAACCACGGGAGTGGTTACCAGGAAAGGGGAACTGTCCAATCCAATGGTAACCTGGGTAGTGTCTAAATGGGGTCACTAAGGACATGATCCAAAAATAGTGCCCACAGGGGAGGTGCTGCTAGGGGCATTATCCTAAGCCCTTGAAAAGAAAGCCTATAGGTTTATGATGGCCAACTAAAGGAAAAAGCATAGTAGACTTACATCTGCCATGAGTAGTGTATCTTAAGGTGCGAGAACCAACCAACCTAAGGTGTATCCATCAGTATCAGTGGTGTATTCATCAACATAGTGAGATCCAACCAACCTAAGGTGCCCGTTGATGTGCAATAATCAATATAGAAAGAAAGCATGTATGCGTATAACTTTCCAAGTAGAATTGATCAACAGAATAGTCTATCATCGGTGGGATAGATGTTATCTGACCTAGAGCGACTACTAAGTGGGGAGCCCCAAGGAAGGACTAGACCCACACTTAAAGCAGTCAAGAGGGAAGGAGTAGCTAGGGAACTTATCCTAAACCTCAAATATACTCAACGCAATTAGTGCATGAAGATTAATCAAAGAAGAAAGAATAGCAGACTCACATCCTCTTAAACATAGCCAACATGAGGTAGCTTATCGGCCAGGTAGTAAGGCTTACCAAACTAACAAGATGCTTATCAGTGTGCAGTGGTCAAGTAAGGAAGGAAAGCATAGAATACTTACATCCTGCAAAGAAAGAAGAGCACTGAGGTGACACACTGTAGGGTAGCACGTCTGCTTGATGTAAAGCAGCTACTAAGTGAGTGTCGGGGGGGGAGTGGTTATCTCAACTCAGAGTAGCCCGAGACAAAAGATATGTGTTTGTTTTATATGCTTGTGTGTAGTTTGTGTTTATGTTGTGTCAATGAAGGATAGGACGCTGCTCGGGTTCCATACATCTACCCTAAAACATCGTGGCAGATTCGCAAATAAGAATACTTTTAACATAGAAGAGATTGAATTTGAAATGGAATTTTCATTGATGATAATTAGTTTCATACATGATTTATAATATTTTTTAAGTAGAGCCTGTTGATTGGAAGCATTGGGTGCTCTCACTTATGATTAATAAGCTGATAAGATCCTCCTTGGTAGGCCTACTCTATGGAAAAAGGGCCTTCCCAAGTGGGTTCAAACTTGCCTCCCATCCTACAACGGGTAATAATCGATCTCTTTAGAACTAAAATAAGCTCTCCTACATGAAAAGATCTAGGACAGACCAACTTATTATGAGATTGAATCATTTTAGCTTTGTACAACTTGAGGTTTTGGCATGCTTGCACGCATCTCTTTTCCAAACCTTTGAGCTCTTCTAACTACAACTTAGTGTTCTGCTCTATTGTGATCTTGCTACCCACACCTATCCTTAGTGATGGGAGTTGGACTTCTAATGTTAGAATAGCTTTACACCCATACAATAAGGAGAAAAGAGTAGACTAAGTTGGAGTTGTATATGTGGTGTGATAGGCCCACAAGGCTTCAACTAACTACTCATGCCACTATCATTTATTGTTATCGAGTGTCTTCGTTAGTATTTTGATGAGAGTTTTGTTGAAGGATTCTACTAAGCCATTTTCCCTTGGATAGTTGATGGTAGAATATCTTCAATTTATGATGTGTCTCTGGGTAAAGTTATTGATCTCAGTGCTCTTGAATGTAGTACCATTATCAGATATAATTTATTGAGGCACTTCGAACCTATATACAATATGGTTCTTTAAAAACTGGAGCACATATTGAGCTGTGACCTCTCTGAGTGGAATCTCTTTCACCAATTTGGAAATGTAGTCAGTAGCAGCTAAGATGAATCAATGACCCTTAGAAAAAGGAGGATCAACCGAATCCACTACGTCTGTACCCTAGCACTCGAATAGAAATGAGGCCAATGTAGGATGTAGAATGTTGGGTGGTTGGTGTAGGACCACACTGGGTATTTGACATTGGTGGCATCGCCTAACCGTATCCATGCAATCTTTGATCATCGACAGCCAGTGGTATCCTAGTCTCTTGATCTTGTCTTTCATCTTCAGACCAGATTGGTTGGCTCCACATAATCTTGGGTTTACCTCAATCATGATCTTACAGGCTTCATTCTTGTCTAAATAATGTAACCACATATGATCAAAAGACCACTGGTACAAGACACCATCCACAAGAGCATAGGAAAGTGCTCACTACTTTATTTGATAGGCTTGGGACTTCTCTTAGTTTGCCTTTATTTAGGTAATCCATGAATGGTTGCCTCCAATCTAACTCATCATCCTTCTTAGCATTGGTAACCTCCCCTTTAAGAGAGTACTTTTCGATGAGTTCAATATCAATAAGGGATAAGACTTGTCTATTTTGGACTTTTATTGCTATGGACTCATCCTCCAAACATGCCAACTATTTGGAAAGCTTGGCTAAAGCATACATTGCAACATTCTCTCATCGAGGAATCTTATAAATGGTAACCTCTAAGATTTTGGCCAACAACTCTATGGTGTACTTATGGTAGTGTTAGAGCTTGGACTTTATAACATTATAGGACCCATCGATTGGATCATAACTAGCTAAGAATCCTCAAAGATGTTAGTGTTCTGGATGCTTAGAGTAATGACTAACTCCAGACTGACAATCAGAGTCTCATATTAAGCTTCATTATTAGTGTAAGGATTGGACAGATGATATGAGAATCTCATCACATCACGGTCTGAAGTTAAGAGAACTATTCCTACCCCTGCCTTTCTTGGAATAGTAGATTGTGGTTCTTCTCCTCTTTAAGAGGAAGCTGCATCATCAAAGTACATCTCCCAGTGGTGAATGCTAATATCCCCTAAGTTCATGATTTGTTCATCGGGGAGATCATCACTAAGTAGAGAGTCAGTAGGAAGTGGGTGTGTTTCTAAGAAATCTATTAACGCTTATTCTTTCACCACACGGAGGGGTACAAAGGTAATGTCAAACTACAAGAGGATCATGGACTGTCATGCCAACCATCTGAATAGCATTGGCCATGTCACTATATACTGTAGTGGATTGATCCTAGAGATTAAGTTCACTTTATGATGAAGCATGTAGTGTTGTAGCTTTTGGGATGGAAAGATTAAAGCTAGGCAATGCTTCTCAATGGGTGGCTAGTTAGCCTCAATAGGAATTAGATGGCGGTTGAGGCAATAGAGTGCATTTTCTTTCCCTTCATCGTTGGCTTGGGCCAATAAAGAAATAAAGGATTCGCCTAACATAGTAATGTAAAGCATGAGCATCTTGCCCGGGATAGGGTCTGCTAGCAGTGCCATCAAGTAATGCTTGATGTCTTCGAAGGCATGCTTGTACTTATCACCACACTTAAACTTGGCATCCTTATTGACTAGTGTTGAGAATGGCTGATATCTTCTTGATAAGTTGGATATAAAGCACCTTAAAACCAATCTGCCAATCTTGAGTTAAACTTTTATTGGGTAGAATTTCTAATATCGCCTTGATCTTCTCTAGATCAGTTTTGATTCCCTAGTGTTGGACAAAAAACCAAGAAAGTTCCTTGAAGCTACTCCAAATGCACACTTCAGGGGGGTTCATTTTGAGGTTAAACTATCTTAATTTTTTGAAAACTACTCCCAAGTCAAATAGATGGTCTTCCATTTATCTACTTTTGAGCATGAGTTCATCAAAAATTTGAGTAATAGCTTGCTAGTATGTAGTACCAGCATTTTTAAGACTGAAAGGCATGACCTTATAGCAATAGATTTCAATCGGGGTTCTAAAAGTAGTGTTTCTTTCATCTTTAGGGTCCATCTTTATTTGGTTATATCCATATGAGTCATCCATGAAAGAGAAGACTACATGAGATGAGGCAATGTCAACTATTAGCTCCGGGATTGGTAGTGGAAATTCGTCTTATGGACATTCCTTATTTAAATCCTTAAAATTGACGCATATGTGAATTTGGCCAATCTTTTTCTTAACTAGGACAATATTGGATAACCGGTATTTTCTTTAATGAATGAAGCTAGCATCAATTTCTTGACTTAAATGACCGTTATTCTATGTCTAATCGCATGCATCTAGTAGCGCTTGATAGTAAGTAGATCTAATGCTAGTTTATGGACCACTATGTCAGGAGCCAATCTTGGAATCTCTTCATAACTCCATGAAAAGCAGTCCTTAAACTCAGTCAATGGCCTAACTAACTCATTGGTTTCAATTTCATTCAACAAAGAATTGATGTATGTTGGGCGTGGATCTTCTTAGTTTCTGAGTTGATTTCCTTGAGCTTGCCAATTATTGACTTGATCTCTTCTTTGAACTCTTTTTTAACCTCAAATCGATCATCTGAGGTTTGTAAGCTCATATGAATTAATGTGATTTGAAAAGAACCTATCAGATTTGAAATGATTTGTGATGACTAAGTAATAATCGTCATAACTGACTGAACCCATTTTACCAAATCCTAATCCCGGTCTTGATTGAGAGCTTTTGCATTTGTTCTTTTATATTCTTTCAAAGTAGTCTGACTTGTGCTTTGACCAAGTATGTGGGATTACCCTTTCTTTGATAAAATTATGAACATAAGATAAGTACCAATCAAAAGGTAATTCTATTAAATCTTTATATGAATCATCTTGAAGTTATACATCAACTTCTTAACTTGAGGATGATACTCCCAGAAAGAACCATTGAGTCTTCACACCTGTGGAGGCTTCCTTAACTACCAAACCCTCAGCTTTTTGAGAGATAAGTGAGGTTAGAGCTATAGTTCTCAACTCATACCTAAGTGTTTCACATATAGACTTGGATACACTTCTACTTTGCTTTGGAGCTAGGTCATCATTGCTATCTCAGTCAAGTGTCACCTCGAAGGCAATCTACTATAAAGAAGAGTTAGTTGGTGTACTAATCATATAAGATTTATCCTATGAACTAGATTCTAAGTTTATATGGATATGTGTACCCTCTGGGACATATCTATCGGCCAATAAGGAGATTTTCCACCCCTAGGACTTCCTTTAAACTGGCCTCTTCCTCTACCTGGTGGAGGTCAGGTCATCCTATCTATATGTTTGAATGGAGTAATGAACTGTGGGTGGAATCTAATGTCATATTCCACTTCCTCCTCCAAGTTTATTTGTGCTTCCTTTTTTCATTTTTATTTTCTCTTTTCTTTTCTTTTTTTTTCTTTTTCTTTTTCTTTTTTTTTATTTATAAACTTTGTCCAAGTTCACAAGAATAGACTTGTTTATTTTGAGTGAGGTAGTAAGCTCTTTCCTCATATATGTCAACTTTGTGAACTGTAAATGGCTTTAGATCTCCTTTGACACAGTAGATGATCCCACCTCTCATAAACTTCATACACTGATGTAGAGAGGATGGAATTATGTTGTTCTCATATATCCATGGTCTACTAAGCAAAGTGTTGATAGATTTATCAGAGTCTATAATGTGAAACTTGGCTTTGGTCTTCCAATCATCTATCTCGAAGGGAAACACTATGGAGCCTAAGGCCAGTTGACCTCACTTTCAGAGTGCGGATTCAATCTTCCCATCTTAGACTTAGGAGTATTCTAGATACTAAGACTTCCTTAGTCATAAAACACATCTAATAATTAGGTAAACACCTAACCTAAGCCTAAAGACTTAGAAGGATTAACCATAGTATTAGGTTATGCTTTAGGGATTAGGATAATCTACCTACCTTACAACCCAAAAACAATCCATGTTCACCTTCTCAAACCAAACCTCAAGTTCAATTCAAACATCAAAATCAAATCCAAATCCAAACCCAAATTCCAAAACCAAATGATTGAAGCCCAAGATCAAATCCAAACTTGAAACCCTTCCTAAGCTATATGACCTATCCCATGGACTTAGCCAAATCTTAATCCAAATCAATCCAAAATTAATTGATTTTCTCATAATAAATTTATATCTTCAATCATCTTCCTAAATATAATTCAAATCTACATTCAAATTATAAATACTAAATCAAACTAAATAAAATTAAATCAAAACCCTTCCTAAGCCATATGACCTATCATATGGACTTAGCCAAATCTTAATCTAAATCAAGTCAAAATCAATAGTTTTTCTCACAAATCAATCATATTTTCAATCATCTCCACAAATTTAAATAAAATATACATTTAAATCATCAAAACTAAATCAAACGAAATCAAAATCCAAACCTAAGCCACATGACTCAACTCTATGGACTTAGCTAAATTCCTTCATTCCAAAACCCAAATTCAATTGATTTTCTCATGAATCAATCATACCTTCAATCATATTCACAAATATAAATGAAATCTATAATCATCAAGCCAAACCAAAATCAACCCAAGTCAAACCCAACTTAACCCTTTTGACTTGAAATGTTCAAATGAAGAAAACCCATTTGAACCCAAGCCAATTGCAATTGAATTTATATATGAATCCCATATCCATATATAAAGTCAACTAAATCAAACTAAACCCAAAATCAAGCCAACTAAACCCAATTGATCCACTTGACCTAATGTGGCCAATTTGACCTATTTGAGCCAAGTTCTAATCCTACCCAAATTAGATTGAACCAAGCCATCAGAACCTCACATCATGATTGTTGATCACCCTAGGTTGATCAATTATCACAAATTGGGTTAAACCAAGTCAACTTGGTAATTTAATAAAGTCAACCCCTTAACCCATATGAACCCAAACTAGCCAAATTATAACCTAAGATAAATCCCTTGAAACTAATGATTCATACGAAATCAAAATCAATATTTGAATATGAGTTTACCTTCAATTGAGTCAAACTAAACCCAATTGGACCTCCTGACCCAAGTTGACCCAAATTGATCTAAATGACCAAATTGGTTCAAATCAAAATATAAACCAAATTGATTGCAACCAATGGCTCAAGTTCATTCGATGAATGAACTTGACCAAAGCCATGATTGGACCCAATTGAACCCAATTGACCTACTTAACCCAAATTGACCTAAAGGCTCAAGTTGTCCTAAATCAAAATCAAATCCAAATTAATTGAAAACAAAGCATACAATCATCTTTAATTTGTCAACTAAACCCAAACCAACACCCAACCCAAGCTAATTTTGACATTTTAGTCAAATTGGTCAACTTAACCCATTTGACCCAAATGAATTCAAATGAGATAAAATCAAATCTAAGCCAAACTAAACCAAACCATTTTGAACCAAAACATCCCAAATGATCATATGAACTTGACCCAACCATTGGTTTGACCCAATTTGACTAATTAGTCAACTTGACCCAACCTAACCCAATTTGTCCTAAATGAGTCAAATTGAGCCAAACCTAACCAAATTAACTCCAATTGACTTGAAATTTGGGTAACCCACTTTTGGCTCATTTCAAATCTACCCAAATCAAATTCAATGCCAAATGATCATTCTACCCTTGGGTCAAGAGCATCACATGAGACAAATCACCCATGTAAGTGGTCATTTTCCATTCCATGGCCACTCTCTCCCAATGGTCACACACCTAACACTACCCAACCCAACCTGGGATGGTTCTAACCCATGGGAGGTGAAATCATCTCACCCTCCCCATTGGAGCATTTGAAACCCATATGACACCCATGAGTCTTCCTTGGCAGCCACCTCCACACCTTCAACCAACCAAGCTGAGCCACCTCCTCCCCTCCCCACCCACTCCTAGATGGCCTGATGGCCACCGGCTAAACTGATCCCATCCAATCAAGATGCAGGGAGGGGGGGGGGGGTATACACCCCCTCGTTTCCTCTCAAACACACAAAAATTATTCCTCAGAACCCTAGCTACCTAAGACGAGCCGCTAGAGCTATTCCCTAAGCTCCCAAGCTCATTCCTTGATTGGAAAATGTTATTCCCATCTGTCCTGAAATAGGACACTCCCATGTCTGACATAATTTCCCTGTTTCTCCATTAAACTCAAATTAACCTTGCACACACCTTCCCTAGGCCTCGTCAAGCAAGTTGAATCATCTCCCAAGCTTCCTGAGAACTGGAGGTGGGACTTCGATCAAAGCTGAGCTCCAAATCATCATTTTGTGGCCTTTCATCAAGGAATTGATCTACTTCATCGTGGCTTCACGGATGAAGCTTCCCCATCAGAAGGTTGAAAATTGATCCAGCTTGACGTTGGATCCATCAGCGTCGGAAGGTGTGGGATCCTTTGGCTAATTGACAAGCTCATCAATGGAGGACAGGTTCCATTCTCCATCACTTGAATGATGTTAGATCACGCACCGTCCGTTCCATGTGATCGAAATGAACGATCATGATTAGATATCTTAGATCAATCTGATTTAATCTTTATAAGCTATGAGATTAATCGTAGCCATTCGATCAGATGGATGACAGAAATACATAAGTCGAGATAAGTTTTAAGTAGCCAATCCCACACATGCCACATGGTGCCAACAGGATTAGGCTTTAATTAGGGTTAATTAATCATTTTTAATGGTTGAAACTTCTAACAATCATAAAAAATCATAGGGAACTCAAAAAAATGGAAATAAATTCTCATTTTAAAGGTATTTCAGAGGAGAATTAATTAAAAATGATCTTAACTAATTTTGAATAGTAACTAAGGTTTAATTACAAAATTTATTAACTTAATTATGCCTTAATTACTTCAGCAATTAATCCCAAATTATATGGGTTAATTTAATGGGAAGACCTTTGCCTCCCATTTATTTTCTTAGGATTTATTGCTTACTTAATTAGGAAAATTGACTAATTAAACCTTAACTTCTCTTTTAAGTTAATTAATGATTTATTAATACCATGAATATTAACAAATTAGATAATTAGGTTTATTAATCATTATTCAACATTAAGTGAATTAAGGAATAGGGTTGGGACCCCTTTCCCTAAGTTCATTTCACCCTTTTTAAAATGAAATTAATTAAGATTTAAATAATTAACTAAATCACTTAATCGAATTGAAATCATAATCACATTAAATCTTAATTAATTAAATCATGGGGTGGATCTTTATGTGTTTAATAACATAAAGGAGTTTAATGAAATTATGGTTTGTCCACATGTGTGGGAAAACCATAAGAGTAATTAATTAAGTCCTTTAATATAATTAACTATTAATCATGAGCCAATTGCATTAGGCCCCTTTTATTTCCTATGATCATTGCAAGTTTATTTTCCATGCATATCATGTTGGCTTATAATTATTTAGTTAATTACTTTAAGGTGACATAGGTAAGGGTAATTAATTCATCTAATTAAGGGTTCAACATAATTAGCTCATAAAATCAATTAAACCAAAATAAATTAAAAGAGCTAAACCTAAATAAAATAAAATAAAAAAATAAAAACCTAAACTAAAACCTAAACATAAACATAAACCTAAACCTAAAAATAAAATAAATTAAAATAAAATAAAAACTTAACTAAAATAAAATAAATAAAAACCTAAAGTAAACTAAAAAATAAAATAAACTTAAAAATAAAAAACCTAAATAAAATAAAAACTAAATGTAAAATAAAAATAAAATAAACCTAAAATAAAATAAAATAACAAATAAATAAAAACCTAAACCTAAAAAATAAATCAAAAAATAAAACCTATAAAAAAATAAAAAATAAATCATAAACCCTAAATTAAAAAAACCTAAACCTAAAATAAAAAAAAATAAAATAAACATAAACCTAAACCTAAAATAAACTAAACCTAAACCCGAAACTAAATAAAATAAAATAAACTATAAATAAACCTAAACCTAAATTAAAAGAACAAAAACCTAAAAATAAACCTAAAATAAAAATCTAAAACTTAAACCTAAAAAATAAAATAAAAACCTAAACCTAAACCTAAAAATAAAAAATAAAACCTAAGCCCAAAAAATAAAATAAAAATAAAATTAAACAAAAAAAATAAACATAAACCAAAACCAGAACCTAAAAAAGAAACTAAAATAAAAAACTTAAACTAAAATAAATAAACCTAAAATGAACTAAATAAAAAGTAAACATAAATGAAAATAAAAAATAAACTAAATTAAAAATAAACTAAATAAAACTAAACCTAAACTAACCCTAAACCTACAACCCTAAACTTACAATCCGAAACCTTAAACCCTAAACTAACTCTAAACTCTAAACCTTAAACCCTAAGCACTAAACCCTAAACCCTGAACCCTAAATCCTAACCCTAACCCTAAACCCTATACCCTAAATCCCATACCCTAAAACCCTAAACCTTAAACCTTAAACTAACCCAAAACCCTAACCCTAAACCCTAAGCTAACCCTAAACCCTAAACCCTAAAAACCCTAAATAATAAAGCCTAAACCCCCAACCCAAAACCCTAACCCTAATCCATAAACCTTAAAACCCTAAACCCTAAAATCCTAAAACTTAAACCATAAAACATAAACCCAAAACCCTAAAAACCTAAACCTAAACTAAATTAACCTAAAAGTAAAATAAATAAAAAATGTAATCCTCAATAAAATAAAAAAATAAAATAAAATAAAAACCTAAACCTAAAAATAAAATAAAATAAACTAAATAAAATAAATAAAAACCTAAACTAAACTAAATAAAATAAAATAAACTTATGAATAAAAAACTTAAATAAAATAAAAACTAAATGTAAAAGAAAAATAAAATAAATCTAAAATAAAAGAAAATAAAAACTAAATGAAAACTTAAGCCTAAAAAATAAACTTAAAAATAAACAAAAAATAAATCCAAAACCCTAAACTAAAAAAAAATTAAACTTTTAATAAAAATAAAATAAACAAAATAAAAAAAACCTAAACCTAAACTAAAATAAATAAAACCTAAACCTAAACCTAAACTTAAACCTCAACTAAATAAAATAAACTAAAAATAAACTAAAAAATAAAACCTAAAAATAAACCTAAAATAAAAACCTAAAAGCTAAACCTAAAAAAAATAAAATAAAAACCTAAATGTAAACCTAAAATTTAAAAATAAAACCTAAACTTAAAAAATAAAATAAAAATAAAACTCAACGAAAAAATAAACCTAAGCATAAACCTAAACTTAGAAAATTAACAAAAATAGAAAACATGAACTAAAATAAATAAATCTAAAATAAATAAACTATACTAATTAAATATAAAAAATCCTAAATAAAAATAAAAAATAAAATAAACTAAAATAAATAAAAAATAAACTAAATAAACCTAAACCTACCAATTTACTTAATTTAAAAAAAGGCCATAAACACTAACTCCTAAGCCCCTAAACCCTAAACCCTAAACCCTAAAAAACCTTGAACCTTAACCCTACCTAAAACCCTAAAAGCATAAACACTAAAACCCTAAACCCTAAACCATAAACCGTAAACCATAAACCATAAACCCTAAACCCTAAACCTAAACCATAACCCTAAACCCTAAACCCTAAACCCTAAACCCCGAACACTAAACCTAAACCTAAAGTAACTAAATAAATAAAACAATAAACCTAAACCCTAAAACCCAATGAACCTAAACCAAAACTTAAACCATAAGAATGAACCACTGCCAACCAAAGCTGGGAATCAAGGTGAAGGCAAGGCGTGTGGTGGTGGGGGATCTGGAGGTGCTGGTGGATTTGGAGGTGGTGCGGAGCAGTGGTGGTTATGGAGGCGAGAGGAGCGATAGAGGTTATAGCCTTGGTGGTGGCCGAGGGAGAGATCGAGGATATGATGGTGGATCTCACTACTCGAGAAGTTGGGGTGGTTCTGATTGGAACTTGAGAAATTGATGAATGATTGATCTGATCTACTTCTTATGAAATTGTGTCATTACAGTAGAGACGGTTCTAGTTAGCTAGGGTTTTTGATTTGGTCTATGCATGCTCATTTTTTAATTATGTCATCGCTTGTGTCTTAGAAAACTTGGTGTGTTACTTGATTGATGAAATCAAAAAGAAGAAATATTGAATCTGAATTTATTGTCTCTTAAAAAAATAAACCAAAAACCCTAAACCCTAAACTAAAACCTGAACCCTAAACCTAAAAACTAAACCCTAAACCCTAAACCCTAAACCTTAAACCCTAAAAACCCTAAACCATAAGCCTTAAACCCTAAACCCTAAAACCTTAAACCCTAAACCATAATCCCTAAAACCTAAACCCTAAACCCCAAACCCTAATACCTTAAACCTTAAAATCCTAAACCATAAACCCTAAACGCTAAACCCTAAACTCTAAAAAGCTAAAAATAGAAACCTAAATAAAGTAAAACCTAAACATAAAATAAATAAGAAAACTTAAACAAAAATAAAATAAAAAAAACCTAATCCAGAAGCTAAAAAAAAAATAAAATAAAAAAGTATAAACTAAACTAAAATGAAAACCTAAACTAAACAAAAAAATTAAATAAACTTAAAAGTGTAAAACCTAAATAAAATAAAAACTAAATGTAAAATAAAAAAAAATAACTTGAAATAATTTAAAATAAAAACTAAATAAAAACCTAAAAATAAAACCTAAAAATAAATAATAAATTAAACCTAAATGCTAAACTAAAAAAAACCTAAACCTAAAATAAAAATAAAATAAACCTAAACCTAAACTAAAATAAACTAAACTAAAATAAATAAAACCTAAACCTAAACCTAAACTAAGTAAAATAAAATAAACTAAAAATAAACTAAAAATAAAATCCAAAAAAAATCTAAAGTGAAAACCTAAAACCTTAACCTAAAAAATAAAATAAAAACATAAGCCTAAACCTAAAAAATAAACTAAAATAAAAAACCTAAACTAAAATAAATAAACCTAAAATAAATAATCTAAACTAAATAAAAATAAAAAAAAACAAAAAAAACAAATAATTAAAATAAATTAAAATAAATAAAAAATAAACTAAATAAACTATATAAACATAAACTTCCTAGTTTACTTAATTTAAAAAAAAACCATAAACCCTAAATTCAAAACCCTAAACCCTAAACTTACAACACTAAACCTTAAACCCTAAATCTTAAACCCTAAGCCTTAACCCTAAACCTCACACCCTAAAAGCATAAACCAAAAACTCAAAACCCTAAACCATAAAGCCTAAACCCTAACCATAAACCCTAAACCCAAAACCCCAAACCTAAACCTAAAGTAACTAAATAAATTAAAAAATAAACCTAATCTCTAAAACTTAATAAACCTAAACCTAAACCTAAACCCTAAGAATGGGCAGAACCTTGACAGAAGGAATATCACTATCAACCAGGTCAATGTAGATATGGCGGTGGAGGTGAAGGCAGAGGCGGCGATTATCGTAGTGGTGGTGGGGGATCTGGAGATGTTGGTGGATATGGAGGTTATGGTTGCAGTAGAGGTGGTTATAGAGGCGGGAGGTGCGACGTAGGTTAGAGCCGTGGTGGTGGCAGATAGAGAGATCAGGGATACGATGGTGGATCCTTCTACTCGAGAGGTCGGGGTGGTTCTGATGGGAACTGGAGAAACTGAAGAACGACCGATCCGATCTACTGCTTATGGAAATGTTTCTTTATAGTAGAGATGATTCTAGTTATCTAGTGTTTTTGAATTACTCTATGCATGCTCATTTTTATCTATGTCATCGCTTGTCTTAGAAAAATTGGTGTGTTACATAGTTGATGAAATCAAACATAAGAAATGTTGAAATTGAATTTGTTCTCTGTTAAAAAATAACCAAAAACTCTAAACCCTAAACTAAAATTTGAACCCTAAACCTAAAAGCTAAACCCTAAACCCTAAACCCTAAACTGTAAACCCTAAACAAACCTTCAACACTAAGCCCTAAACCCTAAACTATAAACCCTAAACCCTAAACCCTAAACCCTAAAAGCCTAAACCCTAAAACCCTAAACTAATGCTAAACCCTAAACCATAAATCCTAAAGTCTAAACCAAGAACCCTAAACTAACACTAAACCCTAAGCTAAAAAAAACCTAAACCTAAAATAAACAAAATAAAATAAATATAAACCAAAACTAATCTAAATAAATAATACCTAAATATAAACCTAAAATAAACTAAACCTAAACCATAAACTAAATAAAATAAAATAAACTAAAAATAAGGCTAAACCTAAACTAAAAAAGACTTAAAAATAAACCAAAAATAAAAACCTAAAAGCTAAACCTAAAAAAATAAAATCAAAACCTAAACCTAAACCTATAAATAAAATATAAAACCTAAACCTAAAAAATAAACTAAAATAAAAATCCTAAATAAAAATAAATAATCCTAAAATAAATAAACTAAACTAAATAAAAATAAAAAATAAACCTAAATAAAAATCTAAAATAAAATTGACTACGATAAATGAAAATTAAACTAAATAAATGTAAACCTACCAGTTTCTCTAATTATTTTTTTAAAAAACCTAAACCCTATACCCTAAACCCTAAATCCTAAACCCTAAACCCTAAACCCTAAAAGTAACCCTAAACCCTAAACACTAAAAAACCCAAAGCCCTAAACAAACCCAAAGCCCTAAACAAACCCTAAACCCTAAACTCTAAACCCTAACCCTAACCTTATGCCCTAAACCTTGTACCCTAAACCCTAAACCCTAAAATCCTAAACCATAAACCTTAAACTAACCAAAGCCTTAAACCCTAAACTAACCCTAAACCATAAACCTTAAAAAGCCTAAACCCTAAAGCCTAAATCCTAAACCCTAAACCCTAAACCCTAAAACCTAAAACCCTAAACCCTAAACCTTAAACCCTAAACCTTAAACCCTTAAAACCTAAAATCCTAAACCTAAATTAAATTAAACCTAAAAATAAAATAAAAAAACCAAAACTTAAATAAAATGAAAAATTAAAATAAAATAAAAAGCTAAACTAAAACCTAAACCTAAACCTAAAAATAAAATAAAATAAATAAAATACCAAACTAAATTAAAAAAATAAAATAAACTTAAGAATAGAAAACCTAAATAAAATATAAACAAAACATAAAATAAAAATAAAATAAACCTAAAATAAAATAAAATAAAAACTAAATAAAAATTTTGAACATAGAAAATAAACCTTAAAATAAAACCCAAAAATAAATAAAAAATTGAACCTAAACCCTAAACTAAAAAAAATAACTTATACCTAAAAGAAAGATGAAATAAATAAAATAAAATAAAACTAAACCTAAACTAAAATAAACTAAACTAAAATAAATAAAACCTAAATGTAAACCTAAAATAAACTAAACTTAAACCTAAACCAAAACTAAATAAAAGAAAATAAACTAAAAGTAAACCTAATCCTAAACAAAAAATAAACTCAAAAATAAACCTAAAATAAAAATCTAATACCTAAACTTAAAAAAATAAAATAAAAACCTAAGCCTAAACCTAAAAATAAAAAAAGAACCTTAACCTAAAAAATAAAATAAAAATAAAACTAAACTAAAAAATATACATAAACATGAACCTAAGCCTAAAAAATAAACTAAAATAAAAAACCTAAACTAAAATAAATAAACCTAAAATAAATAAACTAAAATAAGTAAAAATAAAAATTAACATAAATAAAAATAAAAAACAAAATAAACTCAATTAAATAATAAATAAACTTGATAAGCTTAAACCTATCGGTTTACTTAATTTAAAAATAAAAACCCCTTAAACCTTAAATCCTAAACCCTAAACCCTAATCCCTAATCCCTAAACCCTAAAACTAACCTTAAACCCTAAATCCCAAACCTACGACCCTATACCTACAACCCTAAACCCTAAACCCTAGAACCTAAAACCCTAAACCCTAAAACCTAAACCCTAAACCCAAAATCCCTATACCCTAAACCCGAAACCTTAAATCCTAAAATATTAAATCCTAAACCCTAAACCCTAAACCCTAAACCTTAAACCCTAAGCATTAAAACCTGCAACCCTAAACCCTAAACCCCAAACCCTAAACCCTAAACCCTAAACTAACCCTAAACATTAAGAATGGGTTGAACCATGATGGCAGGAACATCACAGTCAACTAGGCTCTATCTAGATCTCGTGGTGGAGGTGAAGGCGGAGGCAGAGGCGGCGAATATCATAGTGGTGGTGGGGCATTTGGAAGTGCTGGTGGATATGGAGGTGGTGGTTTGTAGTGGTGGTTATGGACGTGGGAGGAGCGAAAGAGGTTATTGCCATGGTGGTGGCGGAGGGAGAGATCAGGGATATCATGGCAGATCCCGCTACTTGAGAGGGGATGATGGGAACTAGAGAATCAAGAACCATCGATTGATCGTAGCTTATGGAACTATGTGTCTAGAGATGGTTCTACTTATCTATGGTTTTGATTTGCTCTATGGGTGCTCATTTTTGATCTATGTCATCGCTTGTGACTTAGAAAACTTGGGGTACTACTTGGTTGATGAAATCAAAAAGAAGAAATGTTGAATCTAAATTTATTCTCAATTAAAAAAAACCTTAAACCCAAAACTCTAAACCCTAAACCCTAAACCCTAAACTAAAACTAAAACATAAACCCTAAAACCTAAACCCTAAACCCCAAACCCCAAACCCCAAACCCCAAACCCTAAACCCTAAACCCTAAACTAACCCTAAACCCTAAACCCTAAACCCTAAAGCCAAAAAGCTAAAAACCTAAACCTAAAGTAAATAAAACCTAAAAATAAAATAAGTAAAAAACTAAACCAAAATAGAATAAAAAAATAAAATAAAATAAAAACATAAACTAAAACCTAAACCTAAACTTAAACCTAAACATAAACCAAAAAAAAAATTAAAAAAAAACTAAAATAAATGAAAACCAAAATAAAAATTTAAAAACCTAAATAAAATAAAAACTAAACTTAAAATAAAAATAAAATAAAATAAAAACTAAATAAAAACCTAATCCCTAAACTAAAAATAACCTAAAGTTAAAATAAAAATATAATAAACCAAATAAAATAAACTTAAACATAAACTAAAATAAACTAAACAAAATTAATAAAACCTAAACCTAAACCTAAAATCAACTAAACCTAAACTTAAACCTAAACCTAAACTAAATAAAATAAATTAAATTAAAAATAAACTTAAACCTAAAGTAAAAAATAAAACATAAAAATATACCTAAAATAAAAACCTAAAACCTAAACCTGAAAAACTAAAATAAAAACTTGAACTTGAACCTAAATATAAAAAATAAAACCTAAACCTAAAAAATAAAATAAAAATAAAACTAAACTAAAAATAAACCTAAACCTAAAGTTAAACTAAAATAAAAACTTTAAATAAAATAAATAAACCTAAAATAAATAAACTAAACTAAACAAAAATAATAAATAAAACTAAATAAAAATAAAACATAAAATAAACTCAAATAAATAATAAATAAACTAAATAAACCTAAACCTACTAGTTTACTTAATTTTTTTAAAAAACCCTAAACCAAAAATCTTAAACCCTAAACCCTAATCCTTAAAACTAACCCAAAACCCTAAACCTAGAACCCTAAACCTAGAACCCTAAACCCTAAACCCTAAACCCTAAAACCAAAAACCCAAAGCCCTAAACCCTAAACCCTAAACCCTAAACCATAAATCCTAAACCCTAAAACCCTAAACCCTAAACCCTAAATCCTTAAAACCTATACCCTAAACCTTAAACCTTAAAACCTTAAACCCTAATACCTAAGCCCTAAACCCTAAAACCTACAACCCTAAACCCTAAACCCCAAACCCTAAACCATAAACCATAAACTAACTGTAAACCCTAAACCCTAAACTAACCCTAAACCCTAAGAATGGGT
Source organism: Cymbidium sinense (assembly GCA_021442155.1). Lineage (NCBI taxonomy): Eukaryota > Viridiplantae > Streptophyta > Magnoliopsida > Asparagales > Orchidaceae > Cymbidium > Cymbidium sinense. The sequence goes on along the minus strand of CM038214.1, from coordinate 59,257,957 downwards.
AGAACTTTGAAGGTAGGAACATCATCATCAAGTAGGTGAAGTCTAGATCTAGTGGTGGAGGTGAAGGCAAAGTTGGAGGAAGAGGTGGTGATTATCACAGTGGTGGTGGGGGATCTAGGGGTGTTGATGGATATGGAGGTGGTGGTCAAAGCAGTGGTGGTTATGGGGGCGAGAGTAGCGACAGAGGTTACAATCATGGTGGTGAACGAGGGAGAGATCGAGGATATGATGGTGGATCCTGCTACTCGAGAGGCCAGGGTGGTTCTTATAGGAAATGGAGAAACTGAAGCATGATCGATCCGATCTGTTGCTTATGGAACTGTGTATTTATAGTAGAGATGATTCTACTTATCTAGGGTTTTTAATTTGCTCTATGGGTGCTCATTTTTTATCTATGTCATCCCTTGTGTCTTAAAAAGCTTAGGGTGCTACTTGGTTGATGAAATCAAAAAGAAGAAATGTTGAATCTGAATTTATTCTCTATTAAATAAAATCTTAAACTCTAAACCCTAAATCCTAAACCTTCAAAACCCTAAAACTTATTCCCAAAACCCTAAACCCTCAACCCTAAACCTTAAAACTATAAACCCTAAACCATAAAACTTACAACCTAAATGTTAAACCCTAAACTCCATACCATAAACCCTAAATGCTAAACTCTAAACTAACCTTAAACCCTAAACCCTAATCCTAAACCCTAAACCATAAACCTTGAGTAAATATGTCATTAGGAGTAGATCTAAAGAATGACCTAATCTAACATAGTTATGGTAGCTTAAGAAAATGTCTTCAAGAGACTTTCCCTTGAATATTAGAGATTTGAATACCTTAAACCCTAACCCTAAATCACACTATAATACCATATAATATAGTATAATGTAGCATCATATATTTGAGCATATAGTGATGTGTTTTTGGATGTTATAAGATGTTTTGAAATGTTTTAGTATATTATTGTATTATACTCTATAGTCTAAAATAATATAAATCATAAAAATATTGATTTAATAAATCAGTTAATGAAATTTGTTAAATTTGAAGTGGGAATTAGGTTGTAGTACCAAAGGTGTGTGTTGACCTCATTTTTAGAAGAGGTCATTTTAGCAATAAAATGATATCAAGTTCCAATAAGGATTTCCTACTTCAAATTTCAAAGTCACTATGCTCAGTAACTTAGGAAATACATTTTTGAGCTAAATCCAATTTACTTGGTTTTAAACATCCAACTTAAATTAGATCCATTGAATTAATGCAAATAAAATAAAAATTCAAAGTCAATCCTAAAGTCAACTCTAGTCAACCAAGAGTTGACTTAAGTAGACCCACTTGATCAAAAAGTCAACCCACTAAATTTAACTAAATTAAATCATCAAAAATATTTTAAATAATCAAATGAATATGTATGATCACAATAACAAAATAATTTGAGCCCATGAAGGCCTAGATTAGGTAAATTAAATCCCTTAAATCAAAATAACCTAAATAAGCCACATTGAACTCGAATTCAAGAGAAATCAAAATAACTTTAAATTGATTATCCTAAATCATATGGGGATGGTGATGGGACATAACCTAACTCCCTATTGGGTGTAGTTGGGTCAAATGGGTCATTTGACCCATAAGAAATTATGTTTAATTCACTTAACCCAATTTGGGTAAAGTGAGTTAAGCAAGACAAAAGAAATAAGGAAATTTCAAACCACTTCCAACCAAATCACATGGGATGGGGATAACACTTCCTTAAACCCTTCTAATGAAGGTTTATATCCCTAATAAAGCTACATAGACTTCTCTTGCATTATTGCATAAAATCCAAATAAGGAAAACTAATACAAGAAAAAGAATTGGAGAAGTCAAATTCCTTCTCCCTTCTTCCCAGTTCTTCATATAGAATAGTTGTAGGATGGAGAAGGAGTGCACTAGCTAGCTTCCAAGGTCCTTCATTATCAAAACTAACCAAGGAATAGCTAGGAAAGGGAATATAGCTTTCAACCATATAGGAAAACCCATAGAGAGACTTCTCCAAAGAAAATTTAACACACACACACCTTCACATATCAAAACCAAACCAAAATGAAATTTCCCCCTCCCCCCCAAGTGTCCTTAATTTCTACAAACCATCAAAACTAAAAAGAGTAATCAAGGGTTGGCTTAGGGAGCAATCTGCATGGAATTAACCTAATTCCTTTGGCAAGCAAGTTCGTTTCAAGCATTCAAAGCTCTAGGATCAATTGCAAGGCCAACTGTCCAAGGAATTGAGGTATGCCATTATTGACCTTAAGCTTTTTCTTCAAAAATTTGGTTATGGTTAGTTTAATAGGAAACGTGATATTCAAGTTGATCCAACCATATAGAATCATAGGATTTATTTCCATGATCATGTAGCACTTGAAATCATGTGATTTCATTACCTATATCAAAAGATATTAGCAAAATACTATCAATGGTCCTTGGCTCCCGCAGGAATTGAAGGAGACAATCTCTGCGTTATCTGATCCATGTATTTGGATCGAACGACCTAAATCTAGGTAGACCGTGAGATCCATTTCACCCTGTAGGAACCAAGGGATCGATCTGGACCGTTCGATCATTAATTGAACGATCCGTAAGTGATTTTTTTGACCGACGCTGCGTGGCACCACGCAATCAACTTTCGCGCCATGCGGGACGCCATGTAGGCTTGTCACGCGGGTACGCATCCCACATGGGACCCCCGACTTAAAAATTGTTAAATAACAATTTAAGTAATTTAAAAAATGCAAAAAACTTTTAAAAATTCATATAAAATCAAATATAAATCAAAAAATTACAAATAAAAGCTCCATGGATTCTTCTTGATGAGAGGAACCCATAGAAATTAAAATCCTCAATTTTTATGAGGTAATTTACCCTTAATTTAGGTTTAATTAAAAACATTAAAACCTAATTACTCTCAAATTAATAATCCAATTAATTTTAAACTTTGAGGAAAGGAAGTTAAGCATAAAATACACCTTAGGTGAATTTTTGGGGATTTAATTCTTTGAATTCAAGGGAAACTAAAATTTCATATGCTTAACCTTTTAATTAATTAACCTTTAATGAAATAATTAAGAAATATTGATCTAACAAACTTAAATAAACATAATAAACATTAATGAACATTAAAAAACTAATTGAACTTAATTAAAACTATCTGAACCTAATAATCATTAATTAACTCAATTAGGTAATTACAAGAATTAAATAATTCAATTAAATGACTTGAACTTAATTAAATCTTAATAAATCAACCAATTAACCCTTTATTATGACTACACCCTCATTGGAAAGGTATTCAGTGAAGAATAAAAAAAATCATTTAATGAATCTTAATAAATTAGGCTTAATTTAGGTTTGAATAAAATAATAAAAATTTTAATTACACCCTAATTACATCTCTAATCAAGCTAAAACTTTAGGAATATAAAATTGTCATGTACCTCTACTAGCCATAAATATTTTAAGTCCAAATAATCTCTGGATTAGGAGTTTTCAAATTTATAAATCCCTAAGTCAATGTTTATCAAAAATTATGTTAAAAAAATTAATTAACCTATTAAATAAAGGGATAATTCAAACTAATCTCCATTAAACATTAAGAAACTATTCAGAAACTTCTCTAAATATCCTAAGTCAATTAAAGTGATCAAATTCAATCTTAGGTTAATGAAATAAAACCATAGGTTAATAAAATTATTAATTAACTTAAATCTTAACCTTTGAATCAATGAAGTTTAATAAAATCATTCATCTCTAACAAATTTAAATAATGAATATAAAACCTAGGTTAATTAAATTAGATCAAACAATTAACCTAAGTGCTTTAGGTTAAGCATAATCCATGAACTAACCTAAGGGTTTAGGGTTTACAGTTAGGGTTTAGGATTTTTTTTAACTCAAATGATTCCATATCAAATAAGAAATTACCAAATCAAATAAGACAGTATCCTCTAACAACTAATAAAATAAGATAAAATAAAATACAATTAAAAAATCAGAAAAATAGTATTTCACAAAATGATTTAACTACTAGAGACAATAAAATTAGATTTTATAGAAGGCCAACAAAGCTTAGTTGAATAAACTGAAACCCTGTCATCATCAGATTCCTCAGTAGGCTCTTCCTTCTTATCTTCCACTACAGTAGCTAGAGTAGTGGCAGCAGCAGGAGTAGAAGATGCATAAGGTGTACTAACCACATCAAATTGGCATTCTTGTAAGAGTTCATGAACATATGGGGTGCTACAGCAAGGGTGGGATAAGAGAGGGCCAGTGAGATAGAAGCAGGCATTAAAAGGCCTACCAAAAACTTCTCAATGAGATCATCTTGAGTGAGGTCAAGCACCTCAGGACTGAACACCAAACAATCATCATATAGAGACTGGACAACAAGGCCATAATGATAATGGCCTAATCCCCAACTTAGCGAGGAGAGTAGCCTCTGAGGATCCAGACCAGTGTTGCTTGGAGGAACCCAACATCAATAGGTACATCAAGACCAACATGGGGAGGAGCACCAACTTTGTATTTTGCAACCTCTTCACTGACTTCTTTAAGATCACCTTTCATAAAAATTAGCTCAACTGGGGTTTAGGGTTTAAGGTTTTAGTGTTTATGCATTTAAGGTTTAGGGTTTATGGTTTAGGGTTAGAGTTTAAGGTATAAGATTTAGGGTTTAAGGTTTAAGGTTTAGGGTTTAAGGTTTAAGGTTTAGGGATTAGCATTTATGGTTTTTTAGAGTTTAGGGTTTAAGGTTTAGGGCTTAGGGTTGTAGATTTACTGTTGTAGATTTAGGGTTTAGGGTTTAGGGTTAGTTTTATTATTTAAGGTTTGGTGTTTAGGGTTTTGAATTTAGGATTTATGGTTTTTTCTTATTTTTTTTAAATTAAGTAAACCGATAGGTTTAGGTTTATTTAGTTTATTGTTTATTTATTTTAGTTTATTTTATTTTATATTTTTTAGGTTTATTTTTTATTTTTTTAATTTAGTTTATTTATTTTAAGTTTATCTATTTTAAGTTTAGGGTTTTCATTTTAGTTTATTTTTTAGGTTTAGGTTTAGGTTTAGGTTTATTTTTTAGTTGAGTTTTATTTTTATTATATTTTTAGGTTTAGGTTTTCTTTTTTAATTTTAGGTTTAGGTTTAGGTTTTTATTTTTTTTTAGTTTTAAGTTTTAGGTTTATTATTTTTGGTTTATTTTTAGGTTTTATTTTTTAGTTTAGGTTTAGGTTTATGTTTAGTTTATTTTATTTTATTTAGTTCAGGTTTAGGTTTAGGTTTTGTTTATTTTAGGTTTATGTTAAGGTTTTATTTATTTTAGTTTAGTTTATTTTAGTTTAGGTTTAGGTTTATTTTATTTCATTTATTTTATTTTTATTTTAGGTTTAGTTTTTTTTAAGTTTAGGGTTTATGTAATTTTATTTATTTATTTTTATGTTTATTTTTTTAGGTTTTGGTTTTAATTTAATTTAATTTAATTTAATTTATAGTTTATTTTATTTTTATTTTATGTTTAGTTTTTATTTTATTTAAGTTTTTTATTCTTAGGTTTATTTTATTTTTTAGTTTAGTTTAGGTTTTTATTTATTTTATTTTATTTTTATATTTTATTTTATTTAATTTTTAGGTTTAGGTTTTTATTTTTTATTATTTTTTATTTTATCTATTTTATTTTTCAATTTTATTTAGTTTAGGTTTAGGTGTTTAGGTTTTTAGGGATTAGGGTTTAGGATTTAGGGTTTAGGGCTTTATGATTTTAGGGTTTAAGTTTTAGGGTTTAGGGTTTAGGTTAGGGTTTAGGCTTTAAGGTTTAGGGTTTAGGCTTTAAGGTTTAGAGTTTAGTGTTTAGGCTTTAGGGTTTAAGGTTTTTAGGGTTTACGGTTTAGGGTTTAGGGCTTAGGGTTTAGTGTTTAGGGTTTGGGATTTAGGGTTTTAGGGTTTAGGGTTTAGGCTTTATGGTTTAGGGTTGTAGGTTCATTTTTTATTTTTGTTTATTTTTTTTAGGGTTTAGGATCTTCCTTCTTCTCTTCCAGTACAGTAGCTAGAGCAATCACAGCAGTAGGAGTAGTAGATGCATAAGGCGTAGCAACCACATAAAATTGGCATTCTTGTAAGCGTTCATGAACATATGGGGTGCTACAATAAAGGTGGGATAAGATGGGGCTAGTGAGAGAGAAGCAGCCATTAAAAGGCCTGTCAAAAACTTCTCAATGAGATCATCTTGAGTGAGGTCAAACACCTCAGGACTGAACACTGAACCATCATCATACAGAGACTGGACAACAAGGTCGTAAGATAATGGCCTAATCCCCAACTTAGGGAGAGCGACCTCGAGAGATCCGCACAGGTTGCGGAGGAACCCAACATCAATAGGTACATCAAGACCAACATGGGGAGGAGCACCAACTTTGTATTTTGCAACCTCTTCACTGACTTCTTTAAGATCACCTTTCATAAAAATTAGCTCAACTGGGGTTTAGGGTTTAGGGTTAAGGGTTTTAGTATTTATGCATTTAAGGTTTAGGGTTTAGGGTTAGGGTTTAAGGTATTGGGTTTAGGGTTTAAGGTTTAAGGTTTAGGGTTTAGGGTTTAAGGTTTAGGGATTAGCATCTATGGTTTTTTAGACTTTAGGGGTTAAGGTTTAGGGCTTAGGGTTGTAGGTTTACTATTGTAGATTTAGGGTTTAGTGTTTAGGGTTAGTTTTATTATTTAAGGTTTGGTGTTTAGGGTTTTGAATTTAGGGTTTATGGTTTTTTCTTATTTTTTTAAATTAAGTAAATCGATAGGTTTAGGTTTATTTAATTTATTTTTTATTTATTTTAGTTTATTTTATTTTATATTTTTGTTTAGGTTTATTTTTTATTTTTATTTTTAATTTAGTTTATTTATTTTATGTTTATCTATTTTAAGTTTAGGGTTTTCATTTTAGTTTATTTTTTAGGTTTAGGTTTAGGTTTAGATTTATTTTTTTAGTTGAGTTTTATTTTTATTATATTTTTAGGTTTAGGTTTTCTTTTTTAATTTTAGGTTTAGGTTTAGGTTTTTTTTTTTTAGGTTTTAGTTTTAGGTTTTTTATTTTTGGTTTATTTTTAAGTTTTATTTTTTAGTTTAGGTTTAAGTTTATGTTTATTTATTTTATTTTATTTAGTTTAGGTTTAGGTTTAGGTTTAGTTTATTTTAGGTTTATGTTTAGGTTTTATTTATTTTAGTTTAGTTTATTTTAGTTTAGGTTTAGGTTTATTTTATTTTGTTTATTTTATTTTTATTTTAGGTTTAGTTTTTTTTTTTAGTTTAGGGTTTATGTTATCTTATTTATTTATTTTTATGTTTATTTTTTTAGGTTTTGGTTTTAATTTAATTTAATTTAATTTAATTTATAATTTTTTTATTTTTATTTTACGTTTAGTTTTTATTTTATTTAAGTTTTTTATTCGTAGGTTTATTTTATTTTTTAGTTTAGTTTAGGTTTTTATTTATTTTATTTTATTTTATTTTTATATTTTATTTTATTTAATTTTTAGGTTTAGGTTTTTATTTCATATTTTTTTTATTTTATTTATTTTATTTTTCAATTTTATTTAGTTTAGGTTTAGCTTTTTAGGTTTTTAGGGATTTAGGTTTTGGATTTAGGGTTTAGGGCTTTATGATTTTAGGGTTTAAGGTTTTAGGGTTTAGGGTTTAGGCTTTAAGGTTTAGTGTTTAGGCTTTAAGGTTTACAGTTTAGTGTTTAGGCTTTAGGGTTTAAGGTTTTTAGAGTTTACATTTTAGGGTTTAGGGCTTAGAGTTTAGTGTTTAGGGTTTGGGGTTTAGGGTTTTATGGTTTAGGGTTTAGGTTTTATGGTTTAGGGTTGTAGGTTTAGGGTTTAGGGTTCATTTTTTATTTTTGTTTATTTTTTATTTTTAGGGTTAAGTGTTTAGGCTTTAGGGTTTAGGGTTCAAGTTTTAGTTTAGGGTTTTTGATTTTTGATTTTTTTTAATAGAGAACAAATTCAGATTCAGCATTTCTTTTTTTTTTTTTTGATTTTATCAACCAAGTAACGCCCCAAGTTTTCTAGGACACATGCGACAACATAAATAAAAAATGAGCATACATAGAGCAAATTAAAAACCCTAGATAACTAGAACTATCTCTACTATAAAGACAGTTCTGTAAGCAGCATATCAGATTGATCATTTTTAGTTTCTCCAGTTCCCATCATAACCACCCCAACCTCTGGAGTAGTAAGATCCACCATCATATCCCCGATCTCTCTCTCTACCACCACCATAGTTGTAACCTCTATCGCTCCTCTTACCTCCATAACCACCACTGCTCTAACCATCACCTTCATATCCACTAGCACATCCAGATCCCCCACCACCACTGTGATAACCACCGCCTCTGCCTTCGCCTCCAATGCCAGATCTAGATTGACCCTGGTTGATGGTGATGTTCCTAGGTTCTGCCCATTCTTAAGGTTTAGGTTTATTAAGATTTAGGGTTTAGGTTTATTTTATAATTTATTAAGTAACTTTAGGTTTAGGTTTAAGGTTAGGTGTTTAGAGTTGAGAGTTTAGGGTTTTAGGGTTTATACTTGAGGGTTTAGGTTTAAGGTTAGGGATTGAGGATTAGGGTTTTGGGTTTTTTATAGTTTAGGGTTAGCATAGGGTTTAGGGTTTGGGTTTTTTAGGGTTTAGGGTTAGTTTAGAGTTTAGGGTTTAGGTTTAGGGTTTAAAGTTTAGGGTTAGGGTTAGGGTTTACATTTTTGGGTTTTGGGTTTTGGGTTTTGGGTTTGTGGTTTAGGGTTTAAGATTAATTTAGGGTTTGGGGTTTAGGGTTTAGGGATTAGGGTTTTAGGTTTAGGGTTTAGGGTTTAGGATTAGTTTTAAGGTTTATGGTTTAACGTTTAAGGTTTAGGATTTAGGGTTTAAGGTTTAGGGTTTAGGGATTAAGGTTTAGGGTTTTTTCTTTAAATTAATTAAACTGATAGGTTTATGTTTATTTAGTTTATTTTTTTATTTATTTTAGTTTATTTTATTTTTTTATTTTTATTTAGGTTTATTTATTTATTTTTATTTAGTTTAATTTATTTATTTTAGGTTTATTTATTTTAGTTTAGGTTTTTTTATTTTAGTTTATTTTTCAGGTTTAGGTTTAGGTTTCTGCTTATTTTTTTTAGTTTAGTTTTATTTTTATTTTGTTTTTTAGGTTTATATTTTATTTTTTACTTTTAGGTTTAGGTTTAGGTTTTAGATTTTTATTTTAGGTTTATTTTTAGGTTTTATTTTTTAGTTTAAGTTTAGGTTTCTTTTTAGTTTATTTTATTTTATTTACTTTAGGTTTATGTTTAATTTATTTTAGGATTAGGTTAAGGTTTTATTTATTTTAGTTTAGTTTATTTTATTTTTATTTTAGGTTTAGTTTTTTTCTTAGTTTAGGGTTTGGGTTTTATTTTTTATTTTTTTAAGTTTTATTTTTAAATTTATTGTTTAGGGTTTAGAGTTTAGGGTTTTTGATTTAGGGTTTAGGGTTAGGGTTTAGGGTTTAGGGTTTAGGGTTTTTGGTTTTAGGGTTTATACCTTTAGGGTTTAGAGTTCAGGGTTTTGGGTTAGGGAGTAGGGTTTAGGGTTTAAGGTTTTTAGGGTTTTATTTAGGGTTTAGGATTTAGGGTTTAGTGTTTAGGCTATAGGGTTTAGGGTTTTTAGGAATTAGGATTTAAGGCTTAGGGTTTAGGGTTAGTTCAGGGTTTACGATTTATGGTTTAAGGTTTAGGCTTTAGCATTTAGAGTTTTTAGGGTTTAGGGTTTATGGTTAGTTAAGAGTTTAGGGTTTAGGATTTTAAGGTTTAGGGTTTAGGGTTTAGGGTTTAGGGTTTAGGGTTTAGGATTTAGGGTTCAGGGTTCAGGGTTTAGGGTTTATGTTTTTTTTTTAAATTAAGTAAACCGATAGGTTTAGGTTTATTTAATTTATTTAGTTTATTTTTTATTTATTTTAGTTTTTTTATTTTTTATTTTTATTTCATTTAGTTTATTTATTTTAGTTTATGTTTTTTAATTTTAGTTTATTTTTTAGGTTTAGGTTTAGGTTTATGTTTATTTTTTAGTTTAGTTTTATTTTTATTTTATTTTTTAGGTTTGCATTTTATTTTTTAATTTTATGTTTAGGTTTAGGTTTTTATTTTATTTTTGAAGGTTTAGGTTTTTGGTTTTTATTTTAGGTTTACTTCTAAGTTTTATTTTTTTAGTTTAGGTTTAGGTTTATTTTTAGTTTATTTTATTTTATTTAGTTCAAGGTTTAGGTTTAGGTTTAGGTTTTATTTATTTTAGTTTAGTTTATTTTAGTGTTAGTTTAGGTTTAAGGTTTAGATTTTTTTTTGTTACTTTAGGGTTTAGGTTTTATTTTTTATTTATTTTTAGGTTTTATTTTTAGGTTTATTCTTGAGGGTTTAGGGTTAAGGGTTTAGGATTTTAGGGTATATTCTTTTAGGGTTTAGGGTTTAGGGTTAGGGATTAGGGTTTAGGGTTAGGGATTAAGGTTTAGGGTTTAGGGTTTTTTAGGGTTTAGGGTTTCAGCTTTAAGGTTTAGGGTTTATGGTTTATTATTTAGGCTTTAGAGTTTAGGGTTTTTAGGGTTTAGGGTTTAGGGTTAGCTTAGGGTTTAGGGTTAGTTTAGCATTTATAAGGTTTAGGGTTTAGGCTTTAGGGTTAGTTAAGAGTTTAGGGTTTATCATTTTAGGGTTTAGGGTTTAAGGTTAGGGTTAGGGTTTAAGGTTTAGGGTGTAGGGTTTAGAGATGCAGGTTTAGGGTTGTAGGTTTAATGTTTTGAGTTTAAGGTTAGTTATAGGGTTTAAGGTTTAGGGTTTGGGATTCAGGGTTTAAGGTTTAGGGTTCAGGGTTTATGGTCTTTTTTTAAATTAACTAAACCAGTAGGTTTAGGTTTATTTAGTTTATTTTTTATTTATTTTAGTTCATTTTATTTTTTTATTTAGGTTTACTTTTTATTTTTATTTAGTTTAGTTATTTATTTTAGTTTAAGTTTTTTTATTTTTATTTATTTTTTAGGTTTAGGTTTATTTTTATTTTATTTTTTAGGTTTAGGTTTTATTATTCAATTTTAGGTTTAGGATTAGGTTTTTATTTTATTTTTTTAGGTTTAGGTTTTAGGTTTTATTTCAGGTTTATTTCTTGGTTTTATTAGTTTAGGTTTAGGTTTATTTTAATTTATTTTATTTTATTTAGTTCAGGGTTTAGGTTTAGGTTTAGGTTTTATTTATTTTAGTTTAGGTTAAGGTTATGCTATTTTGTTCATTTTTGGCTTAGTTTTTTTTAGTTTTGCGTTTAGGTTTTATTTTTAATTTATTTTTAGGTTTTATTCTTAGTTTTATGGTTTAGGTTTTGGTATTTATTTAGTTTTATTTTATTTTATTTTAGGTTTATTTTATTTATGTTTTGTTTTATTTTATTTAGGTTTTATTTTAGTTTATTTTAAGTTTTTATTTTATTTTATTTTAAGTTTAAAATTTTAGGTTTTTATTTCATTTTATTTTATTTTATTATTTTATTTAAGTTTAGGTTTTTATTTATTATATTTTTTGGTTTTATTTAGTTAGCTTTAGATTTTTTAGGTTTTTACTGTTTAGGGTTTAGGATTTAGGGTTTAGGGTTTGGGGTTTAAGGCTTAGGGTTTAGGTTTCAGCTTTTAGGATTTATGGTTTAGGGTTTAGGGTTTAAGATTTAGGATTTTAGGTTCTAGGGTTTAGGGTTTAGGGTTTAGGGTTTAGGGTTTAGGTTTAGAATTTTATTTATTTATTTATTTATTTTTGGTTTTGGGTTTAGGGTTTAGGGATTTTTTATAAATTAAGTAAACTTTTTGGTTTATGTTTATTTAGTTTAATTAGTTTATTTTTAATTTATTCTAGGTTAATTTATTTTAACTTTGGTTTTATAATTTAGTTTATTTTTTAAGTTTAGGTTAAGGTTTATGTTTATTTTTTAGTTTATTTTTATTTTTATTTTATTTTTTAGGTTTAGGTTTTATTTTTAATTTTTAGTTTTAGGTTTAGGTTTTTATTTTACTTTTTAGGTTTAGGTGTTAGGTTTTTATTTTAGGTTTATTTTTAGGTTTTATTTTTTCGTTTAGGTTTAGGTTTATTTTTAGATTATTTTAATTAATTTAATTTAGGGTTTAGGTTTAGTATATTTTAAGTTTAGGTTTAGATTTATTTATTCTAGTTTAGTATATTTTAGTTTAAGTTTATGTTTATTTTATTTTATTTATTTCAAGTTTAAATTTTTTTTTAGTTTAGGGTTTAGGTTTTATCTTTTATTTATTTGTAAGTTTTTTAGGGTTTTTTTAGGTTTCTTTTAGGTTTAGTTTTTTATTTAATTTTAAGTTTATTTTATTTTTATTTTAAGTTTAGTTTGTATTTTATTTAGGTTTTTTATTTTTAGGTTTATTTTATTTTTTAATTTAGTTTAGGTTATGATTTATTTTATTTCAATTTAGTTTTAATTTTCTTCTATTTTTAGGTTTAGGTTTAGGTTTAGGTTTTAGTTTAGGTTTTATTTTATATTATTTTTCTATTTTATTTAGGTTTAAGTTTTTATTTATTTTATTTTAAGTTTATTAAGTTTAAGTTTAGGATTTTAGGGATTAGGGCTAGGGTTTAGGGTTTAGGCTCTAAGGTTAAGTGTTTGGGCTTTAGGGTTTAGGTTTCTTTTGATTTTGGGTTTAGGGTTTAGGGTTACTATAAGGTTTTTGGTTAGATTAGGGTTTAGGGTTTAGGTTTTAGGCTTTAGGCTTTAGGGATTAGGGTTTATAGTTAGTTTAGGGTTTAAGGTTTAAGGTTTTAGGATTTATGGTTTAAGGTTTAGGGTTTAGGATTAGGGTAGTGTTTAAGGTTTAGGGTTTAGGGTTTAGGTTTTACTTTATGTTTTAGTTTATGTTTTGGGTTTAGGTAGTATTTAGGGTTTAGGATTCTTTTAGGTTTAGGTTTAGGTTTAGGTTTTAGTTTATATTTTATTTTATTTTAATTTATTTTAGTTTAGGTTTTATTTATTTTATTTTTTAGGTTTTATTCAGTTTAGGTTTAGGTTTTTAGGTTTTTAGGGTTTAGTGTTTAGGGTTTGAGGTTTATGATTTAAGGTAATAGGTTTTATGGTTTAGGGTTTAGGGTTATTTTTTTGGGTTTAGGGTTTAGGGTTTAGGCTTAGGTTTTTTTTTTCTTTTTTTTATTTTTTTAAATTAAGTAAACTAGTTGATTTAGGTTTATTTAGTTTATTTTATTTATTTATTTTAGTTTTTAATTTGATTTAAGTTTTTTAAATTAAGTAAACTAGTTGGTTTGGGTTTATTTAGTTTTATTTATTTATTTAGTTTATTTTTAGGTTTTGTATTTTAGTTTATTTTTTAGGTTTAGGTTTATTTTTTAGCTTAGTTTAGTTTTTATTTTACTTTTTATGTTTTGGTTTTATTTTTTATTTTTAGGTTTAGGTTTAGGTTTTTTTTATTTTATTTTTTAGATTTAGGTTTTGGGTTTTTATTTTAGGTTTATTTTTAAGATTTATATTTTAGTTTAGGATTAGTTTTATTTTTAGGTTTTTTTATTTTATTTAGTTTAGGTTTAGGTTTAAGTTTAGTTTATTTTAGGTTTAGGTTTAGGTTTTATATAATTAGTTTAGTTTATCTTAGTTCTCGCCTCTCGAGTAGCGAGATCCACCATCATATCCCTGATCTCTCCCTCCCCCCAGTGTAACCTCACTCCTCACCTCCATGTCATGCTTGCTCCACCACCTCCATATCCACCAGCAGCTCCATATCCCTCACCACCACTACGATAACCACCACCTCCACTGTCGCATCCACCACCAGATCTGGACTGAGCCTAGTTGACGGTGATGTTTTGGCTGTCAAGGTTCTGCCCATTATTAGGGTTTAGGTTTAGGTTTAGGTTTATTAGGTTTAATTTTTAATTTATTTAGTTACTTTATGTTTAGGTTTAGGGTTTGGGGTTTAGGGTTTAGGGTTAGGGTTTAGGGTTTAAGATTTAGGGTTTATGGATTTTTAGGGTTTAAGGTGTGGGTCTAGGGTTTTGGGTTACAGGTATAGAGTTTAGTGCATAGCATTTAGGGTTTAGCATTTAGGATTTAGGGTTTAAGTTTTTTTTAAAAAAAATTAAGTAAACTGGTAGGTTTAAGTTTATTTAGTATATTTAGTTTATCTTATTTTTTATTTTTCTTAATTTACTCTAATTTTTATTTTTATTTAGGTTTATTTTTTAATTTAGTTTAGTTTTTTATTCTAGTTTAGGTATTTTATTTTAGTTTTTTTTAGGTTTAGGTTTAGGTTTATTTTTTAGTTGAGTTTTATTTTTTAGTTTTAGGCTTAGGTTTAGGTTTTTATTTTATTTTTTTAGGTTTAGGTTTTAGATTTTAGTATTTTATTTAGGTTTAGGTTTATTTTTAGTTTCTTTTATTTTATTTAGTTTAGGTTTAGGTTTAGGTTTTATATATTTTAGTTTAGTTTATTTTAATTTAGGTTTAGGTTTATTTTTTAGGTTTAGGTTTTTATTTAGTTTTAATTTTCATTTATTTTTTATGTTTAGTTTTATTTTATTTAGGTTTTATTCTTAGGTTTATTTTATTTTATTTTGTTTAATTTATGTTTTTTATTTATTTTATTTTATTTTATTTTTCTCATGTTTAGGTTTAGGTTTTATTTTATTTTATATCTTTATTTTATTTAGGTTTAGGTATTTATTTATTTATTTATTTTATTTTTAGATTTTATTAAGTTTAGGTTTTTAGGTTTTTAGGGTTTAGGGTTAGGGTTTAGGGTTTTAGGGTTTAGGGTTAGGGTTAGGGTTTAGGGTTTAGGGTTTAGTGTTTGGGCTTTAAGGTTTAAGGTTTTTAAGGTTTAGGGTTTAGAGTTTAGTGTTTAAGGTTTAGGGTTAACTTAGGGTTTAGGGTTAGATTAGGGTTTAGGGTGTAGGGTTTAAGGTTTTTAGGATTTAGGTTTAGGGTTTATGGTTTAAGGTTTTAGGGTTTAGGGTTGAGGGACTATGGTATAGTATTTAGGGTTAGGGTTAGGGTTTTGTGTTTAGGGTTTAGGGTTTAAGGTTTATGGTTTAGGATTGTAGGTGTAGGGTTTAGGGTTAGTTTAAGGGTTTAGGGTTTAGGATTTAGTGTTTAGTTTTTAGGGTTTATGATTTAGTGTTTAGTGTTCATGGTTTAGGGTTTAAGTTTTTTTTAGAATAATTAAGCAAACTTTTAGGTTTAGGTTTATTTAGATTATTTTATATATTTATTTAATTTGATTTTTTATTTTTATTTAGTTTAGTTTATTTATTTAATGTTTATTTATTTTAGTTTAGGCTTTTTATTTTAGTTTAGTTTTTAGGTTTATGTTTAGGTTTATGTTTATTTTTTAGGTTTAGGTTTTATTTTTTATTTTTAGGTTTAGGTTTTATTTTTTATTTTTAGGTTTAGGTTTAGGTTTTTATTTTAATTTTTTAAGTTTGCATTTTAGATTTTTATTTAAGGTTTATTTTTAGGTTTAGGATAATTTTTAGTTTATGTTATTTTATTTAGTTTAGGGTTTATGTTTAGTTTTTTTTTAGGTTTTGGATTAGGTTTTATTTATGTTAGTTTAGTTTATTTTAGTTTAGGTTTAAGTTCTTTTTATTTTATTTATTTTATTTTTATTTTAGGTTTAGATTTTTTTTTTAGTTTATGGTTTAAGATTTATTTTTATTTATTTTAAGTTTTATTTTAGTTTTAGTTTTTTAGGTTAAGGTTTTATTTAGTTTTATTTTATTTTACTTTAGGTTTACTTTATTTATATTTTACCTTTAGGTTTTATTTTAGATAGATTTTTTTTTATTTTTAGGTTTATTTTATTTTTTAGTTAAGTTTAGGTTTTATTCATTTCACTTTAGCTTATTTTTTTATTTTTTATTATTAAGTTTAGGTTTGGGTTTTAGTTTAGGTTTTTATTTTATTTTACTTTTTTGTTTTATTTAGGTTTAGTTTTTTTTTAGGTTTCATTTAGTTTAGGGTTAGGTTTTTAGGTTTTTAGGGTTTAGGCTTTATGGTTTACGATTTAGGGTTTAGGGTTTAGCATTTAGTGTTTAGGGTTTTAGGGTTTAAGGTTAAGGGTTTAGGATTTAGTGTTTAGGGTTTTATGGTTTAGGGTTTAGGGTTTGGGATTTAGGGTTAGTTTTAGGGTTTAGGGTTTACGGTTAGGGTTTATTTTTATTTTTTTTATTTTTTAGTTTTTCAAAATTAAGTAAGCTCGTAAGTTTACATTTTTTAGTTTATTTTATTTATTTATTTTAGTTTATTTTATTTTTTATTTTATTTAGGTTAATTTTAAGCTTTATTTAGTTTAGTTTATTTATTTTAGTTTTATTTATTTTAGTTTAGATTATTTAGTTAGTTTATTTTTTAGGTTTAGGTTTAGGTTTAGGTTTAAGTTTTTTTTTGTTTACTTTTATTTTTATTTTATTTTTTTAATTTAGGTTTTAGATTTTTATTTTAGGTTTCTTTTTAGGTTTTATTTTTTAGTTTAGGTTTAGGTTTATTTTTAGTTTATTTTATGTTTAATTTATTTTAGGTTTCGGTTAAGGTTTTATTTATTTTAGTTTAGTTTAATTTAGTTTAGGTTTAGGTTTATTTTATTTTTATTTTAGGTTTAGGTTTTTTTTAGTATATGGTTTAGGTTTTCTTTTTTATTTATTTTTAGGTATGCTTTTTAGATTTATTTTGTAGGTTTAGGTATTTATTTAGTTTTTATTTTATTATATTTTAAGTTTATTTTAATATTATTTTAAGTTTAGTTTTTATTTTATTTAGGTTTTCTATTTTTTAGTTTAGTTTATGTTCTTATTTATTTTCTTTTTAGGTTTAGGTTAAGGTTTTTATTTCTATTTTATCTTATTTTGGTTTAGGTTTTTTATTTATTTTATTTTTAAGGTTTTATTTAGTTTAGGTTTAGGTTTTTAGCTTTTTAGGGTTTAGGGTTTAGGGATTAGTGTTTAAGGTTTTTCCTTTTTTTGGTTTACAATTTAGGGTTTATAGTTTAGCGATTTAAGTGTCAAGGGTTTAGGGTTTAGGGTTTAGGTTTTAGGTTTATGGTTTAGGTATTAGTTTAGGGTTTATGGTTTTTTTTTAAAGTGAACAAATTCAGTTTCAACATTTTTTCTTTTTGATTTCATCAACTAAGTAACACACCAAGTTTTCTATGACATAGGTGACGACATAGATCAAAAATGAGCATGTACAGAGTAAAACAAAAACCCTAGATAACTAGAATTGTCTCTACTATAAAGACATGGTTCCATAAGTAGCAGATCAGATTGGTCGTTCTTCAGTTTCTCTAGTTCCCATCAGAACCACCCTGGCCTCTTGAGTAGCGGGATCTAACATTATATCCCTAATCTCTCCCTCCACCACCACGACGGCTGTAACCTCTGCGCTCCTCCCACCTCCATAAGCACCACTGCTCTGACCACCACCTCCATATCCACCAGGACCTCCAGATCCTCCACCACCACTACGATAATCACCTCCTCCGCCTTCCCCTCCATCATCAGATCTAAACTGAGCCTGGTTGACATTGATGTTCCTACCGTCAAGGTTCGGCCCATTCTTAGGGTTTAGGTTTCGGTTTAGGTTTATTAGCTTTTAGGGTTTAAGTATACTTTTTAATTTATTTAGTTACAATAAGTTTAGGTTTAGGGTTTGGGATTTAGGGTTTAGGGTTTAGGGTTTATGCTTTTAGGGTTTAGGGTTTAGGTTTTGGGTTTAGGGTTTTGGGTTTTTTAGGGTGTAGGGCTTAGGGTTGTAGGTTTAGGGTTGCAGGTTTAGGGTTTAGGGTTTAGAATTTAGGGTTTAAAATTTTCTTTTTTAAAAATAAATTAAGTAAATAGATAGGTTTAGGTTTTATTAGTTTATTTTTTATTTATTTTAATTTACATTATTTTTTATTTTTATTTAGGTTTATTTTTTATTTTTTATTTTGTTTAATTTATTTATTTTAGGTTTATTTATTTTAGTTTAGGTTTTTTTTCAGTTTATTTTTTAGGTTTAGGTTTAGGTTTATGTTTTTTTTAGTTTAGTTTTATTTTTATTTTATTTTTTAGGTGTAGGTTTTACTTTATATTTTTAGGTTTATATTTACGTTTTTATTTTATTTTTTATGGTTTAGGTTTTAGGTTTTATTTTTTAGTTTAGGTTTAGGTATCTTTTTTTATTTTATTTTATTTAGTTTAGGTTTAGGTTTAGTTCACTTTAGGTTTACGTTAAATTTTATTTACTTTAGTTTAGTTTATTTTAGTTTAGGTTTAGGTTTATTTTATTTTGTTTATTTTAGGTTTAGGTTTTTTTTTAGTTTAGGGTTTAGGTTTTATTTTTATTTATTTATAAGTTTTATTTTTAGGATTACTTTTTAGGTTTAGGTTTTTATTTAATTTTTATTTTATTTTATTTTAGGTTTATTTTATTTTTATTTTACTTTTGGGTTTTATTTTATTTAGGTTTTTTATTTTTATCTTTATTTCATTATTTAGTTTAGTTTAGGTTTTTTTATTTTATTAGTTTTTTTTATTTTTATTTTTAGGTTTAGGTTTAGGTGTTAGTTTAGGTTTTTTTATTTTTATTTTATTTATGCTTAGGTTTATTTATTTATTTTATTTTTAGGTTTTATTTGGTTTTGGTTTAAGTTTTTAGGTTTTTAGGGTTTAGGGTTTAGGGTTTAGGGTTTAGGGTTTTAGGGTTTAGGGTTTAGGGTTATGGGTTTAGGATTTAGGGTTTAGGGTTAAGGGTTTAAGGTTTAGGGTTTTTTTAAAAAAAAATTAAGCAAACTAATAGGTTTAGGTTTATTTAATTTATTTTAATTTATTTAATTTATTATTTTTATTTTGGATTATTTTTTCTTTTTTGTTTAGTTTTATTTATTTATTATAGATAGATTTATTTATTTTAGTTTATTTTTTAGGTTTAAGTTTAGGTTTATGATTACTTTTTAGTTTATTTTTAATCTTATTTTATTTTTTAGGTTTAGGTTTTGTTTTTTATTTTTAGGTTTAGGTTTAGGTTTTTATTTTGTGTTTTCAGGTTTATGTTTTAGGTTTATTTTTAGGTTTTATTTTTTAGTTAAAGTTAAGGTATATTTTATTTTATTTAGGTTTTTTATTTTTAGGTTTATTTTATTTTTTATTTTAATTTAGGTTTCTATTTATTTCAATTTAGTTTAGTTTTAATTTTTTTTTTAGGTTTAGGTTTAGGTTTTAGTTTAGGTTTATATTTTATTTTATTTTATTTTATTTACGTTAAGATTTTTTATTTATTTTCTTTTTAGATTTTATTTAGTTTAGGGTTAGGTTTTTAGGTTTTTAGGGTTTATGGTTTATGGTTTAGGATTTGGGGTTTAGGGTTTGGGTTTAGGGTTGTAGGATTTAAAGTTTATGGTTTAGAGTTTAGGGTTTAGGGTTTTAGGATTTAAGGCTTAGGGTTTAGTGTTTAGTGTTTTAAGGCTTAGGGTTTATGGTTGAAAATTTAGTCTTTAGGGTTTAGGATTTAGGGTTAGTTTTAGTTTAGGGTTAGGGTTTTTTATTTTTTTATTTTTTATTTTTTTTTTAAAATGCTGGAAGGTTTAGGTTTATTTAGTTTATTTTTATTTATTTTAATTTATTTTATTTTTTCTATTTATTTAGGTTGATTTTAACTTTTATTTAGGTTTATTTAGTTTATTTATTTTAGTTTTATTTTTTAAGTTTTGGTTTTTTATTTTAGTTTATTTTTTAGGTTTAGGTTTAGGTTTTTGTTAGTTTTATTTTTATTTTATTTTTTTACATTTGGTTTTATTTTTTATTTTTAGATTTAGGTTTAAGTTTTGATTTTATTTTTTTTAGGTTTATGTTTTAAGTTTTTATTTTAGGATTATTTTTATGTTTTGTTTTTAATTTAGGTTTAGGTTTATTTTTAGTTTATTTTATTTTATTTAATTTAGCTCTAGGTTTAAGTTTAGTTTATTTTAGGCTTAGGTTTAGTTTATTTTAATTTAGTTTATTTTAGTTTAGGTTTAGGCTTATTTTATTTTGATAAGTTTTCTTTAGTTTGGGTTTTTTTTTCTTTTTAGGTTTTATGGTTTATCTTTAGGTTTAGATTTTATTTAGTTTTATTTTATTTTATTTTAGGTTTATTTTATTTTATTTTAATTTAGTTTTATTTGTTTAGGTTTTAGTTTTTATTTTATTTTAGGTTTAAGTTTTAGTTTATGTTTTATTTTATTTTGGTTCTTATTTATTTTATTTTAAGTTTATTTAGTTTAGGATTAGATTTTAGCTTTTAGGGTTTAGGGATCACCTGGCCTGGGCTTTGAGAGAGAGTTTAGGGAGCTGGAGTTGGTGGATTTAGGCTTTGGTAGGTGTGGTGAGTTTAGTTTAGGGTGGATAGGGCTTGAGGGTTTAGGGTTTATGTTTTAGGTTTAGGGAGGGTTTAGGGTGTTAGAGTTTGTTTTTTAGGGTTTGTGGTTTAGGTTTAGGGTTTTTCTAAAGTTTTAGTTGGGGTTAAGATTTTAGTTTAGGGTTTTTGGATTTTGTTTTTTTTTTTACAGAGAGTAAATTCATGTTCAACATTTCTTCTTTTTGATTTTATCAACGAAGTAACACACCAAGTTTTCTAAGACACAAGCGACGATGTAGATAAAAAAGGAGCATAGAGCAACTCGAAAACCATAGATAACTGTAACCATCTCTACTATAATGATAGTTTCATAAGTAGTAGATTGATCGACAATTCTAGTTTTATTTTATTTAGGTTTATTTTATTTTTAGTTTATTTAGGTTTTTTTATTTATTTTATTTTATTTTATTAATTTATTTTATTTTATTTTTTAGGTTTAGATTTTAGTTTAGGTTTTAATTTTACTTTATTTTTTTTATTTTATTTAGGTTTAGGTTTTATATATTTTATTTTTGGTTTTTAGTTTATGTTTAGGTTTAGGTTTTAGGGTTTAAGGGGTTTAGGGTTTAAGGTTTAGGGCCTAGGGTTTAGTGTAGGCTTTAAGGTTTAGGGTGGGGTTTAGGGATAGGCTCAGGTAGGTTTCACGATTTAGTGTTTAGCTTTAAGGATTATGGTTTTTATTTAGGGTTTAGGATTTATGGTTAGCTAGTGATTAGGGTTTTTAATTAAGTAACCCGACAGTTTAGGTTTATTTAGTTTATTTTTTATTTATTTTAGTTTATTTATTTATTTATGTTTATTTTTATTTTTATTTAATTTAGTTTATATATTTGGGTTTATTTATTTTATTTTAGGTTTTATTTCACTATATTTTATAGTTTAGGTTTATTCTTAGTTGATTTTAACTTTAACATTATTTAGGTTTAGGTTTTATTTTATTAAGGTTAAGGTTTTTATTTTATTTTGATTTTGGATTTTTAATTTTGGTTTAATTTTTGTTGGTTTAGGTTTTTTTAGTTTATCTTATTTTATTTAGTTTAGGTTTAGGTTTAGATTTAGTTTCTTTAAGTTTAGGTTTAAGTTTTATTTATTTTAATTTAGTTTAATTTATTTTAGGCTTAGTTTATTTTATTTTTGTTTTAGGTTTAGGTTTTTCTCTAGTTTAGGGTTTAGGTTTAAATTTTAGGTTTATTTTATATGTTTAAGTTTTTATTTAGTTCTTATTTTATTTTATTTTAAGTTTATTTTATTTTTATTTTATGTTTAGTTTTTACTTTATATAGGTTTTATTCTTAGGTTTATTTTATTTTAAGTTTAGTTTTAGTTATTATTTATTTTATTTCTTATTTATTTTTTTTAGTTTATTTTTTTTTATTTTAGGTTGAGGTTTAGTTTAGTTGTTTTTTTATTTTTTTTATTTTAGGTTTAGATTTTATTTATTTAATTTTATGTTTTATAGTTTAACTTAGGTTTAGGATCTAGTGTTTGGGCTCAGAGGCCCAGTGGCCTTGGTAGGGTTAGGGTTTCCTAGGGCCCAGGATGTCAGGGCCCAGTGGTTAGCCTGGGCCCAAGCCCAGTTTTAGTTTAGTGTTTAGCCCAGGTCTTTGTTAGGCCAGGGTTAGTCAGTTTAGGTTGCCCAGGTAGTTATTTAGGGCCCAGGAGCCTGGTATTTTTAGTGGCCCAGTTTCCCAGTCAGTGGCCAGGGCCTAGGGCCTGTGGCCCAGGGTTCACTATTTGGAGGGTCAGTGGCCTGGATCTAGAGTCAGGGTGGTCAGTTTAGGGTTTAGGGTTTGGCCTGGTTTTAGGGTTTTAGATTAGTGGGGTTAGTTTAGGCCTTTAGGATTTAGGGTCAGTGTTTTTAATTTTCTTAATTTTGTTTTTTTTTAAATTAAGTAAACTAGAAAGTTTAGGTGAATTTAATTTATTTTTTATTTATTTTAGTTTATTATTATTATTATTATTATTATTAGTTTATTTTTATTTTTATTTTATTTAGTTTATTTATTTTAGTTTAGATTTTTAAATAGTTTATTTTTTGTGGGTTTAAGTTTATATTTTTTAGTTTAGTTTTATTTTTTATTTTATTTTAGGTTGAGGTTTATTTTTATTTTAGGTTTAGGTTTAGGTTTAGGTTTAGGTTTTAAGTTTATTTTAGGTTTATTTTAGGTTTTATTTTTAGTTTAGTTTTAAGTTTAATTTTAGATTATTTTATTTATTTAGAGTCATTTAGTTTAGTTTATGTTTTATTTATTTTAGTTTAGTTTTTTTTTTAGTTTAGGTTTAGGTTTATTTTATTTTATTTTAGGTTTAAGTTTTGGTTTTATTTTTTTATTTATTTTAGGTTTATTTTAGCTTAGTTTTATGTAGTTTTATTTTATTTTATTTTAGGTTTAGTTTTATTTATTTAGATTTCTTTTAATTAAGTTTAGTATTTTTTATTTATTTTATCTTAGTGGCATTTATTTATTTTATCTTTAGATTTAGGTTTTATTTTGGTTTAGGTTTTAGTTTATTTTATCTTTATTTTTATTT
The DNA here is from genome assembly GCA_021442155.1 of Cymbidium sinense. Lineage (NCBI taxonomy): Eukaryota > Viridiplantae > Streptophyta > Magnoliopsida > Asparagales > Orchidaceae > Cymbidium > Cymbidium sinense. The sequence continues at coordinate 59,234,962 of CM038214.1, read as the reverse complement.
TTATCTTTTTAGCATTAACCATCTTTATTTTAGGTTTTATCTGTTTATGATCAGGTTTCTTTAGCCTGTGGTTTATTATTTTGGTTTAGGGCTCAGTTTTGGGTTTAGGAGCCTTTATGTTTAAAGCTCATTACTCAGGCCTGAGGGTATGGTGTAGGTGGCCCAGCCTTTTTTGGGTTTAAGGTTTAGGGTTTAGGGTTTTGGGTTTTGGGTTTTGGGTTTAAGGTTTTGGGTTTAGGGTTTAGGGTTTAGGCATTAGGGTTTTAGGGTTTATGGTTTAAGACTTAGGGCTTTTAGGGTTTATGATTTATTTTGTGGTTTAGTTTTGGTTTAGGTTTAAGTTTGTGGTTTAGTGTTTTGTGGGTTTAGGTTTAGTTTATGTTTTAGTTTAGTTTAGGTTTTAGGTTTAGGGTTAAGGTTTTAGTTTTGGGTTTAGGATTTAGGATTTAGGTTTTAGGTTTAGGGTTCAAGTTTTAGTTTAAGGTTCAGATTTTAATTTAGGGTTTTTGGTTTTTTCTTTTTGTTTAGCAGAGAGTCAATTCAGATTCAACATTTCTTCTTTTTGATTTCATCAACCAAGTAACACACCATGTTTTCTAAGACATAAATGATGACATAAATAAAAAATGAGGACGTATAGAGCAAATCAAAAATCCTAGATAACAGAACTCTCTAAGAAGATAGTTTCCGCCAGTAGATCTTTATTATTCAGCTTTATTTTATTTTATTTAGGTTTTATTTATTTTATTTTTTTATTTATTTTATTTATTTTATTTTAGTTTAGTTTAGTGTTTTATTTATTTTTCTTATTTGATTTAGTTTAGGTTTTATATTTTTATTATTTTATTTTATTTTGTTTAGGTTTAGGTTTTAGTTTTTTTTTGGGTTTTATTTAGGGTTTACTAGAGAGTTTGGGTTTGTATTTAGGGTTTTAAGCTTTAGGGTTTGTGGTTTAGGATTTAGGGTTAGGTTTAGTGGGTTAGGGTTCTTTTAAATTAAATAAATCAATTGGTTTACCTTTTATTTAGTTTGTTTTATTTCAGTTTATTTTATTTTTATTTTATTTATGCTTAATTTTATTTTTTATTTAGTTTAGTTTATTTATTTTAGGTTTATTTATTTTAGTTTAGGTTTTATTTTAGTTTATTCTGTGTAGGTTTAAATTTAGGTTTATTTTTAGTTGAGGTTTGTTTTTATGTTTAGGTATTATTTTTATTTTAAGTTTTAAGTTTAGGTTTTATTTTATTTTGTGTGTTGGTTTTAGGTTTTATTTTTAAATTAGGTTTAGGTTTATTTTTTATTTTATTTTATTTAGTTTATGTTTAGGTTTAGTTTACTTTAGGTATAAGTTTAGGTTTTATTTTTATAGTTTAGTTTATTTTATTTTAGGTTTAATATTTATTGTTTTATTTTTATTTTTTATTTTTTTTTTTTAGTTTGGGGATCATGTTATTTTTTTTTTATTTATTTTTTTTTTTTTAGGTTTAGGTTTTATTTAGTTTTTTTTCATTTTATGTTAGTTATTTTTAAGTTTAGTTTACATTTAATTTTTATTTTAGGATTTTTATTAGCTATTTTATGAGTTTAGTTTATATTTTATTTACTTTAAATTTTATTTTATTTTGTTTATTTATGTAGGTTTAGGTTTAGTTATTTTATTTATTTTATTTTATTTAACAAGGTTTTATTTATTTTGTTTGGTTTATTTAGTTTAGTTTAGGTTTTGGATAGGGTGAGGAGGGAGGATTGGGAGGTTTAGGGTTAGGCCAGGGGTTAGGGTTTAGGGTTTATGAGTGTAGGGTTTGTGGGAGTTTAGGGTTTAGGTTTAGGGTTTTTAGGGTTTAGTGTTTAGGTTTTATAATTAGTTTAGGGTTTAGGGTTTAGGGTTTTAGGGACTAGTGTTAGGGTTAATGTTTAGGGTTAGGGTTTAGCATTTTTTTGGGAAACCCCATGTAGGTGTTATTTTATTGCCACAAAAAGAGGGTTATAATGTCCTTAAAGGGGATAAACTCCAGAACTACTGCTCAAAGAGCTACAATCAACCTAAGGAGTAAATCCCCTATCTAAGAACATCCAAAAGCAAAAGAAGACATTAAAGCAATCAAAAGATACAATTAGATTAACATAAAAAGCCAAAGGAAGATTAGGGCCAATGCTTTGTAGGACGTGAGAATGCATGACACTATGGAGCAAACTTGCAAGAGGATAAGAGAGAAGCACCTACAAAAATGTAAACGGAAAGAAATTAGAGCAGTTAAGGTAATACAGACATAATGATAACTGAAAATAGCATAATCTGAGAATGATAGTAAAGAATTGTGATAGAGAAGGCTCAGGCTCAGTCACACTAAGTTGGGGCAGATGCAAATATGCCCATCCAAACTTCAACATAAGGGTTACATCACAAGAGCTACTACCAAACCAAAAGGGAGTGAAATCATCACAGCCATCATAGCCAACAAACCTGTGAGAAGATAACAGCCAGTTGTTGAAAGTCTTATGGGCTTTATTACCTACAAACCTAAACAAAACTATATATAATATAGAGAGGAAATTGCAAAGGGCAGAAAGAGAAGGGGTCTCATGCAGGAAAATTGTCATCAATATAGTCACCCTGACATGAGGATACTTATACATATGAAATAGGCCAGCATAAAAACCATCCACAAGTAAACAACAGAAGTGGTAGCCTGCTGAAATTCTGCTAAGCAAGTCGATGAGCCTATAAGTAACACCATCCCAAACATATGATATATATATGAATCTTTCAGGCCAGGAGTACAACCTAGAAGTAAAGTCCAGAAAATGAGCCCAATCATAATAATGAATGCAGATGTGAACAAGCCCCTTATTAATATCCATATCGGTAGTTGGCAAAAAGCATTTGTAAAGGAAGGCAGCATAACCCAATACCAAAAATAGCATCAAATAAAGATAGTCAGAACTACAGCTCCAGTAGTAGCTTGTTTGATAAAAAAATGAATAATCCAGATCAACAAACAACCAAGGCAGCAAGACAGCAAAAGGCAGCAGCTGTCCATAGTACCACCCATTCAGAATAGACATTGCATTCCAAGGAGATAACAGCACAAGCCTAACTGATCCCAGATGGGAATAGAAACAACAGCAGTTAATGTAGATCACATATCGAAATGAACAAGAACCTGCATAAAAAATAACAAGGGCAATCAGAAAGCCAAACCCAACAACAAAATAGTTAGTGCAACATTGTAACCCACCAAAGGATAATCAAATGGGATTCAAATTAGGGTCCTTAGAATCCGTAAAAAATAAGACAGATAACCAAGACAAAAAATAGCCAAGAAGCAAGACAAATCACAACCAAGACAAATAGATAACAAGATGGCCATAGAGCCTCTCAGTCAGAGTAGACATTGCAATAGTTAGTAACCAAGTATATAGAGCATAGAAACATGGATCGAAAAAGTAGTAGCCCAGACACCAATGACCAAAAATAATCAGAACAACAAAGTCAGAAACAACTTGCTGAACATAGGACCCTAAAGTCCTACAACCAACAAAGATAGAGCCAACATTGGAATCCTGAGAAACAAGGATAGCAAATATCCAAGACAACAAACAGCCAAGATAATGAAAATCGCTAGGAGAACCCATTCGATAAACAAAGGTAATAGATACAAGTTTAACTGAAAGAAGATGGAGAAAAGAGCAACAGATAAAGTAGTCCATAGAATTCAGATGATAAGCATATAATAAACCAATTATGAGATTCAAATCAAAAGCCGCCAAGCAGTCAATAACTTCAATAGAGGCTTGCTGAGTAAAACAAACCAAAACCTCAGAAACAACATGTAGAGTATTAATCCAGTTCATCCAATAACCCAAACAATAATTACTAACAAGCTGGCCAAAAGTCCACCCATTCAGAGTAAATAGAGCATATGTAAAGATCCAAATAATTGGATGGATAATCACAGGGTTCTGCACCATTTGAATAGAGCCAAAGGGGATAAAACAACAACAGGAGAAATCAATAGTTTCGTAGTTGTTAACAGCAAAAATAGTCAGAGAAACAAAAGGCAAGAAATAGATAATAAACACAAAGATAAGGGTAGCAATAAAAAAAAAATTACACCCACCATATAAAATTCCAATAAAAAAAAGAGATGTAAAGTAGCAACAAAAAGGGTTCAAAAGATAATCAATAGAAAACCTTCCGATAAAGATGATGCTAGCTAAACCCACAACCACATTAAAGGCAAACTGAGAAGCAATAAAGGAAGTCCAAACATGCAAGGAATTAATAAAATTGAATAGGAAATTGCAAAATCTCTCTTGGCAGATTGGGAATATGAGGTTGAGCAAAACAATCAGTAAGACAACACCAACAACACCCTGCTGAACCAGATAAACAACCCCAGTAATAGCTTGCTGGATAAAAGACTCAATGATCTAGACCATCCAACAACCAAGAAAGAAAATAATAGCAAGTTGGCCATAAAACCAACCATTCAAATTATACAATGCATAAGTTAAATCCCAAATAGTTAAGGAAGAGGTCTGGCCAAGACTAGAACCAGATATAAAATAGCTGAAAATAAGAAGATCCTAGTTTTAAAACACAAATTTAAAAATGAGAGATAAGAAACAAGTAGAAAAAAATAAAAGCCATTGCGCTACAACCTCAATAGAGACCAACTGAACAAAACAAAACAAAACCCTAGAAGCAGCATGAGGAGCAATAATCTAGATCAGCCAACATCCAGGACAATAATTACCAACAAGCTGGATCTACATAATTTTAACAGAGCTAAAAGGTTAAAATAATAATTGATCAAGAAGTACCGGATGAGAACATCAAAGATAATAAGAACACCAGGCAATAAATAACATAAAAGGTTAGCCAGACAAGAATCTAAATCCAACAGACAAAGTTAAAATAACACTACAATTATTGCAACCATAGAAGCCAATAAAAGTGGGGCAACAGAGCCATAAGGGTTCAAAAGGGTATTATCAATGAAATCCTTTAGAGAAATCAAGCTAGCAGAACTACCCTCCTAGAAATCGATGAAAGGAATTCATTAAACAATACCAAACCAAAGAAAGAACCATTAATAATAACAAAGGTATTTCATTTTCCTTAAAGGTATGTAAGTCAAGCATATATACATTCAAAGAAATACATTAAACCAACTCCAAGATCAGCCTGCTGGACAAAGGGCCCAAAGCCCAACAACCACCAATTAAACCTTTAACATAGATGTAGCATCCGTGAACAAGACCCCAAACAAGGTTGGGATAATTAAAACAAGATGCCACTTAGCTCAAGAAAGGACCAAAAGGAGTAATATGATGATGCATCAAGAAATTCCAAGGAAGCAACACATTAACAAAAAATAGTAGGCGAAGCTCCCAATTAAAGCTAAGATAATTAAACCAACAACACATGCCAGAGATCGACAAGTAAATATCAAGGGATATCGATCAAGAAAGACCAAATAAATAACAACAAGAAATAGAAAATGATCATGCAATAAAAGAGGTATTGAATCGAATCCAATAGATTAGATTAATTTCAGATAAGGAAACCCAAGATTGTCCAGATTAACCAAGCCATGCAAATGTTTAGGAAGGGTTAGTTGATCAAAGAATTTTATTCCATCCACCCTAGCACCATTGGCCGATAATCACATGCATTACCCTCATGCCATACATGAGTGAGGAGAGTTGGGCAAGAGCTCTAGTTTGCTTAAGAAGGTAGTACAATTCAAGATTTCCCATTTTGGTGGAAGTCAAGAGATCAATCGCCAGGGGCATCCACCTCAATCCAAATATTGAGCCAACCTTTTTGAAGGCAAATCTCAAGAGCTTTGTACACTGCCATGAGCTCAGCAAAAGGAACAGAGCAGGGATTAAGGGGGTAAGCAAAGGCACATAGGACTTTTCCATTAAGATTTCTGAAAATTCCACCACAGCCTGAACCTTTATGAGAGACAGAGCCATCAGTGTTAACTTTAATAGTGTTAGCATGAGGTTTTACCCAATAAACAATCTTGTCATCTTTACAGATGTGGTGATCCGGCAAGTTAAAACCTAGTTTATTGGCCACAAATTTGCAACCTTTGAATTATTTGTATTTAATTAAATTGGCATTAAACAAGTCACGGATTTTGTTTTTAGTTCTAGCAATTATCCTTATGTGATTCATAGGGATCTCACAATGTTTTGCATCATTTCGGTCCATCCATATGAACCAAATAAGAGTGATAGTAGTTATGACTTTAATGTTCCCTTTAATAGTGTTGTCAAAATAAACTTCAAGAAGTTGGTATAAATTTAAGGAGCATTGAAAATGACAATGTTAAAGAGGTCATCATACCAAATCCAAAGTTTAGAAGCAATGGCCCCATTAACAAAAACATGATTCACATTCTCAATGTGAAAATAGCATTGGCATTTTGAAGGTAATTAACAACCTTTACCCTACAACAAGGAGTCCACTGGGATGAAGTTTTCCAAAATAAGCCAAGTAAGAACAGAATAAGAAGTAGGGATATTGTTATTCTAAAGTTTAGAAAACACATAGGAAAAATCATGAGTTTCTTTAATGTGAATCCAAACATTTTTATAGTTGAAATCACCATTATGTGAAAGCTTAAAAATGATATGATCTTGATTGTTAGGAATGATAGGAATAGTAGTAAGCTTATTTAAAAGAGAGGGAGGAATATGATCAATAAGCTTATTATTGTTCCACATATTATTCTGCCAGAAAGAGTTCACTTTAATAGAAGTAGTGGAATGGGTAGAAAGTAAGTCGTCAATGGACCCACCTCTAGTCTAGTTGTCTTGCCAAAAGAAAGAGGAGCCAGAGTTAATCCCCTAGGAAATTAAAGATTCAGCATCCCATTTGATGGAACAAAGTCTTTTCCAAATAGGAGAGTCTCCCGCTTTATAGGGGCAAATGAGAGGGTGCTTTCCCCGGCAAGATGAAGTCATGAAATTAGCCCATAAACTATTATTTTTCCTAAAATTCCACCAAAGTTTATAAGAAAAAGCAGTGATAGTTTCCTTGATTAGTTTACATCCATAACCACCTTTTGCAAAAGTGCCACAGGTTTTATACCAAGAGGTCCAGTGCATTTTTTTAGAGGAATTAAGAACCCCAGAAAAATTTGTTAATGAGCCGCTCATTGGTCGGCATAATGGTTTGAATGAGATACAAAGGCATGGAGTTAAGTGTGCTCTTAATCAAAGTGAGCCTACCACCAAATGAGAAAGTAATTCCCAAATAGAAATTTTATTAGAGATTTTTGGATTAGCTCATCAAAAGGTGAGATCTTTTTTGACCTTTAAAAAGAGGAGCACCAAGTTATTTAATAGGAAGTTGTTGTTGAAAATTAGTAATTCTCAAGATTTGATTGATCCTATTGCTAGGGATTTTAGAAGAAGGAATGAAATAACTTTTGCCTTCGTTGAGAAAAAGGCCACTTTCATTGCCAAATTTATTTAAAAGATTCTTAATAGTTTTAATGTGAGGAATGGAGGCATTGTAAAAGATTATAAAGTCATCAGGAAAACTAAGATTAGTGACAGGAAGACCACCTTGAGTTCTATAAAAAATCCTAGGATTATTGTAAAAAAGATCATTGTGACTCCTTGATAGATATTCAACAAAGCAATAATAAAAAAGAGAGGGGGGTGGGGGGATCCCCTTGTCTCAAACCATGCTTTGAAGGGAAAAAACCTAGGGATTCACCATTCATGATAACAGAGAACCAAGCATTTGTAATGCACTTTTTGATGAGGCGGATAAAATAACCAGAAAACCCAAGCAAATGAAGAATTTGAAAGAGGAAATCCCAAGAGAGGTTGTCAAAAGCTTTAGTGATGTCCAGTTTAAAAAGGATGTTACCATCTCTGATAGGGACGTCAATGTCATGAATTAGCTCTTGTGCTAGAAGTATGTTATCAGATATTGCTCTACCTTTAACGAAGCCAATTTGGTTGGGGAAAATAATTTTAGGCGCAATGACTAATTCTATTAGCAATTAATTTAGCAATGAGTTTATGAAAGAAGGTGCAAAGGTCGATAGGTCAAATCACCCCAAGATTCAAGATTATTAATTTTGGGAATGAGAACAATGAAGTGCTAGAAAATATCTAGGTAAAGGGTTACCCTCAAAAATCAAGAATCGATCAACAAGGTCGACTTAATAATAAAGCCAACAATGTTGAAAGAATTGAGTCTTTCAAGGCAAGCAATAGAATCAGTATTCATGCTATTGAGAATACTACCAATCTCACTAGAGACGAACCGAGTAAGTGGTTTTCATCATTAGATCAGGGAGATCAAATGTGTGTTGGAGAGGCTTCTAAGGAGGGTTGTTGTTTTAATAAATTTTGAAAATGATGTATGACGAATCTTTAATATCATTATTGTCAATCCGTGTTCATTACATTTTAATTTTTTAATAGAGTTTAAGGCTTTTTTTTTAAAAAGAGCATGGAAGTACTTTGTGTTTCTGTCACCATCAATAATATATTTGCAAGCAGCATTTTAGCGCCAATAGGTTTCCTCCATATTTTGATAATTAATCATCTTTAGCATTCAATTCATCAAGCTTATTAGAGTCCAAAACAAAGATCTTCAAGAGAACAAACTAATTGTTCCATATTTTGAGATTTGCAAAAGATTTTAAAATGATGCTTGTTCCACCAATTTAGATTTTGTTTAAGCCTTTTAAGCTTAAAGGCTAATCATGCCTTTAATGGAAACAACATTAATGAAATCACTATGTTGGATCCATATATTTTTGAATCTAAAAGGAGTAGGGTATGATAGTCTAGTGGAGGGATTTTTGACAGAAATCAAAAGCATGACGATAAAGTTCGCTCAAATGTTCAATCAAGTAAGAGGCCATTGATTGATCCAAAGGGAATTAAAGAGGGTCCTATCAAGCCCCCGCCAAAGTCTAGAGTTATGCCACGTAGTGAACCCAAAAAACCAATATCAATCATTACAATCAATCATATTAAAAAATCTTCCATGGAATGTTAGAGAGAAAACCTCCCCTTCTTTCCGGAAGCGAGAATAGTGTTGAAATCACCACCAACCAACCAAGGTTTGTTGATAGGAGGCAAAGGTTCTTAAGTTATCCCAAAGGATGTTCCTACCTCTATTACAAGAATAAAGGAACCAAAATTCACCCAATGAGATTTGAACATTAACCAATTGATGAAGGATCATCAAGGATAGATGTTGACTTAAATTATTCCAAAACACCAAATTTTATTGCTAATATTATAAAAGAAATTTTGAAAGCCAAGCATTCTAGCAACATGGTGATCTTAGAAGAGTGAATGAATGGTTCAATAACAACAAGTAAGGCTATGTTATGAGTGACAAAGGCTTCTAACTACAATGAGAGTCCCAATACCCCGAACATTGCAAATAAGAAAATTGATCATAATAAGTTGAAAGAAAAGAGAAGAGATAACTAAAAAATATAAAAAATAAGAAGAAGAGAAACATGAAACAATTATTTATGGGAAGTTAGAGAAGATCGAGTGGTTCTAGTGGAGCTATTAGTGAACATTCTAGCTTTAAGGGATTTTTTTAATAACAGTTTGAAAAGGCCTATCTATGTCCAAAGTATCTCCATCGAAAGAGAGTGATTTATGATATTCGAGACCAAGATTCATCAAAGCATTCCTAATGGTGATTTCCTTCTTCGATCGAGTTTGGGTTGAGAAATAGTTAGCATGTGTATCACTGTAGGGTAATAGAAGGAGAGGTGGCACCATTAATAGCATAAAATTCATTTTCATTTCCATGAGTACTATTCGATTTTGATCCGTCACCAAATTATCAAAATTTAATAATTCCGTAATTAGTTTTGAGATTTTGATCCAACTTGAGGTTCCATTCAAATCACCATTATGATTCATATGAGTCAAGGGATTTTCTTGAGATGCCAAGTTATTACAAGTAGAAGTAATGTTAGGTTATCATTAGTTTCCTCACAAACCTCAATATCATTATTTTTATCAAGCTCGATTGTTCTCCAATAAAATGTAGGTAATAAAGGAGAGGGGGTAGGAGGGTGAGTTCCATTTTGAGTAACTTTAGGCACATAAGAGAACTTATAATTTTTTTCATTTGTTAAAGAGGGATTGGGATCACAATTTTTCTTTTAAGATTAGGGTGTAACACAAAGCATTCGTGAGTGATCATGACCATGGATCTTACAATGTAAAAAAATAGGGAAATTTTCAAATTCCACTTTTTGATTATACCCAAATTTTTTCGAACCAATCCAAACTTCTTTAGGGTACTTTTTGGTAATATCAATCTCAACCAAAATACAAGCAACTGATGGCCATGATCTCACGGTGGTGGCTTGAACTATTTGAAGGGGCCTACCAAAGAGAGCCCCAACCTTAAATAGGACTTGATGGGTAACATAATGTATCCTCATGTTTGAAAAAGCTAGCCATAAAGGAATAATTGGGGATTCCTCTTTGACATAAAATAGAGGAGACCATTTCAAAAGCCTCATTTGATAATTGTACACAAAGTAAGAGCGACGAGCAAAGACTCTTGAGCAGTCTAAGTCATTAGATAATTGAATAAGGATATGTATAGGATCAATCAATCTAATAGTAAATACACCTGAGAGCTTTAGGCTATGAAAGAATGATTAGATGATTTCTAGAGTTGGGTGACACAATGAAAATTTACCAACTAATGAAAATTCAAAGGGCTTTGCCAGCTTTTCCACATCAAGATCCGACACACATTATGCATTCCACCTAAAAGAAGTTGAGATTAAATTGACGCATTAGAGCAAGTGTTCTTACCAGATAAAGCATCCTTGAAGGACTTAACAGCGAATGGATGGAGTCGGATCAATATTACCTTGAAAATCGGAAGCCTTAGCTGACGCCTCCAAGTTCGAAGAGCTCGGCTACGCAGAAAGTTGCGCTTCCGCCATTGTAAGATCAAGGGAAACTCACATAAGCATCCAACCGAGAGCAGAAATCTAGAAGGAATAATTGGGAACGATTGAAACATGGACAAGCCACAAGGAAATGGAAAGGGAACATGGAATCACCAGAGAGCGCCGCGGCCAAGAGCAGGGGAGCAAAAAAAAATGTTTAGGGTTCAGGGTTTTGGGTTTTAGGTTTCAGGGTTTAGGGTTTAGGTTTTTGAGTTTTAGGGTTGTAGGTTTAGGTTTTAGGGTTTAAGGTTTAAGTTTTAGGGTTTAGGGTTTAGGGTTAGGGTTTTTTTAAATTTTATTTATTTATTTTTATTTTTAATTTTTTTAAAATTAAGTAAACTCATATATTTAGGCTTATTCAGTTTTTTGATTTGATTTTAGTTTATTTTATTTTTCATTTTTATTTAGGTTTATTTTTATTTTTATTTAGTTTATTTTATTTATTTTAGGTTTGTTTGTTTTAATTTAGGTTTTTTATTTTAGTTTATTTTTTAGGTTTAGGTTTAGGTTTAGGTTTATTTTTAGTGTAGTTTTATTTTTTATATTTATGAGGGCACCACACAAATCATAGAGGGTACTTTTGAGGTGATCGAGTATAACATCGAGGTATGATGTACTATCTCAAAAGATAGAGGCATCACCCTACAATGGAACTAATCATGTAATAAAGACTCTTAAAGTATGATGGGTCTTTGAATATATGAGAGATTTTTCTCCTACTTTACATGGATGAATAAAGCTAGGTTTATATTAAACCAGGTTCTTAAGTTCCATATGGAGGCAAGCCTCCATTGTTAATTACATCTTAAGAAATAAAATTTTCTAAAAATACTCTCGATTAAAGCAGACAATTATCATATCAAAATATTTTAAGGTTAGACTATCAAAAGATTGGTTATATTTGGAAAATAAATTGGGAAAGCTCAAGGAGAAGACTTATTTTTGGAATCCAAATGAAATATGTAGGAAATGCACATGATACTAGGAAGCCTAGTGATCATTTCAATCTATCCTATGGTTGGGCTTTATAATTTTGAAGTTGAGGAGATATATATGTTTTGAGTTGAAATTTAGTTAGATTGCTAGAGCTTATAATCAACCAACACAAGGTTGTAGGAATGCTTAAGAGGTGAGGATTTATGCTCATAGGCCAAAAGAAATATCGACCTCAGATCCTAAATCTTGGGAGCTTTAACATGACCTAAATCTAAGCGATAGGTGGACATAAGGGTTTACCTCCATAAGAGAGAATAAATTGTCTGACTTCTGGACTTATAATCGCTTGGAGTGGAGACCAACTAACTCCTCCTATGATTTTAAAACCATGTAGTTTGGTCTTACGAATTGTAAGATAGCTAAGGTAGTTATTTAATTAGAAAGAGACTACAGTCCTAAACACACTCCCTAAGAGAATACAACATTAGTGGTATGAGCATATGACTTAATCTATAGATGCAAAATCTTTTTAAGTTTTATTTCATTTTAAACAAATCATTTTGATAGAGGCTTTAGGATTTATTATGCCTAAATGCATGATGAAATAGGTTATGGGTCAAATACGCTAGATGAAGGTGTTGTCTACCATAAGGGATGCCCTCACAGGTTAAGCATTCCTTTATCATGAAAGGATGGAGATCCTTCATATTCAAGAGAGAAAGAATATGCATGCGTGATGTGAAACATACAACCATACAACTAAGGGGTTTCAAAATCTTTTAATTATCTTATTCATGTCTTAGGATTTATGATGAGGTTATGAGTTATTTAAAATTTAGTTATGAGTGATTAGTTGGGTAGAAAAATTATTTTTATCCTAAGAGCCTAATCGTATCCAAGCCACACATTAAAGCATCAATCATTTAAGACACTATGAAAATCATGCATCCTAATGCACAATGTAAACATAACATCAAACAATTATATAAACTATCATAGAAGAATAAAAGGTGGTGGTCTTACTGCAACCCAAGAGAGAAAAGATGGATTGCCGAGCTCTACCCTTATACAACCTGGAATATGAAAGAATAATTATAATTGTATTAAATTCTATGGGGGTCTTCTTTTTTCATATCTCCATTTTTTATATTGTTCCTTCTTTAATTTGGATTCTGCTTGCTTCAAAGGCATCATAGGGCACCCTAGGACAAACCCGTCTGGCCACTGCTCATCCTAATCCCCCATAGCACTCTTCCTAATTCCTATTGCAAAACTATACTAATGTGAGAAAATAAAATCTAACTACACTTGCAAAATAGATGTTAGCTAAATATATATATAATCCCAAGCAGTTGTATTTATAATTTAGACTTAGCACCCTACACATGTGTAACTAAGCTCACTTGTCCTAACTTGGATTATGCTTAAGGATTTAAGCAACCTACAAAAAGAGCATTCACATTTATTTTTAAGCATTCCTTAAGCATAATCCTTTGTAGAGATCATGATTAGGCTAATATTGGCCTGTTAACTAGCCTACAAAGCATACACCCTAACATCCAATCTAAAATAATACATCATAAAACAAAACATACATCACATCATACACCATCCTAACTTAGAGCTAAAAGTGGTGACTTAATTCTAATTTGTGTATTAAGGATTATATCGTAAGTCATGTTAGGCATTAGTGTTGTATTTTCTTAGTGTAGAAGGATTCAATTTAACATTGAAGGTTGATTTCACTTGAAGTAGTTTAATTAATTTGAGAATTATAATTTGTGTTTTCTTTTGTTTCATTTGATTACACTTAACAACTAAGTGCTATAAAGATAGAAAAAGTGGATTTCCCTCTTTCATCCCTACCTTAAGTCACATTCTAAAGTATATTAATTTGATTTAGTTCTCTTTAGTGAATGGATTATTAAATGATTTAATTAATCCTAAGTTTAGGTTCAGTTTAAATAATCCTATTCAAAATGAAAGGCATCTTAAGATTAATTTAGTTGAATTACTACCACATGACATATATTAAATCAATCATTTCCATCACATGTAATATGCATATGATTTAATCCTAAGTGTATATATACATGCAACATATTTTAGCACACTTAAATGATGACTGTATGTGTATGCAACATATTGAATTATGTAAACATATTAATTTAAAACTTTATCCAAATTCTTATACAAAAAGGACATAAGAATGAAATTAAATAGGCATGTGCCATTGTTAAACTAGGGAAGTGAGGTAATCAAATGACCTCCTTGGAGCTAGCTAAAGCCTAGTATTCTCGGGATGTCCAGACAATATACCCATTTGGATTCAAACATATGTAAATTAGTATACATGAACATAGGATGTAAGCTCCAAATCATATGGCTAATTAATTCAACCACTTATTCAATTATGAATGCATGAAATTTTAATGTAAAATAGGATTTTCATTCACTAATCACCTATACATATACATGTATAAAAAGTTATCATTGTTAAACCAGTGGAAGGTAATCAAATGACCTTCTTGGGGCTAACTAAAGTCTCATATTCCCGAGATGTTCAGACTATATACTTGATTTTCTTGGACACACATGGATGTATACATAATGAGGGAAAGAAAACTATGCAAAGATTGTATTATTTTTGATCATATATATATATATATATATGAATTAAAACTCAATCCAAATTCTAATGTTAAAATGCATAAAAATGAAATCAAATGGTTATGTTCCATTGTTAAGCTAGGGAAGTGAGGTAATCAAATGGCCTCCTTGGGGCTAGCTAAATCCTCATGTTCCTATGATGTACAGACTATATACCCATTACCATTCAATCTTATATAAATCAGCACATGAATAGAGGAAAAAGAACTCAACATTCATACATTTAACCTATAAGCACATGCATTTATTACGTATTTATAACTAGCATCATAACACATATTATTATTCATTTATAAGCTTTTGAAAAATACATTTGGATTTAATAGTAATAATAGCCACACATATATTAAATTAAATAAACACATGCAAACTTACATAAAGGAAATCCATTTTATTTTACTTGATTTTGAAAAGATGGATGCATGAATTTAAATGACATACCAAATCTAACATGATTGAAAAGAGGACAATCAAATATAAGCATGTGATTCATTCAACCAAACTAGTTCTTAAGGACAACCAAATCAAATAAGATTATTTAAAGCAAACCAAAGCTTCTTTATTAATTATGTTTTGGATTTGATTTGATTTAAAGAGGAGAAGAGAAATCATTACATGCTATCTTAAACCCATTCCCACATTAGTGATTTGATTTAATTTAAGGAAATGTAATTAAGTTAGTTTTATGGGTTAATTAAGTTGAACCCCAAATGAAATGAATTAATTACCCTTACCTATGTCACCTTAAAGTAATTAACTAAATAATTATGAGCCAACATGATATGCATGGAAAATAAACTTGCAATGATCCTAGGAAATAAAAGGGGCCTAATGCAATTATCTCGTCATTAATAGTTAATTAGATTAAAGGACTTAATTTATTACTCTTATGATTTTTCCACACATATGAACTAACCATAATTTCATTAAACTCCTTTAGGTTATTAAACACCTAAAGATCTACCCCATGACTTAATTAATTAGTTAAATCTTAATTAAGCTCATTTTAAAAAAGGGTGAAATGAACTTAGGGAAAGGGATCCCAACCCTATTCCTTCGTTCACTTACTATTGAACAATGATTAATAAACTTAGTTAACCAATTTGTTACTGTTCATGGGATTAAATAAACATTAATCAACTTAAAAGAGTAGTTAAGGTTTAATTAGTCAATTTTCCTAATTAAGTGAGAAATAAATCCCAAAAAGATCATGGGAGGTAGAGGTTATCCCATTAAATTAACACACAAAATTTGGGATTAATTTCTCAAGTAATTAAAGAATAATTAAACTAATAAATTTTGTAAATAAACTTTAATTACTGTTCAAAATTAGTTAAGATTATTTTTAGTTAATTCTCCTCTGAAATACCTTTAAAATGAATATTTATATGTATTTTTTATTTTTCTATAATTTTTTATGATTTTTAGAAGTTTCAACCATTAAAAATGATTAATTAAGCAATTAAAGCCTAATCTAAGCACCACATGCCGACACGATGCACTTTCCACATGGCACTGTAAAATTGGCTACTTAAAATAGTGGTGGACGCACTTTCTCGTCTGTCGTATGATCTAAGATCAGATGGCTATGATTAATCCCATAGATTAATAGAATTAAATTAAATCAATCTAGTGGATCTAATCATGATCGTCTGTTCTAATCATGAGGAATGGACGGTGCGTGATCTAATGTCACGGGAGTGAAGGAGAATGGAGTCCATCTGCCATTGCTCACTTGATCAGAGCTTACCCAAGCTCAAATTAACTCCATAAAGATCCCACACCTTCACGACATCGATCAAAGGGGACTCTACAGTCAATATCACATTAGATGTAAATTTTCTTCAAAAAGCTCCAACCCATTTTGCCTAAGGATAAGTTTTGGAAGCATACACTAGAGCTCAAGAATGGCAACTCTAATGATTGAGAAGCTTCATCTAGTGGAGACAAAGCCTGTGAGCAAGATAGATCAATTCTCCACATTCACTTGAAGGCCATGAACTTATGATTTGGAGCTCGGCTTTGATCAAGTCCCACCTGTGCTCGAAGCTTGGGAATGATTCATTCTTGCTCGATGAGGCCTAAGGAAGGTGCGTGCAAAGTTAATTTGAGTTTGATGGAGAAATGTGGAAGTTAAGTCAGAATTGGGAGTGTCCTATTTTGGGACAGATGGGAATGGAATTTTTTGATCAAAGAACATGCTTGGAGCTAGGGAATGGCTCTAGCTCATCTTGGGCAACTAATGCTCTTAGAAATGATTTTGTGTGTGTTTGAGTGAAAATGATGGGTGTATACCCCTTCATCTTGATCGGATGATGGGATCAGTTTGGCTTTAGTGACCATCCTACCATCTCAGGGAGTCATGGGTGTTAGGGAGGAGGTGAGTTGGCTCAGCTTGGTTGGTTGAAGGTGTGGAAGTGGATGCCAAGGAGGAATCATGTGTGTCTTATGGGTTTTAAATGCTCTAATGGGGAGGGTGAGGTGATTTCACCACATGGGTCATCAACCCAACCACCCTTGGGTCAGTGCAGTCCTAGGTGCCTAAGTACCAGGAGAGTACCAAGTGGCCAAGGAATGGAAATGACCACTTATATGGGTGATTTATCTCATGTGATGCCCTGACCCAAGGGTAGAATGATCATTTGCATTGAATTTGATTTGGGTAGAATTGAAATGAGCCAAAAGTGGGTTAGCCCAAATTTCAAGTCAATTGGAGTTGATTTGTTAGTTTGGCTCAATTTGACTCATTTAGTCAAATTAGGTTAGGTTGGTCAAGTTGACCAATTAATTAAATTGGGTCAAACCAAGGGTTGGGTCAAGTTTATATGATCATTTGGATGTTTTGGTTCAATGGGTTTTGTTTAGTTTGGCTTAGATTTGATTTTGGCTCATTTGAATTCATTTGGGTCAAATGGTTAAGTTGACCAATTTGACCAAATTGGCCAAATTAAGTTGGGTGTTGGTTTGGGTTTAGTTGATCAATTGAAGATTATTGTAGGCTTTGGTTTCAATTAATTTTGACTTGGTTTTATATAGGCTAACTTGAACCTTTAGGTCAATTTGGGCTGAGTAGGTTAATTGGGTTCAATTGGGTCCAATCATGGCTTTGGTCAAGTTCAGCAATCAATTTGGAATGAACTTGAGCCATTGGTAGAAATCAATTTGTTATGTATTTTGATTTGTCCCAATTAGGTCTTTTAGGTCAATTTGGGTCAACTTGGGTCAAGAGGGCCAATTGGGTTTGGTTTCACTCAATTGAAGGTCAAGTAATATTCAAATATTGATTTTCATTTGGTATGAATCATTGGTTTCAAGGGATTAGACTTAGGTTGGAAATTGGCTAGTTTGGGTTCATATGGGTTAAGGTGTTGACTTCATCAAATGACTAAGTTGACTTGGATTGACCCAATTTGTGACAATTGATCAACCTAGGGTGATCAAAAATCATAATGGGGGTTTTTGATGGGCTTGGTTCAATCCAATTTGGGTAGGATTAGAACTTGGCTCAAATAAGTCAAATTAGGTACTTTGGGTCAAGTAGATCAATTGGATTTAGTTGGCTTGATTTTGGGTTGAGTTTGATTTAGTTGAGTTTATATATGGATTTGAGATTGATATATAAATTCAATTGTAATTGGCTTGGGTTCAAATGGGTTTTGGTTCATTTGAACATTTCAAGTCAAAAGGGTTAAGTTGGATTTGATTTGGGTTTATTTTGGTTTAGCTTAATTATTCTAGATTTCATTTATATTTGTGAATATGATTGAAGGTATGATTGATTCATGAGAAAATCAATTGAATTTTGGAATGAAGGAATTTGCCAAATCAATGGGAGTTGGGTCATGTGGCTTAGGTTTGGATTTTGATTTGGTTTGATTTAGTTTTGATGATTTAAATGTATATTTCATTTAAATTTGTGAAGATGATTGAAAATATTATTGATTTATGAAAATCAATTATGTTTGACTTGATTTGGATTAAGATTTGGCTAAGTCCATGGGATAGGTCATATGGCTTAGGAAGGGTTTTGATTTAATTTGATTTAGTTTGATTTAG
The DNA here is from genome assembly GCA_021442155.1 of Cymbidium sinense. NCBI lineage: Eukaryota > Viridiplantae > Streptophyta > Magnoliopsida > Asparagales > Orchidaceae > Cymbidium > Cymbidium sinense. The sequence continues at coordinate 59,216,312 of CM038214.1, read as the reverse complement.
TTTTGATCATTTGAATGTAGATTTGATTTATATTTAGGAAGATGATTGAAGATATAATTTGATTATGATAAAATCAATTGATTTTAGATTGATTTAGATTAAGATTTGGCTAAGTACATGGGATATGCCATATGGCTTAGGAAGGGTTTCAAGTTTGGATTTGATCATGGGCTTGAATCATTTGGTTTTGGAATTTGGGTTTGGATTTGGATTTGAAATTGATGTTCGAATTGAACTTGAGGTTTTTTGAAGGTGAACATGGATTGGATTTGGGTTGTAGGGTGGGTGGATTATTCTTAATCCAAGGCATAACCTAATCTTATGGTTAACCCTTCTAAGTCTTTAGCTTAGGTTAAGTGTTTACCTAATTATTAGAAGTGACTTATGACTAGGGAATTCTTAGTGTCTAAAAGACTCCTAAGTCTAAGATGGGAATATTAAATCCGCACTCCAAAAGTGAGGTCAATAGGCCTTAGGCTCCATAGTGTTTCCCTTGGAGATAGATGATTGGAAGATCGAAGCCAAGTTTCACATTATAGACTGAGATGCATCTTTGTGTTTTCTTGGGAGATAATGGATACATGAGAACAACATAGTTCCATCCTCTACATCGGTGTATGAAGTTTGTGAGAGGTGGGATCATCTTCGTGTCAAAGGAGATCTCAAGTCATTTATAGTTCATGAGGTTAGCATATATGAGGATCACTTACAACCTCCTAAAATCAACAAGTCTATTCTGTGAACTTGTCCAAAGTTTAAAAAATAAAAGAAAAAAAGAAAAAAGAAAAAAAAGAAAAGAAAATTAAAAGAAAAGAGAAATGAAAAGAAAATAAAAGGGGAATGGAAATAGACTTGGAGGAGGAAGTGGAGCTTGACATTAGATTCCACAGTTTATTACTCCATTGAACATATGGGTATGACGACCTCCACCGGAAGGAAGAGGGTTGAGGCGGTTCAAGGGTGGAAAACCTCTTTATTGCAATAGAAGATATGTTCCAGCTACAAAGTACAACTTCTATCCATATAGACTTAGAATCTAGTTCATAGGATGAGTATTATGGTTAGCACACCAGCTCTTCTTAATAGTAGATTCCCTTGGAGGTGACACTTGAGCTGATAGTGATGAAGAGAGGCTCCAAAGCAAAGCATAAGTTTATCCAAGTCTATATGAAAAGTTAGGCATCGGTTGGGAACCTTAGCTCTAACCTAACTTTCCTCTCAAAAGAGGTTTGGTAGTTAAGGAAGCCTAAGTCATCCACAGTGTGAAGACTTAGTTCTTTCGAGCATCATCCTCAAGTCAAGAAGTTGATGTAAAACTTAAGGATGATTCATATAAAGATTTAATAGAATTACCTTTTGATTGGTGCCTTATGTTCATAATTTAGTAAAGAAATAGTTAATCACATACTTGGTCAAAGCACAAATCGGACTACTTCAAAAGAATATGGAAGAATAAATGCAAAAGCTCTCAATGGCGGGTTAGATTGATATAGTGGGTCAATGATGATGATTACTGCTTAGTCATCACTAATAATTTAAAATCTGATTGGTTCTTTTCAAATTACATTAACTCATATGAAGAGCTATGCTTGGAAACTTCAGATGATCCAGATGATTTTGAAGTCAAAGATGCATCGAGAAGAAGAGATCAAGTCAACCATCGATGAGCTCAAGGAAATCAACTTAGGAACTGAAGAAGATCCACTCCCGACATACATTAATTCTTTACTGAATGAATTGAAACTAATGACTTAGTTATGCTATTGAGTTTAAGGACTACTTTGTGGAGTTATGAAGAAATGCCTAGATTGGCTTTACACATAGCAGTCCATAAACTAGCAATAGAGCCTATTGCTAACTCTATCAAGCAAGCTCCTAGATACATGCAATTAGACATAGAACAACAAGTCATTTATGAAGTCAAGAAATTGATCAATGCTGGCTTCATTCGTGAAGAATAATACCTTACAGTTGCTCATCCAAATTAAGAAAAGAATGGCCAAATTTCAATTTTAGGGATTTAAATAAGGCATGTCCAAAGAAATTTCCATTATGAATCAGGTGATGGTGGTCATTGCCTCATCTCATGTAGTCTTCTCTTTCATGGATGGCTCATGGATATAACCAAATAAATATGATGAAGATGAAAGAAACACTACTTTTAGAACCACGATCAAAATCTATTGCTATAAAGTTATGCATGCCTTTCACCTTAAAAATGCTAGTGCTACATACCTGGACTATCATTCAAATATTGATGAACTCATTCATCATCAAGTCGACTATGTCGATGATCTCATAGTGAAAAGTAGAAAAGGAAGATCATCTCTTTAACTTGAGAGTAGTTTTCAAATAGTTTTAACAATTTAACCTCAAAATGAACCTTGAAGTGTGCATTTAATTGTCTCAATGATATTAGAAATATCACCCTAAAGTTTTAGTCTTTCTTTTATATCTAAGAATATCAAGACCATAAGATGTCACATTAAGGATAATCATGGGTTAAAAGTGTGAGCATGCCTTTGAAGATCATGCATTACTTGATGGCACCATAGGTTCTAGCAACCAATCCGGCAAGCCGCTCATACTTTACAATGTTGCATTAGATGACTCCTTGGTGCTTTGTTGGCCCAAGCCAATGATGAAGGAAGGAAAACACTCTACTTCCTGACCATCATCTAATCCCTGAGGCTAATTATCCACCCATTGAGAAGCATTGCCTAGCTTTAATCTTTGCATCTACAACACTACAAAACTTCCTCGGTGAACTTAATCTCTAGGATCAATCACTAGTATCTCGACTGGCTATCAGATGGTTGGCATGATGGTTTATGATCCTCTCATAGTTTGACATTACCTTCATACCCCTCCGGTGAAAGGACAAGCGCTAGTGAATTTCTTAGCAGCACACCCACTTCTGACTCTCGAGTGATCTCCCTAATAAACAAATCATAAACTTAGGAGATGTACTTTGATGATGCGGCTTCCTCTCAAAGAGGAGAAGTTCTACTATTCCAGGAAAGGCAGGGGTAGGAATAGTTCTCTTAACCTAGAATGCCATGTGATCAGATTCTCAGATCATCTATCCAATCCTTATACCAACAATGAAGCTGAATATGAGGCTCGATTGCGGTCGAGTTAGCCATTACTCTAAGCATCCAAAATATCAACATCTTGAGGATTCTCGGCTAGTTATCAACCAAATTCTTTGGGTCCTATAAGGTTATAAAGCCTAAGCTCCATCACTACCATAAGTACACCATGAGTTATTGGCCCAAATCCGAGGTTACCATTTATAAGATTCCTCGAGAAGTAGTGTATGCTTTATCCAAGCTTCCCAAGGAGTTGGCATATAGAGGATGAGTTCATATCAATAAAGGTCCAAAATAGACAAGTCTTATCCCTTATTGATATTGAACTCATCAAAAAGTACTCTCTTGAAGGGGAGGTTGCCATTGCCAAGAAGGATGAGGAGTTAGATTGGAGGCAACCATTCATGGATTACCTAAATAAAGGAAAACTACCTCAAGAGAAGTTCTAAACCCATCTGATAAAGCATAGAGAACTTTCTTATGCTCTTGTGGATGGTGTCTTGTACCGAGAGTCTTCCGATCATATGTGGTTATGTTATTTAGAAAAGCATGTAGCTAAGATCATGAGGTACACTCAGATTATGTGGAGCCAACCAATCTAGTTTGAAGATGAAAGCCAAGATCGAGACTAGGATACTCGGTTCGATGATCAAAGATTGCATGGATATGGCTAGGCGATTCCACCAATATCAAATACACGGTGTGGTCCTACAGCAACCACCCAACATTCTACATCTTGCATTGGCCTCATAGCCATTCAAGTGTTGGGGTACCGACATAGTGTGTCCAATTGATCCTCCTTCTTTGAAGGGTCATCGATTCATCTTATTTGACTACTTTTCCAAATGGGCAAGCGATTCAAAGAGGTCATAACTCGTATGTGCTCCAATTTTTAGGAACCATATTGTATATAGGTTGAGTGCCTTAATGAATTATATCGATAATGGTATTGCATTCAAGTACAAAAATCAATAACTTTACTTGGAGAGAACATTGAGATTAGAGATATTCTACCATCAACTACATGAGGGCAAACGACTTAGCAGAAGCCTTCAACAAAACTCTCATCCAATACTAAAGACACTCGAATAAAGCGATAGCAGCGGTTAGTTGAAGCCTTGTGCTCTGCACCACATATAGAACTCCAACTCGGTCTACTCCTTTCTCCTTAGTGTATGGGTGAAATTCTACCATTAGAAGTCCAACTCCCATCATTTGGGATAGCGTGGGTAGCAAGATCACACAAATAATGTCAAGTTATGGTTAGAAGAGAAGGTTTGGAGATGCATGGGCATGCCAAAATCTCAAGTTGTATAAAAGCTAAAATGATTCAAGCTCACACAATAAGTTGGTGTCCTAGAGCTTTTCAAGTAGGGAGCTTATTTTTAATTCTAAGGAGACGATTGTTGCTCATAAGATGGGAGGCAAGTTTGAACCCACTTGGGAAGGCCCTTTTCCATAGAAGGCCTACCAAGGAGGATCTTATTCTTATTAATCATAAGGAGGCCAATACTTTGAATCAATAGGCTCTACTTAAGAAATATTATAAATCATGTTTTAAAAATAATTATCATCAATGAAAATTCCATTTTGAATTCAATCTCTTCCATGTTGAAAGTATTCTTGTTTTGCCATGATGTGTTTAGGGTAGGTGTAAGGAACCGAGTGGCATCCTATCCTTCATCGACACAATAAACATAAAATACAAACATATAAAATAAACACATATCTTTTCCTGGGCTACAGTTGAGATAACACCCCAACAACACTCATTCGATGGTTGGTCTAGGTGGACGTGCTACCCTAGTGTGTCACCCTAGTCATCTTCTTATTTTGGAGGATGTAAGTCTACTATGCTTTCCTTCTTTACTTGGCCATTACACACTGATGAGTGCCTTGTTAGTTTGGTAGGCCTTACATGGGCGATAAGCTACCTCATGTTGGCTTTTGTTTAAGAGGATGTGAGTTTGCTATGCTTTTTTTACTTGGATTAGCCTTTTGCACTTGGTTGAGTATATTTGAGGTTTAGGATAAGTCCCTAGAGCTCCTTCCCTGATCTTCAAGTTTGGGTCAAGTCCTTCCTCGGGGCTCTCCACTTAGTAGTGGTTAGGTTAGATAACTCCCCACGACAATATCGATGATCAGTTCACTTGGAAAGTTGTAAGCCTACACTTTCTTTCCGATTGATCATTGTACACCAGGCACCTTAGGTTGGTTGGTTCTCACTATGCTAGATACACCACTCATGTTGATGGATACACCTTAGGTTGGTTGGTTCTTGCACCTTAGGATACACCACTTATGGTAGATGTAAATCTGTTATGCTTTCTCCTTGAGTTGGCCATGGTACACCTATAGGCTTTCTTTTTCAAGGCTTAGGATAACGCCCCTATCAATACCTCTCCTGTGGGTACTATATTTGGATCACATCCTTTGCAACTCCATTTAGACACTACCCGATTACTATCAGATTGGATAGTTCCCCTTTCTTAGTAACCACCCTTGTGGTTGGAGAATCCATCATGATGATGTTTCTCCCTTGGTCTAAAATTTGAGATAGGTCGAGGCTGATATAGCCCTTTCTCAAAGTGGTCCCTCTCACACCAGCAAGGTCCACATAAATATATAAACAAAATATATATTCACTTGTGAAATAGAAGGACACCCCTAGAGATACCTTTTCCCAAGCATGCATCCTATCTTTAGGGAAGTGTCAAAAACTCCTTGTAGGAATTGCTACTCTTAAGTTGATATAAGTCCTTTCAGTAGTCACTTAGATAAGTTGGGTTTGATTTATTGCTACCAATAGGTCACCCCGGTTTTCCTTGCTTTAGAAGATGTAAGTCGCTTATGCTTCTTCTTAACACAATCATTGCACACGAAAACCCCTTAGGTTGGCTAGCTCTACCCACAACCAATAGACTATCACTTTGGATTTGTAAATCAAGATAAGATAAGCAATATAGCCCCTTCTCAGTGGGTCCATTAACATGGTTAAATTAAATCTATCAAATTTGAGCTCACATCCCAGTGGATATGCCTCAATTCAAAATCAAACTAAACCAAACAAACCATATCACATGAAATTAAGATAAAATTAATCGACTACTTTTGAGTTGACAGTCCCAGTGACATCTCAATGGTCACCTAGGTTGGGTTATTTTTGTGCATTCAATAGGTCACCCCAATGTTGTTCACTTGCGGTATGCCTTCTTCCTAGCACGGTCATTGCAGAAACCCCTTAGGTTGGCTAGCTCTAACGGTCGGTAGACTATCCTTTTGGATTTGTAAACTTGAGGGTAGGTCAAGGCTGATATTGTGCCCCTTCTTGGTGGGTCACATGGTCCATAAATTAACTCGATTAAATTAAATAATATGATGTTCCCATTGGATCCCAAATCATATAAATAATTAAAGCAAATAAATCAAATTCAAAAGTAACCTCCCAAGGAGCCAAATTAAACCAACTCCCCTAATAGAGTCTAAATCAAAGAAATCCAACCAAACACTTATTCCCAGTGGATACATCCCCAAATAAATCTATGAAATCAAACTCAAATCCCAATTCCCAGTGGATAACCTGAACCTACTTCCCTCGTGGAAGGTTCATATACCCAATCCCCAGCGAACTAGAGCCCATATCTCTAGCAAATATGCCTCCACATCAATTAAAACAAAATAAATTAAAGTTGATTCAATCTTAATCCCTGGTTAATTATAGATTCTTATCCCCAGTGGATCTTCTATACACAAATCATGTAATCAAATCAAATTCAAACCTTATCCCCAATAGATTTTCTTCTTTTATGCCCTCGATATAGACCCCTCACATGTCATGTCCAATGCATATGTGAACCCCTAGCGAATCTCCCTCCATGTCTTTGACATGGAATTCTCATCAAATCTTATTTCTTCTCTTATGCACACCTTTAATACTTCCAAAATCCTAACAATGTATTCTTCAAATTAGATCATCTTAACATTGTAATCAACATTTTATGATTTGTGATGCAAGCTCAAACTAACTATACAATATCATGCTAAACATATTGTGTGAATTAACACACTATATTATATTATAATATATGATATTATATTATAATTTGCTATAATATAATATATTGCCTAACATTACACCTCATTAAAATCACTTAAAAGGAATAAATAACAAAAATTTTCTCAAAATATGAATAATGTTCATTTTGGATGTAAAATTATTATTTTTCTATTAGAAATGGTACAAAATAGCATAATTTTTTGTGTTGCTTCATGTGTGTGAATCCAAATTATTCCATCTCAACCTTTAAATTAACATTTTGTGAGTTTTGACCCAATGTATTATAACAAAAGTAAAACATACTAAAATGTACAATAACATTTAGTAACACATCACCACATTCATATATATGTGAAGTTATATTGTTATGTACATTATATTTTAGTATGCTTTCATATAATATATTATCTTACATTACACCTTAAAATGATTCACTTTAAGTAAAAAATTATAAAATTTGGTTGAAAAATGAACAATTATTTTGGATGCAAAATTCCATTCTTTGATTAAATCACACCATAGCACCCCAATGATGTTCCTTAAAAGCTTACCTTAAATTTGGCCAAATCCCATCGTCTCAGCCTATAAATCATAATTTTTATGAATTATACAAGTACAAACTCTACTACATCATACAATAATAAACTAAAATATACTAAACAATAAGTAGTAATACACAATAGTATGCTATAATGCATAATGATACACTATGTTATGGCATTCTATATTATAATACACTATAACATATTATATTATTTTATATTGCATATCAAATCACAAGGGATTGCATAAAGTAGAAAATCATAAAATTAGACTAAACAATAAAAAATTATATATTTTAGTCATATTACTTACATATTTTAAATTGAAACAAATATATTATGATGCCATGCTCTACATTATTCAATTTGGCCAAATTCCACCATTTTAAAGTCAAATCAACATTTTTATAAATAATTCTAGTGTAGACTTACCGCATGATTGTATAATACAAAAAGAATTTAAAATGCATAAAATAATATATTATGATATATATGATGCTATACTATGCTACAACATATAATATTTAATTTGAACCTAAAATCTTACTTTTTAGACTACAAGTGCAGTAGCACACCTTTAGTACTACAACCTAATTCCTACAAATTTAACAAATTTCATCATATGATTTATTAAATCAATATTTTTATGATTTATTTTAATATAGACTATAGGGCACAATACCATAACATACTAAAACATTTTAAAACATCTTACAAAAAAACACATCACTACATCCTCAAACATATGATGCTTTTATACAATAATATATGGTATTATAATATGATTTAGGTTAGGGTTTAGGATTTTAAAATCTCTAGTAGTCAAGGGAAAGTCTCTTGAAGGCATTGTGAGTTTAGGGTTTGGATTTATGGTTTAGATTTTAGGGTTTAAGGTTTAGGGTTTAGGTTTGTGGTTTAGGTTTTTAGGTTTAGGTTTAGGGTTTAGGTTTTAGGGTTTAGGGGTTTAGGGTTTTGTTTAGATTTAGGATTTTTATGGTTTTGGGGTTTAGGGTTTAAGTTTTATTTAGGGTTTAAGTTATGGTTTAGGTTTAGGTTTTTTTTTTACTGAGAACAAATTCAAATTCAACATTTCATCTTTTTGATTTCATCAAATAAGTAGCACACAAGTTTTCTATGACACAAGCAATGACATAGATAAAAATCAGCACCCATAGCAAACAAAAAAACCTAGATAAGTAGATCGCTCTATCATAAGACATTATTCAATAAATAGATTGATTGATTCTTAGTTTCTTAGTTTCCATCAAACCACCCATCTAGTAGTGTGATCTCCATCATATCCCTAATCTCTCGCCATACCATTATGATATAGCCTTGCCACTCCCACCTCCATAACCACCACTTCTCCAACACCACCTCCATATCCACTGAACTCTAGATCCCCACCACCATATAATTATCACCTTATACCACCGATCTAGATTGAGCCTATTTGATGTTTGTCATCAAGGTTATGCCCATTCTTGGTTTAGTTTAGGTTTTGGGTTAGTTATAAGTTATTGTTTAGGGTTTTATTTATTTGAGTTTACATTTTTTATTTTAGTTTATTTTTTAGGTTTAGGTTTTATTTTTTATTTTTAGGTTTAGGTTTAGGTTGAGCCTAGTTTATTTAAGTTTTATTTATTTGAGTTTACATTTTTTATTTAGTTTATTTTTAGGTTTAAGTTTATTTTAGTAGTTTTATTTTATTGTACTATTTATAGGTTTTATTTTATTTAGGTTTAGTTTTAGGTTTTTATTTTATTTTAGTTTAGGTTTACATTTTATTTAGGTTTATTTTTATATTTTATTTTAGTTTAGGTTTAGTAGTTTAATTTAATTTAATTTAATATTTATTTTATAGTATTTAGTATTATTAGGTTTAGTTTAGGGTCATATTTAAGTTAGGTAGTTAAGAGTCATTAGTTGTGGTCAGTTTTACAGTGTGGTCATAGTGTATATTATGGTTTTAGGGTATGGTTTATGTAGGGTAAAGTAAGTGGTGTGGCTCATAGAGGATAAGTGGTTAGTGTAGGATCTAGGTAGTAGTTTTAGTCATTGGGCTCAGGATTTAGGTAGGGTGCATTTTAATAAGCAAATGCAGGTTTAGGTTTATTTAATTTATTATTTAGTATTTTAGTTTATTTTTTTTTTTTTGAAGGGTAGTTTTAGGTTTAGGGTTTAGGGTTTTATTATTTAGGATTTAGGGTTTTAGGGTTAGTTTTTTTTTAAATTATGTAAACTCATAGATTTAGGTTTATTTAGTTTATTAGTTTATTTTTTATTTATTTTAGTTTATTTTCTTTTTTATTTCTATTTAGGTTTATTTTTATTTTTTATTTATTTAGTTTATTTATTTTAGTTTAGGTTTTTTATTTTAGTTTATTTTTAAAGTTTAGGTTTAGGTTTAGGTTTTTATTTTAGTTTTATTTCTTTTTTTTATTTTTAGGTTTAAGTTTTTTTTTATTTTTTAGTTTAGGTTTAGGTTTTATTTTAGGTTTATTTTAGGTTTTATTTTTTATTTAGGTTTAGGTTTATTTTAGTTCATTTTATTTTATTTAGTTTAGGTTTTATTTTAGGTTTAGTATAGGTTTTATTTATTTTAGTTTAGTTTATTTTAGTTTAGGTTTTATTTTATTTTATTTTATTTTAGGTTTAGATTTTTTTTTAGTTAGGTTATTTTTTTTAATTTATTTTTTTGGTTTATTTTTTTTTAGTTTTTTTATCTTATTTTTTTAGGTTTATCTTATTTTATTTTATGTTTAATTTTATTTTATTTAGATTTTATTTTTTTTTTTATTTTATATTTATTTATAGTTTTATTTTTATTTATTTTATTTCGTAGTTTAAGTTTAGGATTAGGTTTTAATAGTTTATTTTATTTTAATTTTTTATTTTATTTTTATTTATGATTTTATATTTATTTTATTTTTACATTTTATTTAGTTTAGGTTTTGGTTTTTAGATTTTTTTAGGTTTTATTTTATTTTAGGGTTACTTGAGGTTTGGGTTTAGGTTTAGTTTGGGGTTTAGGGTTTAGAGTTTAGGGTTTAGGTTTAAGTTTAGGGTTTAGGTTTGGGTTTTAGGTTTTATTTAGGGTTTTATTTTTATGGTTTAGGGTTTAGAGTTTAGTGTTTAGGTTTAGGATTCAAGTTTTAGTTTAAGATTTAGGGTTTTTGGTTTTTTTCTTTAACATAGAACAAATTCAGATTCAACATTTCTTCTTTTTGATTTCATCAACCAATTAACACACCGTTTTCTAAGACATAAGAGACATAGATAAAATGAGCATAGAAAATCAAAACCATAAATAACTAGAACTATCTCTGTAGACACAATTCCATAAGCGATATCATTGGCTTCTTTATCAGCTTCAACCATAACCACCCCAGCCACTCTAGTAGCGAGATCCACCATCATATCGACGATCTCTCCCTCTGACACCACCATGGCGGTAACCTTCATCATCCCGCCTCCATAATAACCACTACTAACACCAGATCCACCTTTTAGATTCCCCAACACCACTATGATATTTCTAGCTTCAATCACCAAATCTAGACTAAGCTTGGTTGATGGTGATATTCTGCCATCAAAGTTTACCATTCTTTTGAGGTTTATTTTTAATTTATTTAGTTACTTTAAGTTTAGGTTTAGGTTTGGGATTCTGTTTAGGTTTAGGTTAAGGGTTTAGGATTGGTATAGGTTTTAGGGTTTATACTTTGGGGTTTAGGTTTAAGTTTTTCTTATTTAGAGTTTTTTATTTAGGGTTTAGGGTTTATGGTTGTAGGTTTATGGTTTAGGGTTTAGGGTTTGGGTTGAAGGTTTAAGATTTAGGGTTTGGGTCTAACGTTAAGGATTTAGGGTTTATAGTTTTCTTTTTAAATTTTAAGTAGACTAGTAGGTTTATTCTTATTTAGTTTACCATTTATTTATTTATTGTAGTTTATTTTATTTTTTATTTTATTTAATTTAGTTTATTTATTTTGGATTTATTTATTTTAGTTTAGGTTTTTATTTTATTTATTTTTAGGTTTAGGTTTATTTTTTAATTGAGTTATATTTATATTTTATTTTATTATTTTTAAGTTTAGGTTTAGGTTTTTATTTTTATTTTTTATGTTTAGGTTTTAGGTTTTATTTTAGGTTTATTTTTACGTTTTATTTTGAGTTTAGGTTTAAGTTTATTTTTAGTTTATTATATTCTTTTAGTTTAGATTTAGGTTTAGGTTTGCTTTATTTTAAATCTAGGTTTAGGTTTTATTTATTTTAGTTTAGTTTAATTTAGTTTAGGTTTAGGTTTATTTTTTATTTATTTTTTATTTTAGGTTTAAGTTTTTTTAGTTTAGTTTTATTTTTATTTATTTTTTAGGTTATATTTTTAGGCTTACTTTATAGGTTTAAGTTTTATTTAGTTTTATTTTATTTTATTTTAAGTTTATTTTATTTTTATTTTGCATGTAGTTTTTATTTTATTTAGGTTTTCTTTTCTTAGGTTTATTTTATTTTTTAGTTTAGTTTAGGTTTTTATTTATTAGTTTAATTTGTTTTATTTTTAGGTTTAGGTTTAGGTTTTAGTTTAGGTTTTATTTTTATTTCATTTTTTTATTATATTTAGGTTTAGTTTTTTTTATATATTTTATTTTTATGTTTTGTTTAGCTTAGGTTTAGGTTTTTAGGTTTTTAGGGTTAATGGTTTAAGGTTTTAGGGTTTAGGGTTAGGAATTAGGGTTTAGGGTTTAAGGTTTAGTGTTAAGCTTCACGGTTTAGGATTTTTTGGATTTAGGGTTAGCTTAGGGTTCAGGGGTTTTTTCTTTTAAATTAAGTAAACCGGTAGGTTTAGGTTTATTTAGTTTATTTTTTATTTATTTTGGTTTATTTTATATTTTATTTTTTATTTATATTTATTTTATTTAGTTTAGTTTATTTATTTTAAGTTTATTTATTTTATTTATTTTTAGGTTTAAGTTTATTTTTTAGTTTTTATTTTATTTTATTTTATTTAGGTTTTATTTTATTTTTAGGTTTAGGTTTAGATTTTTATTTTATTTTTTAAGTTTAGGTTTTAGGTTTTTATTTTAGGTTTATATTTAGGCTTTATTTTTTAGTTTAGTTTTAGGTTTAATTTTAGTTTATTTTATTTTATTTAGTTTAGGTATAGGTTTAGGTTTAGTTTAATTTATGTTTAAGTTTAGGTTTTATTTATTTTAGTTTAGTTTAATTTAGTTTAGGTTTAAGTTTAATTTTCATTTTTAATTTAGGGTTTAAGTTTTATTTATTATTTTTTTTTAGGTTTTATTTTTTATGTTTAGGTTTTTATTTAGTTTTTATTTTTTTATTTTTGGTTTATTTTAGGTTTATTTTATTTTTATTTTAAGTTTAGTTTTAATTTTATTTAGATTTTTATTCTTATGTTTTTTTATTATTTAGTTTAGTTTAGGTTATTATTTATTTTATTTTAGTTTCTTTTTATTAATTTATTTTATTTTTTTATTTTTAGGTTTTAGTTTATTTTATGTTTTATTTATTTTACTTTATTTTATTTATTATAGTTTTATTTTTTTTTTAGGTTTATTTTTTTATTTATTTTATTTTAGGTTTATTATTTTATTTTATTTTCTTTTGGTTTAGTTTTTTAGGGTTTGAGTTTTATTTTATATTGTCATTAGTTTTAGGGTTTAGGGTTTATTATTTATTTTTAGTGTTTAGATTTGTGGTTTATTTTTTTTAAGGTTTAGCAGAGGTTTATTTTATTTTATTAGTTTAGTTTAGCAATGCAACTGAACGAAGCACGGTTTTATTTTATTTTTATTTTTTTATTTTAATTAAGTAAACTCAGGTTTAGCTTTATTTAGTTTATTTTATTTATTTTAGTTTATTTTATTTTATTTTATTTAAGTTTTATTTTATTTAGTTTACTTTATTTATTTTAGGTTTATTGAAGTTTAAGTTTATTGTAGTTTATTTTCTAAGTTTAAGTTTAGGTTTAGGTTTATTTTAGTTTAGTTTCATTATTATTTTATTTTTAGGTTTAGGTTTTATTTTTTTTTTAGGTTTAGTTTAGGTTTTTTATTTTATTTTTATTTTAAATTTTTAGGATTTCATTTTAGGTTTATTTTTATGTATTATTTTTTAGTTTAGGTCTAGGTTTATTTTTAGTTTATTTTATTTTATTTAGGGTTTAGGTTTTATTTATTTTAGTTTAGTTTATTTTAGTTTATGTTTGGGTTTATTGTATTTTTATTTGAGGTTTAGGTTTCTTTTAATTTAGGGTTTAATTTTTTTTTTTGGGTTTAGGTTTTAATTTTTATTTATTTTGAGGTTTTTCTTTTTATTTAGTTTTTATTTTATTTTATATTATGTTTATTTTATTTTTTTATTTTAGGTTAAGTTTTTATTTTATTTATTTTTTTATTTTTAGTTTAGTTTAAGTTTTATTTATTTTATTTTTTTATTTTTATTATTTTATTTTATTTTCTTTTAGGTTTACGTTTAGGTTTAGGATTTAGTTTAGATTATTATTTTATTTTATTTTTATTTTATTTTTATTTAGGTTTTTATTTAATTTATTTTTTAGGTTTTACTTAGTTTAAATAACCAATGATCATCTTAATCCCATAACAATCATTCAAAAATCCTAATTACAAAAATTACATGAAAAAGAAAATAGAAATCTAGGTAACACATGAAAAATAGAGATTAGCTAAAACAAACCATGCAAATCCCAAGTAGGTATATAGCATGTATATTGGTTTTTAGCTTTTTAGGGTTTAGGGTTTAGGGTTTAGGGTTTAGGGTATAGGGTTAATTGAGGGTTTAGAGTTTTGGGTTTAGGGTTTGGGGTTTAGTGTTTATGGTTTTTTAGGGTTTATGGTTTAGGGTTTAGGTTTTAGGGTTTAGGATTTTGAGGTTTTAGGTTTAGGGTTTAGGTGGGTTTTAGGGTTTAGGGTTTAGGGTTTAAATTTTAGGTGGTTCAAGTTTTAGTTTAGGGTTTAGGATTTTGTGCTTTTTTTATAGAGAACAAATTGATTCAACATTTCATCTTTTGATTTCATCAAATAAGTAACACTCAAGTTTTCTAAGAAACAAGTGATGGCATAGATAAAAAATGACACGATAGCAAATCAAAACCCTAAATTGCTAAAATCATCTCTATCAGAAAGACATAGTTCCATGAATCTAATCGACCGTTCTTTAGTTTTTCCAGTTCGTAACCACCCTCTTGAGTTGGATCCACCATCAAAGAATGTCTCCCTCTGCCACCACCATGGTTGTAACCTCCATCGCTCCAGCCTCCATAACCACCTGCCCACCACCACCACCATAACCACCAAGCCCCTAGAATCGCCCCCACCACTGGATAAATGTCGACCCCACCTTCTCTCCTCCATCACCGATCTAGACTGAGCCCGTTGATGATGTTCTTTCCATCATGGATCTACCCATTCTTAGGGTTTATGTTTATTTTATTAATTTATTTAGTTTCTTTAGGTTTAGTTTTGTGGTTTAGGGTTAGGGTTTACAGTTTAGGGTTTAGGGTTTAGGGTTTTGGGTTAGTTTGGGGTTTACGGTTTTGGCTTTTGGCTTTTAGGGTTTAGGGTTTAGGGTTATGGTTTAGGTTTAGTTTAGGGTGGTTTAGAGGGTTTAGGTTGGGGTAGGTTTGGTTTAGAGCTTTAGTGTTTAGGGTTTTTTAGGGTTTATGGTTTTTATAGGGTTTAGGGTTTAGGTTTTAGGGTTTGGGTTTATGTTCAAAGTTGTAGTTTGTGTTTCATGATTTAGGTTTAGGGTGGTTTTAGATTAAGCAAAAGTTATGGTTTTATTTAGTTTATTTTTTATTTATTTTATTTTCTATTTTATTTAAGTTTATTATTTATTTTATATAGTTTAGTTTATTTATTTTAGTTTAGGTTCTTTATCTTTATATTATAGGTTTTAGTTATATTTATTTCTTAATTTAGTTTTATTTTTATTTTATTTTTTAGGTTTAGGTTTTTATTTTATTTTTCTAGGTTTAGGTTTTAGGTTTTTACTTTAGGTTTTTTTTTTAGTTTAGGTTTAGGTTTATTTTTAATTTATTTTATATTTTATTTAGTTTAAGTTTATGTTTATTTTAGGTTTAAGTTTAGGTTTATTTATTTTAGTTTTATTTTAGTTTAGGTTTAGGTTAATTTATTTTTAATTTAGGTGTAGGTCTTTTTTAGTTTAGGGTTTAGGTTTTACTTTTAGGTTTATTATTTAAGTTTTGGTTTTATTTAATTTTATTTTAAGTTTGTTCTATTTTAATTTTAAGTTTAGTTTCTATTTTATTTAGGTTTATTTATTTATTTTTAGTTCTTATTTTTTTATTTTATTTCATTTTAGGTTTAGGTTTACCTTTAGGTTATAGTTTATGTTTTCATTTTTTATAATAATTATTTGTTGGTTTAGGTTTTTTATTTATTTTATTTTTAGATATTATTTAGTTTAGATTTAGACTTTAGCTTTTGGGTTTTGGGTTTATGGTTTAAGGTTTAGGTTAGTTGGGTTTTTTAGGATTTAGGGTTTGTGTTTAGGGTTTGTTTTAGTTGTGGGTTTAGGTTTTAAGGTTTAGGTTTGGTTTATGATTTTAGGGTTTAGTTAGGGTTTAGGGTTTAGGATTTAGGTTTAGGGTTTAGGGTTTAGGTTTAGGGTGAGGTTGGGGTTTAGGTTTTAGGTTAAGGGTATATTTTATAGTTTAGGGTTTAGGATTTTGGTTTTGGTTTTTTTTAACAAAGAATAAATTCAGATTCAACATTTCTTCTTTTTGATTTCATTAACCAAGTAACACACCAAGTTTTCTAAGACACAAGCGATGAGATAGATAAAAAATTGGCACACATACAGTAAATCAAGAACCTTAGATAGTTAGAACCATCTCTACTGTAAAGACACACTTCCATAAGTAGTAGATCTGATCGACCATTCTTGCTTTCTCCGCCCATCGAAACACCCCTCTCAGTAGTGGGATCCACCATCATATCCTGGATCTCTATCTCTTTGCAACCATGTTTGTAACCTTCGTTGCTCCTCCCACCTCCATAACCTCCATTTATTTATTTTTTAGTTTAGTTTATTTTAGTTTAGGTTTATTTTATTTTTTATTTCGTTTAGGTTTTATTTAATTTATTGTTTAAATTTTATTTTTTATTTTTTTAGGTTTATTTGTTAGGTATTGGTTTTCATTTAGTTTTTTATTTTATTTTATTTTAGGTTTATTTTATTTTTATTTTAGGTTTACTTTTTATTTTATTTAGGTTTTTTATTTTTTAGTTTAGTTTAGGTTTTAATTTATTTTATTTTAGTTTAATTCTTATTTTTTATTTTATTTTTTTTTAGGTTTATTTTTAGGATTAGGTTATAGTTTATGTTTTTATTTTATTTTTGTTTAGGTTTTTTATTTATTTTATTTTTAGGTTTTATTTAGTTTAGGTTTAGGTTTTAGCTTTTAGGGTTCAAGGTTTATGGTTTAGGGTTAGTTTAGGGTTTATGGTTTAAGGTTTCGGGTTTAGGGTTTGGGTTTAAGGTTATTTCGAGTCTAGGGTTTTTTTTAATTTATTTATTTTTTTTGTTTTTATTTATTTATTTATTTATTTTTAGGTGTTAGAGTTTTAGGTTTAGGGTTTTTTAGGGCTTTATAGTTTAGAATTTAGGGTTTAGGGTTTAGGGCTTAGGTTTTAGGTATAAGGTTCAATTTTTAGTTTAGGGTTTAGAGTTTTTATTTTTGGTTTTTTTTTTTACAGAGAACAAATTCAAATTCAACATTTCTTCTTTTCGATTTCATCAACCAACTAACACACCAAGTTTTCTAAGACATAAGCAAAGACATAGATAAGAAATGAGCACGCATATAGCAAATAAAAAACCTTAGATAACTAGAACCAACTTTGTTATAAAGACATAATTCCATAAGCAGAAGATCAGATCAGCCATTTTTTAGTTTCTCCAGTTCCCATCAGAACCACCTCGGCCTCTAGAGTAGTGGGGTCCACCATCAAATCCCGATCTCTTCCTCCATTACCACGCCTCTGTAACCTCTCCACTCCTCCCGGCTTCATAATAACCATCGCCCACCACTTATATCCATCCATCTTGATCCCCACCACCACTACGATAACCACCGCCTCCACCATTGCCTCCACCGCTAGATCTAGACTGAGCCTGGTTGACGGTGATGTTCCTATCATCAAGGTGATTCCCATTCTTAGGATTTAGGTTTAGGTTTAGTTTTACTAGGTTTTAGGGTTAGATTTATTTTGTCATTTATTTAGTTACTTTAGGTTTAGGTTTATGGTTTGGGGTTTAGGGTTTAGGGTTTAAGATTAGGGTTTAGGGATTAGTTTAGGGTTTAGGGATTAGGGTTTAGGGTTTAGGATTTTAGGGTTTATAGTTTTAGGGTTTAAGGTTTAGGGTTTAGGGTTTTTAAGGGTTTAGGGTCGCGGGTTTATGGTTTAGGGTTTATGTTTTTTTTTAAAATAAATTATGTAAACTTGTTTTAGGTTTTAGTTTATTTTTTAATTTAGATTATTTTATTTATTTAGGCAATTTTATTTTTTTATTCATTTAGTTTATTTATTTTAATTTAGGTTTTTTTATTTTAGTTTATTTTTTAAGTTTAGGTATATTTTTTATTTAAGTTTTATTTTTATTTTATTTTTTAAGATTAGGTTTTATTTTTTATTTTTAAGTTTTAGTTTAGGTTTTATTTTATTTTTTAGGTTTGGTTTAGTTTTATTTTAGGTTTATTTTTATTTTAATTTTTTTTTTATTTATTTTACTTTATGTTTAGGTTTGGGTTAAGGTTTTTTTGTTTTTTTATGGTTTAATAATTTTTTTATTTAAGTAAACTGGTAGGTTCAGGTTTATTTAGTTTATTTCATTTATTTATTTATTTATTTATCTATTTTATTTTAAAGTTTTTTTTATTTTATTTAGTTTAATTTTATTTTTTATTTATTTTAGTCTATTTTATTTTAAATTTTATTTATATTTATTTTTTATTTTATTTAGTTTAATTTATTTTAGTTTAGGTTTTTTTATTTTAGATTATTTTTAGGTTTTGGTTTAGGTTTATTTTTAATTGAGTTTTTTTTTTTATTTTATTTTTTAGGCTATGGTTTTATTTTTTATTTTTAGATTTAGGTTTAGGTTTCAATCTTATTTTTTTAGGTTTAGATTTTGGGTTTTTATTTTAAGGTTATTTTTAGGTTTTATTTTTTAGTATAGGTTTAGGTTTATTTTTAGTTTATTTTATTTTATTTATTTTAGGATTAGGTTTAGGCTTAGGTTTTATTTATTTTAGTTTAATTTATTTTAGTTTAATTTTGGTTTATTTTATTTTATTTTATTTTTTATTTATTTTAAGGTTTAAGTTTTATTTTATTATCTTTAGGTTTAGTTTTAGTTTATATTTAGTTTTATTTTATTTTATTTTAAGTTTATTTTATTTTTTATTTTAATGCTAGTTATTTTATTTTAATTTTATTCTTAGGTTTATTTTATTATTTATTTAGTTTAGGTTATTATTTATTTTATTTTAGTTTAATTTATTTTATTTTTTAGGTAGTGTCAAGATATGTTTTTATTTTTTTATTTTTATTTTATTTTATTTATTTTATTCATTTTATTTAGTTTAGCCAGTTTTAAGTTTTTAAGGTTTATATTTTAGGTTTTAGGGCTTTAAGGTTTAGGGTTTTAGTGTTTAGGGTTTAGGGCTAGGGTTTAGGGTTTAGGGTTTAGGATTTATTATTTTAACTTTAGGATTTAGTGGTTCTAGGTTTTAAGGTTAGTTTAGGGTTTAGGGTTTAGGGTTTAGGGTTTTAGGGTTTTGGGTTTTGGGTTTTAGGCTAGGGTTAGGCTTTAGGGTTTAGGGTTTAGAGTTTAGGGTTTAAGGTTTTAGGGTTTAAGGTTTAGGGTTTATGGTTCAGGGTTTAGGGTTTTATTTTTTTTTTTTGGGTTTTAGGGTTTTTTTACATTTGGGGTTTAGGGTTTTAAGGTTTGCAGTTCATAGAAACTTTGTGTGTTACTTGGTTGATGAAATCAAAAAAGAAGAGATGTTGAATTTGAATTTGTTCTCTCCTAAAAAAGCCAAAAACCCTAAACCCTAGACATAGATCAAAAATGATCACGCATAAAGTAAATAAAAAATCCTAGATAACTAGAACCATCTCTATTATAAAGATACAGTTCCATAAGCAGCATATTGGATTTGTCATTCTTCAGTTTCTCTAGTTCCCAACAGAAGCGCCCTGACCTCTTGAGTATTGGGATCCACCATCATATCCCCTATCTCTCCCTCCGCCACCACCACGGCTGTAACCTCCATCATAATTCCATAGTTTTTTCATTTTTAATTTTTAGGTTTTTAGTGTTTAGGGTTTAGTATTTGGGGTTTAGAGTTTATGGTTTGGAATTTTGGGTTTACGATTTAGGGTTGTAGGTTTTAGAGTTTAGAGTTTAGGGTTAGGCTTTAGGGTTAAGTGTTTAGGCTTTAGGCTTTAGTGTTTAGGCTTTAGGGTTTAGGGTTTTTAGTTGAATTTTTTTTACTTTATTTTTTTAGTTTAGGTTTTATTTTTTATTTTTAGGTTTAGGTTTTTATTTTATTTTTTTAGGTTTATGCTTTAGGTTTTTATTTTAGGTTTTTTTAGGTTTTATTTTTTAATTTAGGTTTAGGTTTATTTTTAGTTTATTTTATTTTATTTAGTTTAGGTTTAGGTTCAAATTTGATATACTTTAGGTTTTATTTATTTTAGTTTAGATTTAGGTTTATTTTATTTTGTTTATTTTATTTTTATTTTAGGTTTAGTTTTTTTAAAAAATTTAGCATTTAAGTTTTATTAAGTATTTATTTTTAGGTTTATTTTTTAGGTTTAGGTTTTTATTTAATTTTTATTTTATTTTATTTTAGGTTTATCTTAGGTTTGTTTTATTTTTATTTTAAGTTTAGTTTTTATTTTATTTAGTTTTTTATTCTTAGGTTTATTTTATTTTTTAGTTTAGTTTAGGCTATTGTTTATTTTATTTTAGTTTCTTTTTATTAGTTTATTTTATTTTATTTTAGGTTTAGGTTTAGGTTTTAGTTTATGTTTTTACTTCTATTTTATTTCATTTATTTATTTTATTAAGGTTTTTTGTTTATGTTTTTATTTTATTTAGGTTTACATTTTTTTAATTATTTTATTTTTATGTTTTAATTAGTT
This sequence comes from Cymbidium sinense, assembly GCA_021442155.1. Taxonomy (NCBI): domain Eukaryota; kingdom Viridiplantae; phylum Streptophyta; class Magnoliopsida; order Asparagales; family Orchidaceae; genus Cymbidium; species Cymbidium sinense. The sequence continues at coordinate 59,195,407 of CM038214.1, read as the reverse complement.
TAGGTTTAGGTTTTTAGGTTCTTAGGGTTTAGGGCTTAGGGTTTTAGGGTTTAGGGTGTAGGGTTAGGGTTTATGTTTTATGGTTTAGGGTTTATTATTTAAGCTTTATGGTTTATAATTTTTAATGTTTAGGGTTTAGGGTTTAGGGTTTCGAGTTTAAGGTTTTTAAGGGTTTAGGTTTTAGGGTTGTAGGTTTAGGGTTTAGGGTTTAAGGTTTTAGGGTTTAGGGTTTAGGGTTTAGGGTTTAAGGTTAGGGTTTTTATTTTATTTTTTTTTGTTTTTCTATTTAATTTAAATTAAGTAAACGCTTAGGTTTAGCTGTATTTAGTTTATTTTTAATTTAATTTAATTTATTTATATTAAATTTTTATTTATGTTTATTTTTATTTTTATTTTTATTTACTTTAGTTTATTTATTTTAGGTTTTTTTATTGTAGTTTATTTTCTAAGTTTAGGTTTAGATTTAGGTTTAGGTTTAGGTTTAGTTTATTTTATGTTTAGGTTTAGGTTTTATTTATTTTAGTTTAGTTTATTTTAATTTATGTTTGGGTTTATATTATTTTTATTTTAGGTTCGATTTTTTTTTAATTTATGGTTTAGCTTTTTTTTTAGTTTAAGGTTTAGGTTTTCTTTTTTCACTTATTTTTAGGTTTAGGTTTTTATTTAGTTTTTATTTTAGGTTTTTTATTTTTATTTTAGGTTTAGTTTTTATTTTATTTAGGTTTTTTGTTTTTTTAGTTTAGTTTAGGTTTTACTTATTTATTTTAGTTTAGTTTTTATTTTTTATTTTATTTCCTTTTTAGGTTTAGGTTTACGATTTAGTTTAGGTTACTATTTTATTTTATTTTATTTTGAATTAGGCTTTTTATTTATTTTATTTTTAGGTTTTATTTAGTTTAGGTTTAGGTTTTTAGCTTTTTAGGGTTTAGGGTTTAGGGTTTAGGGCATAGGGTTATTTGAGGGTTTAGAGTTTAGGGTTTAGGGTTTGGGGTTTAGGATTTAGGGTTTATGATTTTTTAGGGTATAGGGTTTAGTGTTTAAGGTTTAGGGTTTAGGATTTTTGCTTTAGGGTTTTAGGGTTTAGAGTTTAGGGATTTTAGGGTTTAGGGTTTAAGTTTTTGATCTAGGGTTCAAGTTTTAGTTTAGGGTTTAAGGTTTTTTATTTTTTTTAATAGAGAGCATATTTAGATTCAACATTTCTTCTATTTGATTTTATCAACTAAGTAACACTCCTAGGTTTCTAAGACATAAGCTATGACAGGTAAAAAATGAGCACACATAGAGCAAATCAAATACCCTAGATAGCTAGAATCATCTTTAATGTAAAGACAGTTCCATAAATAGTAGATCAGATCGACCACTCTTTTGTTTCTCCAGTTCCCATCAGAACCACCCTGGCCTCTCGAGTAGCAGGATCGACCATCATATCCCTGATCTCTCCCTCTACCACCACCATGGTTGTAACCTCCGTCGCTCCTCCAGCCTCCATAACCACCACTGCTCTGACCACCACCACCACAACCACCAGCACCTCGAGATCCCCCACCACCACTACGATAATCACTGCCTCCACCTTCTCCTCCAGCACTAGATCTAGATTTAGCCTGGTTGACAGTGATGTTCCTCTCATCAAGGTTCTACCAATTCTTAAGGTTTAGGATTATTAGGTTTTAGGGTTTAGGTTTATTTTATTAAGTTATTTAGTTACTTTAGGTTTAGGTTTAAGGTTTGAGGTTTACATTTAGAGTTTAGGGTTTAGGTTTTAGGGTTGAGGGTTTAGGCTTTAGGGTTTTTAGGGTTTATGGTTTAGGGTTAGTTTAGGTTTATGGTTTAGGGTTAGTTTAGGTTTATGGTTTAGGGCTTAGGGTTTAGGGTTTAAGGTTTAATGTTAAGGTTAGCGTTTAGGGTTTAAGGTTTAGGGTTTAGGGATTAAGGTTTAGGCTTTAATGTTTAGCGTTTAGGGTTTATGGTTTTTTATGATTTAGGGTTTAGGGTTTAGGATTTAGGGTTTAGATTTAAGGTTGCAGGTTTAGCTTTGTAGGTTTAGGGTTTAGGGTTTGTTTTAGGGTATAAGTTTTTTTTTTTAAATTAAGTCAATCGGTAGGTTAAGGTTTATTTATTTTATTCAATTTATTTTTTACTTATTTTCATTTATTTTATTTTCTATTTTTATTTAAGATTATTTTTTATTTTTATTTAGTTTAGTTTTTTTATTTAAGTTTAGGTTATTTATTTTAATTTATTTTATAGGTTTAGGTTTATGTTTATGTTTATTTTTTAGTTTAGTTTTATTTTTATTTTATTTTTTTAGGTTTAGGTTTTTATTTTATTTTTTTAGGTTTAGGTTTTAGGTTTTATTTTAGGTTTTATTTTTTAGTTTATGTTTAGGTTTATTTTTAGTTTATTTTATTTTATTTAGTTTTGGTTTAGGTTTAGTTTATTTTAGGTTTAAGTTTAGGTTTTATTTATTTTAGTTTAGTTTATTTTAGTTTAGGTTTAGGTTTATTTTATTTTTATTTTAGGTTCATTTATTTTTTTTAGTTTAGGGTTTAAGTTTTATTTTTAAGTTTATTATTTATATTTAGATTTTTATTTAGTTTTTATTTAATTTTATTTTAGGTTTGTTCTATTTTTATTTTAGGTTTAGCTTTTATTTTATTAAGGATTTTTATTGTTTACTTTAGTTTATGTTTTTATTTATTTTATTTTAGTTTAGTTTTTATTTTTTGTGTTATTTTCATTTTATATTTGGGTTTAGGTTTAGGTTATAGTTTATGTTTTTATTTTAATTTATTTTTTATTTTTTCCTTTAGTTTAGGTTTTTTATTTATTTTATTTTTAGATATTATTTAGTTTAGGTTTAGGGTTTATGGTTTAAGGTTTAAGGTTAGTTTAGGGTTTTTGGGTTAGGGTTTAGGTTTTGGGGTTTAGGGTTTAGGGAATATTTTTTTGGGGTTTAGGGTTTAGGTGGATTTGTGTGGTTTAGGGTTTAGGTTTATGGTTTAGTAGTTTAGGTTTAGGGTTTTGGGTTTTGAGGGTTGGGTTTAAGTTTTAGGTTTAGGGTTGTTTTAGTTTAGGGTTTAGGTTTTGGTTATTGGTTTTAAATTTTAGGGTTTAGGGTTTAGGGTTAATAAATTCAGATTCAATATTTCTTCTTTTCGATTTCATCAACCAAGTAGCACACCAGGTTTTCTAGGACACATGCGATGGCATAGATAAAAAATGGGCACACATACAACAAATCAAAAACCCTAGATAACTAGAACCATCTCTATTATAAAGACACAGCCCATAAGCGAATCGATCAACCGCTCTATTTCTGCTCAAATCGAACCACCACAGCCTTCTCGAGTAGCGGGATCCACCATCATATCCCCGATCTCTCCCTCTATTGCCACCACGGCTGTAACCATTATCGTTACTCCCACCTCCATAACCACCATCGCCTCGACTACCACCTCCATATCCACTCCTCAGATCCCCCACACCATCGCGATAACCACCGACTAAGCCTGTTGATAGTGATGTTCTAGCCCGCCATTGTAGGGTTCATGTTTATTAGGTTTTAGGGTTTAGGCTTATTTTATTAATTTTATTAGTTACTTTAGGTGTTAGGGTTTGTGGTTTAGGGTTAGTTTAGTTAGGTTTAGGGTTCACGGTTTATGGTTTAGGGCATAGGGATTAAGATTTAGGCATGTATCCAGGATTTATGGATGAAGCATAGGGTTTAATTTATGTTTTAGTTTAGGTTTAGGTTTAGGGTTTAGTGTAGTTTGGGGTTAGTTTGTTAGGTTTAGTTTATTTTATGGTTTAGTTTTTAAATTAAGCAAACTGATTTTTTAATTTATTTTATTTAGGTTTTTAATTTATTTTATTTTAAGTATTATTTAGTTTTGGTTTAGGTTTTAACTTTTAGGGTTTAGAGTTTAGTTAGTTGGGCTTTAGTTTAGGGTAGTTTGTTTTAGTTTTATAATAGGGTTTGGATTTAGTGTTTAGGATTTAGGGTTTAGTTTAGTGTTAGCACGTTTAGGTTTGTAGGTTTAGGGTTTCAATTTTTCAATAAATTAAGTTATTTTATTTTATTTATTTTAGTTTATTTTTTTTTATTTAGGTTTATTTTATATTTTATTTAGTTTAGTTTATTTATTTTAAGTTTATTTATTTTGTTTAGGATTTTATTTTAGTTCATTTTAGGTTTAGGTTTAGGTTTATGCTTTTCTTTAGTTTAGTTTGATTTATTTTTTATTTTAGGTTTAGGTTTTATTTTTTATTTTATGTTTAGTTTAGGTTTTTATTTTTTTTATTTTTTTTGGTTTAGGTTTTAAGTTTTATTTGAGGTTTATTTTTAGATTTTATTTTATTTTATTTAGCTTAGGATTTAGGTTTAGTTAATTTTAGGTTTTGGACTAGGTTTTATTTATTTTAGTTTATGTTTAAGTTTATTTTATTTTGTTTATTTTATGTTTAGATTTTATATTTTTTAGGGTTTAGATTTTATTTTATATTTATTATGAGGTTTTTTTTGGTTTTTTTATATGTTTAGGTTTTTATTTAGTTTTTAGTTTTTTTATTTTAGGTTTATTATATTTTTTATTCAGGTTTTTATTTTAAGTATTTTCATTTTTAAATTTATTTTAGTTCTTATTTATTTTATTTTATTTTAGTTTTATTTTTATTTTAATTTATTTTTACCTTTAGGTTTAGGTAGTTTAGGTTTAGGTCTTAGTTTGGGTTTTATTTTATATTTAATTTTATTTATTTTTATTTTGAGGTTTTATTTAGTTTAGGTTTAGGTTTTAAGTTTGTAGTGTTTAGGGTTTAGGGTTTTGGGTTTGGGGTTTAGGGTTTTGAGTTTGGGGTTGTAGGTTTTAGTGTTTTGTGTTTAGGGTTTAGGGTTTATAGTTTAGGGTTTAGGATTTTAGGGTGTACAGTTTAGGATTTAGGGTTAGTGTTTAGGGATTAGGATTTTAAGGTTTAAGGTTTAGGTTTAGGGTTTTACTTTAGGGTTTAGTGTTAGTTTTTTTTTTATTTTAAATTAAGCAAACCCAAGTGTGTTTTGGTTTAATTAGTTTATTTAATTTATTTTTTATTTATTTTAGTTTGTTTTAATTTTTATTTGTAATAAGGTTTATTTTAATTTTTATTTAGTTTAATTTATTTATTTTAGTTTAGGTTTTATTTTGGTTTAGTTTTAGGTTTTTTTGGTTTAGGTTTATTTTTTAGTTTAGTTTTATTTTATTTTATTTTTTAGGTTTAGGTTTTATTATTTTTTTTTAGATTTAGGTTTAGGTTTTATTTTATTTTATTTTTGTTTATGTTTTAAGTTTTTTTTTTTTAGGTTTATCTTTAGGTTTCATTTTAGTTTAGGGTTAGGTTTATTTTTAGTTTATTTTATTTTATCTAGGGTTTAAGTTTAGGTTTATGTTCAGTTTATTTAGATTTAGGTTTAGGTTTTATTTATTTAAGTTTTGCTTTAGGTTTATTTTATTATTATTTTAGGTTTAGGTTATTTTTTAATTTAAGGTTTAGGTTTTAATTTTTATTTATTTTTAGGTTTTATTCTCAGGTTTATTTTTTTAGTTTAGTTTTTATTTAGTTCTTATTTTATTTTATTTTAGGTTTAATTTATTTTATGCTAGTTTAGTTTTATGTAGGTTTTTTATTTTTAATTATGTTTAGGCTTTTATACATTTTATTTTAGTTTAATTTTATTTTTATTTTATTTTCTTTTTTAGGTTTAGGTTTAGGTTTAGGTTTAGGTTTATGTTTTAGTTTATGTTTTATTATTCTATTATTTTATTATTTTATGTTGTTTTAGGTTTTTTGCTTTTTTTTAGGTTTTATATAGTTTAGGTTTAGGTTTTAGCTTTTATGGTTTATCATTTAGGGTTAGTTGTGGGTTTAGGGTTTAAGGTTTAGGGTTGGCATTTAAGGTTTACGGTTTAGGGTTTAGGGTTTAGGGTTTAGAGTTTAAGGGTTTAAGGTTTAGGGTTTAGGGTTTAAGGTTTTTTAGGGTTTAAAGTTTAAGGTTTAGGGTTTAGGTTTTAGGTCTAGGGTTTAGGTTTTAGTTTAGGGTTTTCAAATTTTTTTAACAGAGAATAAATTTAAATTCAACATTTCCTCTTTTTGAGTAAATCAACCAAGTAACACAACAAATTTTTTAAGGCACAAGGGATGACATAAGTAAAAAATGAGCACGCATAAAGCAAATCAAAAACCCTAGATAACTAGAACTGTCTCTACTATGAGGACACAATTCCATAAGTAGCAGATCGGATCAGTCGTTCTTCAGTTTCTCTTGTTCCCATCAGATCCACCCTAGCTTCTCGAGTAACGGGATCCACCATCATAGCCCTCCACCACAACCATGGCTGTAACCTCCGTTGCTCCTCCCGACTCTATAACCACCACTACTTTGACCACCACCTCCAAATCTCTCACCACCACTGTGATAACCACCATCGCCACCTAATCTAGACTGAGCCTGGTTGACAGTGATGTTCCTGCCATCAAGGTTCTGCCTAGGTTTTATGCTTCTAGGGTTTAGGTTTATGGTTTAGGGCTTAGGGTTATAGGGTTTAGGGTTTAGGGTTAGAGTTTAGGGTTTAGTCTTCTAGGATTAATGTTTAGGCTTTTGGGTTGAGGGTTTTAAGGGTTTAAGGTTTAGGGTTATCTTTGAGTTTAGGGTTAGTTTAGGATTTAAGGCTTAGAGTTTTAAGGTTTTGGGTTTATGGGTTAGGGTTTAGGGTTAGGGTTTAGGTTTAGGGTTTAGGGTTTAGGGTTAGTTTAGGATTTAGGTTTTAGGGTTTACGGTTTAGGGTTTAGGGTTTAGGGTTGTAGGTTTAGGGTTAGTTTTAGGGTTTAGGGTTTAGGGTTTAGGGTTCACGGTTTAGGGTTTAGGATTTAAAGTTTAAGGTTTCGGGTTTTTTTTTTAAATTAGGTAAACCAGTAGATTTATGTTTATTTAATTTATTTAGTTGATTTAGTTTATTTTTTATTTATTTTTGTTTATTTTATTTTTTTATTATGGTTTATTATTTATTTTTATTTAGTTTAGTTTATTTATTTTAGGTTTATTTTTTTAGTTTACATTTTCTATTTTAGTTTTTTTTTAAGTTTAGGTTTAAGTTTAGGTTCATGTTTATTTTTTTATTTAGTTTTATTTTATTTTCATTTTTAGGTTTAGTTTTTAGTTTTTATTTTTAGGTTGAGGTTTAGGTTTTTATTTTATTTTCTTATGTTCCAAATTTAGGTTTTTATTTTAGGTTTTATTTTTAGGTTCTATTTTCTAGTTTAGTTTTAGTTTTATTTTTAGTTTATTTTATTTTATTCAGTTTAATGTTTAGGTTTAGTTTATTTTAGGTTTAGGTTTAGGTTTTATTTATATGAATTTAGTTCATTTTAGCTTAGGGTAGATTTATTTTATTTTGTTTATTTATGGTTTATTTTTTTTTAGTCTAGAGTTTAGGTTTTATTTTAGGTTTTTGTTTAGTTTTTATTTTATTTAGGTTTTTTATTTTTTTTGTTTAGTTTATGTTTTTATTTATTTTATTTTAGTATAGTTTTTATTTTTTATTTTATTTCCTTTTTAGGTTTCGGTTTAGGTTTAGGTGTTAGTTTAGGTTTTTTATTTTATTTTATTTTTTTAATTTATTTTTGTTTAGGTTTTTTTATTTATTTTATTTTTAAGTATTATTTAGTTTAGGTTTAGGTTTTTTACTTTTTAGGGTTTAGAGTTTAGGGTTTGTTGATGCTTTAAGGTTTAGGGTTTAGGGTTTAGGTTTTAGGATTTAGGGTTTAGGGTTTAAACTGTTAGGGTTTAAGGTTAAGGGTTTAATGTTTATGGGGTTTAGGGTTTAGGGTTTAGGGTTTAGGTTTTTTAGGTTTTTTTTCTTAAATAGAGAACAAATTCAGATTCATCATTTCTTCTTTTCCGATTTAGTTTAGTGTTTAGGTTTTTTGGTTATTTTTTTAACAGAGAACAAATTCAGATTCAACATTTTTTCATTCCAGTTTTTAGTTTAGGGTCAAGGTTCTGCCCATTCTTAGGGTTTAGATTTATTAATATTTAAGGTTTAGGTTTATTTTTTAATTTATTTAGTTACTTTAAGTTTAAGTTTAGGGTTTGGGGTTTAAGGTTTAGGGCCAGGGTTTAGGGTTTAGAGTTGAGGGTTTAGGGTTTATGGTGTAGGGTTTAGGGTTTAGGGTATTAGGGTTTGTTCTTTTAGGGGTTAGGGTTTAGGATTATGGTCTAGGGTTTAGGGTTTAGGGTTAAGGGTTTAGGGTTTAGGTTTTAAGGTTGTAGGTTCAGGGTTGAGGGTTAGTTTCAGGGTTTAGGGTTTAAGGTTTAGGATTTTAGGTTTAGATTTTTTTTTAATTAAGTAAATTGATAGGTTTACTTTGATTTAGTTTAATTTTTATTTATTTTAGTTTATTTTACTTTTTACTTTTTATTTAGGTTTATTTATTATTTTTGTTTACTTTAATTTATTTATTTTAGGTTAGTTTTTTTTATTTTAGTTTATTTTTTTAGGTTTAGGTTTTTTCCCAGTTGCTTTTCTTTAAAATTTTAGGTTTAGGTTATATTTTTTTATTTTATATTTATGTTTAGGATTTTATTTTATTTTAGGTTTAGGTTTTATGTTTTATTTAGTTTTATTTTTGGTTTTAATTTTTAGTTTAGGCTTACTTTATTTTATTTTATTTTATTTAAGTTTAAGTTTACGTTTAATTTTTTTTAGGATTATGTTTAATTTATTTTATTTTAGTTTAAGGTTTATTTTATTTTAGGTTTAGGTTTTTTTTATTTTAGGCTCTAAGTTTATTTTTAGGTTTTATTTTTAGGTTTATTTTTTAGGTTTAAGTTTTTATTTAATTTCATATTTTATTTTAGTTTAAGTTTATTTTATTTTTATTTTACGTTTAGTTTTTAATTCGTTAAAGTTTTTTATTCTAAGGTTTATTTTATTTTATTTTGTTTTGTTTAGGTTTTTTGTTATTTTATTTTAGTTTATTTTTATTTTTTATTTTATTTTATTTTTAGGCTCAGGTTTAGGTTTTAGTTTAGGATTTTATCTTTTTAAAATTTTATTTTATTTAGTTTAGTTTTATTTATTTTATTTTATTTAGGTTTAGGTTTAGTGTAGGTTTATTTATGGTGGGTTTAGGGTTATGGTTATAGTTTAGGTTTAGTTTCAGGGTTAGGGAGTGGGTTTAGTGGAGGGTTTAGGGTTTATGCCTTTAGGGTTTAGGGTTTTTTAGGGTTTAATATTTAGGGTTTAGGGTTTAATGAGTGGGGTCAGTTTAGTTTAGGTTTAGGCTTTAGGTTTGGGTTTAGGATTTAGGTTTTGGTTTATGGTCCTGTAGTTTAGGTGGTTTAGGGTTTAGGTTTAGGAAAGTTTAGGTCACGCCAGTTAGGTTTAGGGTTGTAGATTTAGGGTCCGTGGTTGGATTAGTTTAGGGTTTAGTTTAGGATTTAGCTTTAGGGTTTAAGGTTTAAGGATTAGGTTTCTTTTAGTTTATTTAGTTTATTTTATTGATTTTAGTTTCATTATTTATTTTACTTAGGTTTATTATTTATTTTATTTAGTTTATTTAATTTATTTTGGGGTTATTCCACTTTAGTTTATTTTATTTATTTTAAGTTTAGGTTTAGGTTTACGTTTATTTTAGTTTATTTTATTTTTAAGTTATATATTTTAGGTATTATATTTATTTTTTGGTTTGGTTTACATTTTTATTTTAACTTTTGGTTTAGGTTTAGGTTTTATTTTAGGTTTATTGTTAGGTTTTTTTTAGGTTTTTTTGGTTTAGTTTATTTTAGTTTATTTTATTTTATTTAGTTTAGTTTTATTTTAGTTTAGTTTTAGGTTTAGGTTAAGGTTTATTTTAGTTTATTTTAATTTAGGTTAAGGTTTATTTTATTTTGTCTATTTTAGGTTTATGTTTTGTTTCAGTTTAAGGTTTAGGTTTAATTTTTTTATTTATTTTTAGGTTTATTTTTATGTTTAGGTTTTTAGGGTTTATTTATTTTATTTTATTTTAATTTTATCATTTTATATTTTATTTTTTTTATTTTAGGTTTATTTTATTTTTTTAGTTTTAAGTTTTTTATTTATTTTTTAATTTAGTTTTTTTTTATGCATTTAGGCTTTATTTTTTAGTTTAGGTTTGTTTTAAGGTTTAGGGTTTAGGGTTTTAGGTTTGGGGTTGAGGATTTAGGTTTTAGGGTTTAGGGTTTAAAGTTTAGGGTTTAAGGTTTTATGGTTTTGGGTTTAGGGTTTAGGGTTTAGGGTTTAGGGTTTAGAGTATAGGGTTTTAGGGCTTATGGTTCATGATTTAGGGTTTAGAATTTATGTTTAGGGTTTAGGATTTTTGTGTTTAGGGTTTAGGGTTTAGGGTTATAGGTTTAGGGTTTAGGGTTAGTTTTATGATTTAGGGTTTAGGGTTAGGTTTATTTATTTTTTTATCTATTTTTAGGGTTTAAGGTTTAGGGTTTCAATTTTAGGTTTAGGGTTCATGTTTAGTTTAGGGTTTTGGGTTTTTTTTAAGAGAGAATAAATTCAGATTCAACATTTCTTCTTTTTAATTTCATCAACCAAGTAACACACCAAGTTTTCTAGGACACAAGAGATGACATAGATCAAAATGAGCAGCATAAAGCAAATCAAAACACTAGATAATTAGAACCGACTTATTATGAAGATAAAGTTTCCTAAGTAGCTAATCAATCAACCGTTCTTCTCTCGTAGAACCACCCGGCCTCTTGAGTCAAGGGATCCACCATCATATCCCTGATCTTTCCCTCAGCCACCACCACTATTATAAACTCCGTCGCTTCTCTGGCCTCCATAACCACCACTACTCCGACCACCACTTCCATATCCACTAGGGCCTCGAGATCCCCCACCACCACTACAATAACCCCACCTCTACCTCCATCGCTAGATCTAGACTGAGCCTGATTAACGGTGATGCTCCTTCCATTAATGTTATGCCCATTCTTAGGGTTTAGGTTTAGTTTAGGCTTATTAGGTTTAGGTTTTAGGTTTATTTTATAATTTATTTAGTTACTTTAGGTTTAAGTTTAGGGTTTAGGGTTTAGGGTTTAAAGTTTAGGGTTTAAGGTTAGGGTTTAGGGTTTAGGGTTTAGGCTTTTGGTTTTGGGGTTTAGCATTGATTTATGTAGGTTTAGTTAGGTTTAGTTTTAGGATTTATAGTTTAGGGTTAGGGTTTTTTGAAATTTATTTTTAAATTTTTTCTTTTAGGTTTAGGGTTTAGGATTAGGGCTTAGTTTTAGGTTTAAGGTTTAGGTTTTAGTTTAGAGTTTAGGGTTTTTGGTTTTCTTTTTTAACAGAGAGCAAATTTCAATTTAATAATTCTTCTTTTGATTTCATCATCCAAGTAACACATAAAGTTTTCAAAGAAAGATGACAATAAAAAATGACGATAGAGAAAATCAAAAGCCCTAGATAAATATAACCATATCTACTAAAAAGACACAATTTCATAAGCAACAGATCGAAATTATTGTTCTTCAATTTCTTTAGTTCCCATCAAAACCACCCTAACCTCTTGAGGTGGGATCAGGGTGTCAAGTCAGTTCGGTTGACCAAACGCCCAAAATAGGGTTGACCAACTGACGTTTATGAACGGTCAAAACTTCAACCAACACATTGATTAAACCTCGATTGAGATACAATGATCTATTTGTGGTCAAAATTGATTCAAAATTGAGTCAAATTTAGGTTGGCGGGTCAATTTCTGGTCAAATTCGAGTTGGCGGGTCAAAACTGAGTCAATTTTGAGTTGGAGGGTCAACCTAAACCCAACCCAAAAAATTAAATGGGTCATTTCTTCAACCCGAACCCGAAATAAAAATATTTTGAATCAACCCAAACCTGGATTTTTTGAGTCGGGTTCGTGTTGAGTTGTTGAGTCGGGTTAATTTTTGACACCCCTAGTGGTATCCACCATCATGTCCCTGATCTCTCCCTCCGCCAACACCAGGGCTGTAACCTCCATCATTCCTTTGGCATCCATAACCACTACTTCTCTAACCAACACTTCCATATCCCCAACACCTCCGCACTCCATCACAACTGTGATAACCGTCACCTCCACCATTGCCACCACCACCAGATCTAGACTGAGCTTAGTTGACGGTGATGTTCCTGCAGTCATGGTTTTGCCCATTCTTAGGGTTTAAGTTTAGGTTTAGGTTTATTAGAATTTAAGGTTTAAGTATATTTTTTAATTTATTTAGTTACTTTAGGTTTAGGTTTAGAGTTTGGGTTTAAGGTTTAGGGTTTAGGTTTAAGGTTTAATTAGGTTTAGGGTTTAGAGTTTTTTAAATCAAATAATTCCATAACAAATAAGAAAATACCAAATTAGACAAGACATTATCCTCTAACAACTAATAAAATAGGATAAAATAAAATACAATTCAAAATTCACAAAAGTAGTATTTCACAAAATGATTTAACTCTAGAGACAATAAATTTTGATTTTGTAGAAGGCCAACAAAGCTTAGTTGAACAAGCTGAAACCCATATCATCATCAGATTCCTCAGTAGGATCTTCCTTCTTCTCTTTTATTGTAGCAGTCAGAGCAGCAGCAACAGCAAGAGTAGTAGAAAAATAAAGCATAGCAGCCACATCACATTTACTAGATTCGTTCAAATACTTCTTAACCTTCTTGGCCTACGGCTATGTGTAATCAATGGAAATCACGATGACGAGGACATTCTTTTAAGCGTTTATGAACATGTGGGGCGTTGCAGCAAGGGTGGGATAAGAAAGGGCCTGTGAGAAGAACTGATCATTAAAAGGCTTGCTAAAAACATCTCGATGAGATTATCTTCAGTGAGGTCAAGCACCTCAAGACTGAACACTGAACCATCATCATACACAGACTAGACGATAATGCCATTAGAGAATGGCCTAATCCCTAGCTTGGCAAGGAGAGCAGCCTCTAAGGATCCCACCTTATCGCTTTTTAACCAGCTCAATCGGGTGATAATTTTAACAGTACCCTTATTGATCTTAGTTGGGATGTTGAGAACTTGGAAGAAAGAAGTTTGTGAAGGATCCATACCAGTGTTGCCTGGAGGAACCACAACATCAATAAGTGCAACAAGTCCAACACAGGCAAGAGCACCAACATTATCTTTCATAACTTCTTAATTGACTTCTTTAAGATCACCTTTCATAAAAATTAGCTCAACTAGGGTTCAAGGTTTAGGGTTTAGGGTTTAGGATTTAGGGTTTAGGTTTTTATTATTTATGCTTTTAGGGTTGAGGGTTAAGGTTTAGGGATTAGGATTTATGGATTAAGGTTTAGGGTTTAGGGTTAAGGATTTAAGGTTTAGGGTTTAGGGTTTAAGGTTTAAGGTTTGTGGTTTTAGGGTTTAGGGTTGAAGGTTTATATAGATTTAGGGTTTGGGTTTAGGATTAGTTTTATTATTTAGGGTTTATTAGGGTTTGTGATTTATTTAGGGTTTTTTTATATATTTTTTAAATTAAGCAAACCGACAGTTTAGGTTTATTTAGCTTATTTTTTATTTATATTAGTTTATTTTATTTTATTTAGTTTAGTTAATTTACTTTAAGTTAATTTATTTTAAGTTAATTTATTTTAGTTTAGGGTTTTTAATTTTAGTCTATTTTTTAGACTTATGTTTAGGTTATTTTTTTTAGTAGAGTTTTATTTTTATTTTATTTTTAAGGTTTAGATTTTATTTTTTTATTTAGGTTTAGGATTAGGTAAATATTTTATTTTTTTTAGGTTTAGGTTTTAGGTTATTATTTTAGGTTTATTTTTAGGTTTTATTTTTTAGTTTAGGTTTATGTTTACTTTTAGTTTATTTTATTTTATTTAGTTTAGGTTTAGGTTTAGGTTTAATTTATTTAAGGTTTACGTTTGAGTTTTATTTATTTTAGTTTAGTTTATTTTATCTTAGGTTTAGGTTTATTTTATTTTATTTATTTTATTTTTGTTTACGGTTTAGGTTTATTTCTTATTTATTTTAACTTTTATTTTTTTAGGTTTTGGTTTTTATTTAGTTTTTATTTTATTTTATTTTATGTTTACTTTTGTTTATTTTATGTTTAGTTTTATTTTATTTAGGTTTTATTCTTAGGTTTATTTTTTTTTTTTAGTTTAGTTTAGGTTTTTATTTGTTTTATTCTAGATTATTCTAAATTTTATTTTATTTTATTTTTATGTTTTGGTTTAGGTTTTAGTTTTGTTTTTTATTTTATTTTATTTTATTTTATTTTATTTAGGTTTAGTTTTATTTATTTATTTTGTTTTTAGGTTTTATTTAGTTTAGGTTTAGGTTTTCAGATTTTTAGGGTTTAAGGTTTAAGGTTTAGGGTTTAGGGTTTAAGGTTTTATTGTTTAGGGTTTAGTTAGGGTTTAGAGTTTAGGATTTATCATTTAGCTTGTGGTTTTAGGGTTTATGGTTTGGTAAGTCTGTGGTTTAGGGTTTGTGGTTCATTAGAGTTTTAGGGTTTATGGTTTAGGGTTTAGAGTTTAGGGTTTAGAGTTTAGGGTTGTAGGTTTAGGGTTTATGCTTTGTTTTAGGGTTTATGGTTTAGGTTAGGGTTTATTTTATTTTTTTAATATTTTTTATTTTTGGGGTTTAGGGTTTAGTGTTTAGGTTTTTGGTTTAGGGTTCAGGTTTAAGTTTAGGGTTTTGGATTTTTTGTTATTTTTTTAATAGAGAACAAATTTAGATTCAACATGTCTTCATTTCGATTTCATCAACCAAGTAACACACCAAGTTTTCTAAAACACAAGCGAGGACATAGATAAAAGATAAGCATGCATAGAGCAAATCAAAAATCCTAGATAACTAGAATTGCCTCTGTTGTAAAGACATAGTTTCATAAGAAGGAGATCGAATCAAAAAACCCTATATAACTAAAACTATCGTATTATAAAGACACGCCTGTAAATAGATCGGATCAATCGCTCTTGAGTTTCTCTAGTTCTCATCAAAACCACCCGACCTCTCGAGTAGCGAGATCCACCATCATATCCCCAATCTCTCCATCTTCCACCACCACGGCTGTAACCTTTGTAATTACTCATGCCTCCATAACCACCACTACTTTGACCACCACCTCCATATCCACCAGCACCTCCAGATCCCCCACCACCACTGTGATAACCATCGCCTGCATCTTCACCTCCACCACTAGATCTAGACTGAGCCTGGTTGACAGTGATGTTTACGTCAAGGTTTTGCCCATTCTTAGGGTTTAGGTTTAGGTTTATTTGGTTTTAAGGTTTAGGTTTAATTTTTAATTTATTTAGTTACTTTAGGTTTAGGTTGGTTTGGGGATTATGGTTTTGGTTTTAAGGTTTGGCTTTAGGATTTAGGGTTTTGGGGTTTATGCTTTGAGGGTATAGGTCTTAGGTTAGGGTTTATGGTTTTGGGATTAGGGTTTAGGGTTTTAGGTTTAGGTTGTAGTTTAAGGTTTATTTTAGGGTTTAGGTTTAGGATTTAGGATTTAGGATTTTTTTAAAAAGTAAACCAAGAGTTTATGTTTATTTTTTTTTTTATTTACTTTAGTTTATTTATTTTAGATTTATTTGTTTTTGTTTAGGTTTTCATTTTAGTTTTTTTTTTAGGTTTAGGTTTAGGTATAGGTTTATTTTTTAGTTGAGTTTTATTTTTATTTTATTTTTAGTTTTAGGCTTTATTTTTTATTTTTACGTTTAAGTTTAGGTTATTATTTTATTTTTATAGGTTTAGCTTTTAGGTTTTTATTTTATGTATATTTTTAGGTTTTATTTTTCAATTTAGGTTTAGTTTATTTTAGGTTTAGATTTTGGTTTTATTTATTTTAATTTAGGTTTAGGTTTATTTTATTTTGTTTATTTTATTTTATTTTTAGGTTTAGTTTTTTTTTTAAAGTTTAGGGTTTAGGTCTTATTTTTTATTTATTTTAGGTTTATTTTAGGCTTAGATTTTTATTTAGTTTCGATTAATTTAGGTATATTTTATTTGTATTTTATGTTTAGTTATTATTTTATTTAAGTTTTTCATTCTTAGGTTTATATTATTTTTTTAATTTAATTTAGGTTTTTATTTATTTTATTTTAGTTTATTTTTATTATTTTATTTTATTTTATTTATATGTTTAGTTTTTTTTTGTTTAGGTTATTATTTTATGAAATTTTTTATTTTATACAAATTTAGGTATTATTTATTTATTTTGTTTTTATGTTTTATTTAGTTTAGGTTTAGGCTTTTAGGTTTTTAGGGTTTAGGGTTTAGGGTTTCAGGGTTTAGGGTTTAGGGTTTGGGTTTAGGGTTTAGGGTTTAGTGTTTAGTGTTTAGGCTTTAGGGTTTATGGTTTTTAGGGTCTAGGGTTTAGGGTTTAGAGTTTATGGTTTTGGGTTTGGGGTTTAGGGTTTTAAAGTTTAGGGTTTAGGTTTTAAGGTTGTAGGTTTAGGGTTAGGGTTTTTTTGTATTTTTATTTTTAGGTTTTAGGGTTTAGGATTAAGGTTTAGGGTCTGTGTTTAGTTTAGGGTTTTGGTTTTTTTTTTGTGAATAGAGAATAAATTCAAATTCACTATTTCTCTTTTTGATTTCATCAACCAAGTAACATACTAAGTTTTCTAAGACACAAGCGATGACATAGATAAAAAATTCGCATTCATAGAGTAATTCAAAAAACCTAGATAACTAGACCATGTCTACTGTAAAGACACAGTTCCATAAGTAGCAGATCATATCAGCCATTCTTCAGTTTCTCCAAGTCCTATCAGAACCACCCTGGCCTCTCGAGTAGTGGTATCCACCATCATATTTTAGATCTCTCCCTTTTCCACCACCATGGATGTAACCTCCGTCGCTCTTCTCGCCTCCATAACCACCATTGCTCTGACCACCACCTCCAAATCCACCAACACCTCCGGATCCCCTACTATCATCTGGATTTGCACCGCTTCGCTTCACCTTCACCTTCTCCTTCACCTTCGCCTCCACCACCAGATCTAGACTGAGCTTGGTTGATAGTGATGTTCCTGCCATCAAGGTTCTGCCCATTCTTAGGGTTTAGGTTTAAGTTTAGGTTTATTCAATTTTAGGGTTTAGGTTTTTTTTAATTTATTTAGTTACTTTATGTTTAGGTTTAGGGTTTAGGGTTTAGGGTTTAGGGTTTATGGTTAGGGTTCGTGGGTTTAGGGTTTAGGGAATTTTTTTTTTTTACACTATTTATTCTATAACAAACAAGAAATTACCAAATCAAATAAAACATTTTCCTTTAACAACTAATAAAATAGGATAAAATAAAATGCAATTCAAAATTTCACTAAAATAGTATTTCACAAAATGATTTAACTTCTAGAGACAACAAAATTTTATATAGAAGGCCAACAAAGCTTAGTCGAACAATGAAAAAACATATCATCGCCGATTCCCAAGCTCTTCCTTTTTCTCTCCCACTACTAAAGTTGTAGCGCTAGAGTAGTAAGCATCGCGAGAGCCACATCAAATTTTCTAGAATCCTTCAAATACTCCTTAGGCTTCTTGTCTTATGTGTAATCAAAGGGCAATTGAAGGCAATGACATTTGTAAGTGTTGATGAACATGTGCAATCGCTACAAGGGTAAGATAAGAGTGGGCTAGTGAGAGAGAAGTCATTGAATGGCTTGCCAAAAACTTCTCGATGAGATCATCTTCAATGAGGTCAAGCACCTCAGGACTAAACACCGAACCATCATACACAGACTAGATGATAAGGCCATAAGAGAATGGCCTAATCCCTAGCTTAGCGAGAAGACCAGCATTTGAGGATCCCACCTTATCGCTTTTTTTAATCACTCAACTAGGGTGATAATTTCAATAGTACCCTTGTTAATCTTAGTTAGATGTTGAGAACCCGGAAGAAAGAGGTTTGTGAAGGATGACTAGTGTTGCTTGGAGGAACCACAACATTAATAGGTGCAACAAGACAACATGGGTAGGAGCACCAACTATATATTTTACAACCTCTGCGATGACTTCTTTAAGATCACCTTTCATAAAAATCAACTCAACTAGGGTTTAGGGGTTAGAGTTTAGGGTTTTAGGGTTTATGCTTTAGGGTTAGGGTTTAAGGTTTAGGGTTTAGGGTTAAAGGTTTAGGATTTAGGGTATTTTATGATTTAGGGTTTAGGGTTGTAGGTTGTAGGTTTAGGGTTTAGGGTTTAAGATTTAGGGTTTAGGTTTTTTAAAAAAAAAAAATTAAGTAAACCAACAGGTTTAGGTTTATTTAGTTTATTTAGTTTATTTTTTTATTTATTTTAGTTTATATTATTTTTATTTTATTTAGGTTTATTTTTATTTTATTTAGTTTAGTTTTTATTTTGGATTTAATTATTTTTAGTTTAGAGTTTTTATTTTAGTTTATTTTTTAGGCTAAGGTTTATTTTTTAGTTGAGTTTTATTTTTATTTTATTTTCTGGGTTTTATGTTTTATTTTTTATTTTTTAGGTTTAGGTTTAGATTTTTATTTTATATTTTTTGGTTTAGGTTTTAGGTTTTTATTTTAGGTTTATTTTTAGGTTTTATTATTTAGTTTAGATTTATGTTTATTTTTAGTTTATATTATTTTATTTAGTTTAGGTTTAAAGTTAGGTTTAGTTTATTTTAGGTTTAGGTTTAGTATTTGTTTGTTTTAGTTTCATTTATTTTAGTTTAGGATTAGGTTTATTTTATTAGGTTTAGCTTTTTTAGTTTTGGGTTTAGGTTTTATTTATTTATTTTATGTTTAGGTCTTAATTTAGTTTTTATTTTATTTTTTTATGTTTATTTTATTTTTATTTTATGTTTAGTTTTTATTTTAATTAAGTTTTTTATTCTTAGGTTAATTTTATTTTTTAGTTTAGTTTAGGTTTTTATTAATTTTATTTTAGTTTATTTTATTTTTTATTTTATTTTATTTTTAGGTTTAGGTTTAGCTTTTAGTTTAGGTTTTTATTTTATTTTTTATTTTTTTAGTTTAGGTTTTTTATTTATTTTATTTTTTTAGGTTTTATTTAGTTTAGGTTTAGGTTTTAGGTTTTAAGGGTTTAGGTTTTAGTGTTTAAGTTTAGGGTTTAAGGGTTTAAGGGTTTAGCGTTAGGGGTTAGGGTTTAGGGAGAGTTATAGTGTTTAGGCTTTAGGGTTTTTAGGGTTTAGGGTTTAGGGTTTTTTAAACTAAAAGGAAATAATTGCTCAAAAAAATAGGTAGAAAAAGACCATATTAGAGACTAAACTCAAAAAGAAAAAACCTACAAGTCGAATGAGCTATAGGAGAATCCTAAAGAATTTAGTCCCTAAACTAATACATCAAGCGCAATAAAGAATAAAAACAAAGACAAAATTGAAAATGCCAAGTAAAAGACAGGAAAGGGGAAGAATCCACGGAGCTCTAAAAGAACATCCAAAGAGATGAAGATCCATAAGAAAAGAAAAACTGCAACCTGCAACTGAAGACAACTCCAACCATCTAAGAAAAAAGAGACCATCAGTAAGACTCTAGCTCCCTCTAAGAAGAAGAAGTGACCAACTGAATAAGAGAACCTACAACCTACAAGAAATCTCAACCAGAAGGAGAATAGAAAACATAAAAAGAAAAAACTCAAGCTTACATATGAGGAAAGAAGGATAATCACTATAATGAAGGGCATCAAATCCTAAATGTATCCAACTTCAAAGAAGGGTTACAAATAAAAGTAGTCACCACAAAATATCAAGGAAAAATCCATCATATCATCATAGTCATCCCACCAAAGAAAATACAAACCTATCATAATAGCCACCTAGTCAAAGAAGAAGTGAAGCTAAGGAAACAAAAGTGAGAGAGGCAACATATAAGACTAACATAAGGCAATCCCAAAAGAAAAGGAAAGAGCCCTCATAGACAAAGCCAGCAGAGCCCACAACAACACCAATCCAAAGCCACCAAGGCACCAAACAAAGGAAAGGAAACAACCAATAGAGCAGCCACACAGCAGAGCACCCATGAAAAATAGCCCTATAAAGTGCAAGAGAATCAAACCAACCAACAAAAAAAAAGAAGAAGGCTAGCAAAAAGCTAAAATAAATAGTTAGAAACGTAACAAATGGACAAATCACATGCTAAAGATAAAAGCTCAACCTTACACCAACAAAGAGAAAAGCACTAACCAAAGCCAATAAGAACAAAGCCACCAACACAAAACCAACCAAAATGGCAAAAAAAACCCAACAAACAGAAGCCAAAACACCAATCTAGAAGGAGGAAAATTAAGAAGTCAATACTCTAGCTAGCAAGAAAACACACAACAAAAGCTCAACCAACAAAGAAAAAACTAGCCAAAAGTAAAAAACCTCCCAAGGATAAGAGAGATTATTTCCAAGAAGCTTTGGAATGAGTAACCCTCGGCAAGTGAGGAGCGGTATAAATCTGAGCACTTTTTTCTTTTTCTTCTTGTAAACAGTTTTATAACCATGCCCTTTCTCCAAAAAATCTCCATCCAAAAATGAATCAGTCATAATCATCATTAGAAGAACATTCATAATCATCCATAGCATTAGACAAAGGAAAATCAAAAATAGTATGCATTTCAGAATTAGAAGTGAAAGAAGGACCGAAAATTGCTTTATTAAGAAGCTAATTATCAATATTTTCACCTTCTAACAAAATTTGAAGAGTATCCTCCCTATCTTCATTCATAAAAAAGGAAGAGAAGCGATCTAGATTTTCAATCTTCATGTAAGGGATTAAAATATAATTCAAATCCTTTAGAAACACATAGCATATTACCAAAATTCTGAACATAATTACCATCCATAGAAAACTATCATTTTGAACTGAAATAGAGCTATTCACAATGAGAGAATTGCCATAGGTATCTAAATCTTATTTTTTTTAAAAGAAGGTTCACCAATATTAACAAGATTGTCGACGATGTTAAAATATCAGAAATAAGAACATTCCTTTCACCACCATTCTCAATCAAAGAAGGCAAAGAAATAGTCTCTTTCCCATGATTTAAAGCAGACATAGGAGAAAGAGAAACAACATCCAACTAATTGGAAGAAATGGTGTTAGCATTAGCAATATTTGAACCATCATTATGAAAGGACTTACGCAACATCAAACCATTGGAATCATTAACAATAACCTCTAAAGTCTTCCCTTTAACAAAATTATCAAAAGAAACACTTAGAGCATGATTATTAGTTAAAATTATTTAGAAACATCAAAATTACCTTCCACATTAGATAAATCACTAATATGTACAACTTTTTTAGAAGATTAAATGGTTTTATAAAACATCAAAATTTTGAAAAGTATATTTTCATTTATCCAACTTGAGAGAATCATCATTTTTTTTCAACAACTGAATTCTTACTGGTGATTTTCTTCCGAAGAGATGGATGAGTAATAAAGCATTCAAAAATTTCATGCCCATGAATCTTACAATGATTACAAAAATGGGAAAGTTCTCAAAATAACTTTCCAAAATAAGCATTTCTTCAAACCTAACCAAATTTCTTTCATGTATTTTTTAGTAATATCAATCGCTATAAGAATTCTAGGAATAAACGGTCTAGAAGAAGAAGTTGTTGCTTGATAAACTTGCAAAGGCTGACCAAAAATTAATCCAATAGCATAAAGAATCTGATGATTAAATAGAAGAATCCACAAGTTAGGTAAAGAATTCCAAATGGGAATAATAGGAGACTCTTCATTAACATCAAACATAGGTGTCCACTTCAGAATATGCATTTGACAATTAAAAACATATTAAGAATGCCTTAGAGAAATTATTTCGTAATCAAGGTCATTAGAAAGTTTAATCAGAACATGCCTTGCATCAATCAACCCAATAGAAAAAGAACCATATTTAAGCTATGAAAAAAAGAATGAGAATCTTTCTTCTTTGGCTTTAAATGAAAACTTTCCAATCAAAGAAAAATAGAAGGTTCAGCTAATCTTTCAATATCCTCATCTAAAATCGTAATTGTCAAAGTACCTTTAAAAAGCATATGAAGCAAATTCAAAAAAAGGCTCGGTGGAGAAATTCTTACCAGCTAAATCCCCTTTGACAGATTTAGTAGCAACAGGTAATTTATAGGTAGCATTACCCAAAATATTTGATGCCCTAGTGGGATCTATAGGCACATGGGATTTACCCCATGGGTTTGAAGAAGCCAGCCCCAGAGTCATGACGTCGTGATAAGAACAAGTCGAGATCGGCCCAAGGCTGATAATCTATAAGGAATCCAAGATACAAATCACTCAAAAACTCACCAAGAATGTGAGAAAATGCAAAATTGTCCAATAATAGGGTTTAGTTTAGTTTTAGGGTTTAGGTTTTAGGTTAAGTGTTTATTAGTTATTATTAGGTTTTATTAGTTTTAGTTTATTATCAATTTATTATTAGTTGAATGTTAGGTTGTTAGTTTAGTTTTATTAATTTTACTTTTAGTTATTATTATTTTTAGGTTAGTTTGGTGGGTGGGGGGGGGGGTTGTAGGTTTAGTTTATTAGTTAATTTAGTAAGTTTGTTTATTGGGGATTAGTTTGTTTTAGTTTATTTATTAGTTATTATTAGTTACTTAGTTATTTAATTTAGTTAGTTTTTATTATTAGTTTATGGTTTTGTTATTATTTAGCTTTTAGTTAGTGGTTTAGTTTTATTAGTTTAGTTTTGTTAGTTTATTTATTAATTTATTTATTTAGTTTATTAGTTTTATTAGTTTAGTTATGGGTTTAGGTTTATTAGTTTATTATTATTAGTTTTTTAGTTCAATTTTTGGTTTAGTTTTTTATTAGTTATTATTAGTTATTTATTATTTATTATTATTATTAGTTTAGTTAGTTTGTTTATTATTAGTGTTTTTTAGTATAGTTTTTTTCTTTAGTTAATTATTATTATTATTAGTTTTATTATTATTATTTAGTTAGGGTTTAGTGTTTAGTTATTTAGTTATTCATTAGTTAGTTTATTATTATTTTTATTATTGTTAGTTTATTTGTATAGTTAGTTAGTTATTAATTATTATTATTATTATTATTATTATTATATTATTATTATTTATTAGGTTTATAGGTTTAGTTATTTAGTTCAGTTATTTAGTTAATTTTGTTTTATTTAGTTATTTGTTTATTAGTTTATTATTAGTTAGTCATTATTAATTTCTTTAGTTAGGTGTTTTATTATTAGTTTATTATTAGTTATTAGTTAGTTTATTAGGTTTAGTTATTATTATTTTTATTTATTAGTTAGTTTTTATGGTTTATTAGTTTAGGTTTTGGGTTTAGTTTTAGTTAGTTATATAGTTATTTAACATTAGTTATTATTATTAGTTTATTAGTTTAGTTTTAGTGTTTATTATTTATTAGGGTTTAGGTTTATTTATTAATTAGTTTAGTTTTATTAGTTTGTTTTTTTAGTTAGTTTGCCTATTAGTTTATTAGTTTATTAGTTATTAGTTTTAGGTTAATAGTTATTTATTATTAGTTTTATTTAGTTTATTATTAGTTATAGTTTTTTATTATTATTACGGTTTTAATTTATTATTTATTAGTTTATTTCATTTTATTAGTTAGTTATTAGTTAGTTTTAGTTTAATTTTATTTTTAGTTTATTAATTTTTTTAGTTATTGTTTAGTTATTATTATTAATTTTATTAGTTTAGTTATTAGTTATTATTTATTTTACTTTACTTTGGTTTAGTTTGTTATTATTAATTTTATTATTAGTTTTATTAATTTATGTTTAGGGGTTTAGTGTTTAGTTTATTTAGTTATTATTATTATTATTATTATTATTATTATTATTATTATTATTATTATTATTATTAGTTTTAGTTATTATTAATATTAATTTATTAGTTTTATTTAGTTTAGTTATTAGTTATTTATTTAATTAGTTTAGTTATTATTGGTTTTATGACTTAGTTTTTATTTGGTTTATTATTATTTATTAATTTAGTTAGTTTAGTGTTTAGTTTAGTTCAGTTTTAATTATTTATTATCTAGTTTATTATTATTGTTAGTTTTCTATTTGATATTATATTATTATGTTTTATTATTATTTAGTGTTTTTTTAGTTAAAATTAGTTTTTAGTTTAGTTTATTTTTTATTATTCTTAGTTATTAGTTTATTAGTTTAGTTAGTTTTATTAGTTTATTATTATTAGTTAGTTTAATAGGTTTGCTTATTATTATTAGATTTAGTTTATTATTATTTTAGTTTATTATTATTATTATTATTATTATTATTTTAGTTATTGCTATTGTTTAATTTAGTTTATTATTAGTTTATTAGTTTAGTGTTAGTTGTTATTAGTTATTTAGTTTTAGTTTATTATTTTTTTTAATTTTATTATTAGTTTTAGTTATTATTATTTAATTAGTTTATTATTAGGTTTAGTTATTTTATTAGTTTATTAGTTTAATTTAGTTATTAGTTTTAGTTATTAGTTAGTTATTATTATTAATTATTTAGTTAGTTTATTAATTTTAGTTTATTAATTGTTAGTTTTAGTTTAATAATTATTAGTTATAGTTTAGTTAGTTTAGTTATTGGGTTTAATTTTTTTATTAGTTAGTTATTTATCAGGTTAGTCATGTTCAGGTTTTAAGTTTAATAGCTAGTTATCATTATTAGTTAGTTATTTATTAGGGTTTAGTTTAGTTATTTTATTACTTTAGTTTAGTTATTAGTTTAGGTTTAGTTTAGTTTTTATTAGTTTTGTTAGTTTAGTTTATTTTTAGTTAGTTTATTAGTGGGGTTTTTTGTTTATGCTTAATTTAGTTATTAGTTTGTCTATTAGTTTTGTAAGTTTTTTATTATTATTAATTTATCAATTTTTTAATTATTATTTAGTTAGTTTAGTTTAGTTAGTTTTATTAATTTTTATTTTAGTTTATCATATGTTTATTATTTATTAGTTTTAGTTTTAGTTAGTTTAGTTTAGTGTTTTATTAGTTTCTTATTAAGGTTTAGGGTTTAGGGTTTACAGTTTAGGGTTTGGGGTTTAGAGTTTTAGGGTTTAGGGTTTAGGGTTTGGTGTTGTAGGTTTAGGGTTTATGGTTTAGGGTTTAAGGTTAGTTTTACAGTTTAACATTTAGGGTTAGGGTTTTTTATTTTATTTTATTTTTTTGTATTCTTTAGGGATTAGGGTTTAACGTTTAGGTTTTAGGTTTCGGGTTCAAGTTTTAGTTTATGATTTAGGGTTTTTGGTTTTTGTTTAAAAAGATAACAAATTTAAATTTAACATTTCTTCCTTTTGATTTCATCAAATAAGTAACACACCAAGTTCTCAAAGGCACAAGTGACAACATAGATAAAAAATGAACACACATTGAGCAAATCAAAAACCCTAGATAACTAGAATCATCTCTACTATAAAGACAGAGTTCCATAAGCGGTGACGGATCGACCATTTTTCAATTTCTCCAGTTCCCATCAGAACCACCCAGACCTCTTGAGTAGCGAGATCCACCATGATATCCTCGATCTCTCCCTCCGCCACCACCATGGCTGTAACCTTCATCGCTCTTCCTATCGCCAAAACCACTACTACCACCACCTCCATATCCACCAACATCGCTTGAGCACCAACTGCGATCGGCTCGCCATCGCCACTACCGGATCTAGGAGCTTAGTTTACGGTGATGTTCCTGCCATCAATGGTTTAGGGTTTAGAGTTTTTTAGGGTTTAGGGTTTAGGGTTTAGGGTTGAAGGTTTAGTGTTGCAGATTTAGGATTTTGGGTTTAGGATTAGTTTTATTGTTTAGGGTTTAGGATTTTTTTGTATATATTTTAAATTAAGTAAACCTGTAGGTTTATGTTTTTTTAGCTTATTTTTTATTTTAATTTATTTTATTTTTATTTTTATTTAGGTTTATTTTTGATTTTTATTTAGTTTAGTTAATATATTTTAAGTTTAGTTATTTTTAGTTTAGAGTTTTTATTTTAGTCTATTTTTTAGGTTTATGTTTAGGTTTAGGTTTATTTTTTAGTTAATTTTTTTTTAATTTATTTTTTAGGTTTAGGTTTTATTTTTTATTTTAGGTTTAGGTTTAAGTTTATATTTTATTATTTTTAGGTTTAGGTTTATTTTTAGGTTTTATTTTTTAGTTTAGGTTTATGTTTATTTTTAGTTTATTTTATTTTATTTAGTTTAGGTTTAGGTTTAGGTTTAGTTTATTTAAGGTTTAGGTTTAAGTTTTATTTATTTCAGTTTAGTTTATTTTAGTTCAAGCTTAGATTTATTTTATTTAGTTTATTATATTTTTATTTTAGGTTTAGGTCTTTCTTTATAGTTTAGGGTTTAGGTTTTATTTTTTATTTATTTTTAGGTTTTGGTTTTTATTTTATTTTATTTTATGTTTACTTTATTTTATTTTATGTTTAGTTTTATTTTATTTAGGTTTTTTATTCTTGGTTTATTTTATTTTTTTAGTTTAGTTTAGTTTTATTTGTTTTATTCTAGATTATTTTAAATTTTATTATATTTTATTTTATGTTTAGGTTTAGGTTTTAGTTTAGGTTTATATTTTATTTTATTTTTAAAATTTATTTAGGTTAAGGTTTATTTATTTATTTTACTTTTAGGTTTTATTTAGTTTAGGTTTAGGTTTTTAGGTTTTTAGGGTTTAGGGTTTAGGGTTTAGGGTTTAAAGTTTTATGGTTTAGGGTTTAGGTTAGGGTTATGGTTTAGGGTTTATTATTTAGGCTTTAGTGTGTAGGGTTTTTAGGGCTTAGGGTTTAGGGTTTAGGGTTTAAGGTTTAGGGTTTGGCGATTAGAGTTCTAGGATTTAGGTTTTAGGGTTTAGAGTTTAGGGTTGTAGGTTTAGGGTTTAGGGTTAATTTTAGGGTTTATGGTTTAGGGTTAGGGTTTAGGGTTTAGGGTTTTTTTATTTTTTTTTAATATTTTTATTTTTGGGGTTTAGGGTTTAGTGCCTAGGTTTTAGGTTTATGGTTCAAGTTTTAGTTTAGGGTTTAGGGTTTTTGGTTATTTTTTTTAATGGAGAATAAATTAAGATTCAACATTTTTTCATTTTGATTTCATCAACCAAGTAACACACCAAGTTTTCTAGGACACAAGCAATGACATATATGAAAAATAAGCATGCATAGAGGAAATCAAAAACCCTATATAACTAGAACCATCTCTACTATAAAGACACAATTCCATAAGTAGTAGATCAGAATAAAAAATCCTAGATAACTAAAACCTTTTCTAATGTAAAGACACAGTTCCATAAGTAGCATATTGGATAGTTCGTTCTTCAGTTTCTCTAGTTCCCATCAAAACCACCTCGGCCACTCGAGTAGCGAGATCCTCCATCATATCTCCGAACTCTCCCTCCGCCACCTCCACGACTGTAACTTTTTCACACCTCCCTCCTCCATAACCACCACTACTATGACCACCACCTCCATATCCACTAGAACCTCCAGATCCCCACCACCACTACAATAACCACCTGTCTTGCCTCCACCACGGATCTAAGCACAGTTGCTGATAATCTTGCCGTCATGGTTTTGCCCATTCTTAGGGCTTAGTTTTAGGTTTATTTGGTTTTAAGGTTTAGGTTTATTTTTAATTTATTTAGTTACTTTAGGTTTAGGTTTAGGGTTTGGGGTTTTGGGTTTAAAGTTAGTTTTAGGGTTTAGGATTTAGGGTTTAGGGTTTTAGGGTTTATGCTTTGAGGGTTTCAGTTTTAGGATTAGGATTTATGGTTTAGGGATTAGGGCTTAGGGTTTAGGGTTTTATGGTTTAGGGTTTTAGAGTTTAGGGTTTTGGGGTTTAAGGTTTAGGGTTTAAGGTTTTTTTTAAGGAAGTCCCATGTAGGGGTATTTTATTGCGCAAAAAGTGGGTTACAAAGTCCTTAAAAGGGATAAACTCTAGAACTACTGCTCAAAGAGCTACAATCAGCCTAAGGAGTAAATCCCCTATCTAAGTACATCCAAAAGCAAAAGAAGACCTTAAAGCAATCAAAATATACAAGTAGATAAACATAATAAGCCAAAGAAAGGTTAGGGCCATTGCTCTGAAGAACTTGAGAATGCATGACAATATGGAGCAAACTTGCAAGAGGACAAGAGAGAATCACCTGCAAAATAGCAATAAGAAAGAGATTAGAATAGTTAAGATAATACAGACAAAAGGATGAATGAAAACAACATAATCTGAGAATGATAGTAAGGAATTGAGATAGAGAAGGCTCCTCACACCAAGTTGGGGCGATGCAAATATCGCATCCAA
The DNA here is from genome assembly GCA_021442155.1 of Cymbidium sinense. Classification (NCBI taxonomy): domain Eukaryota; kingdom Viridiplantae; phylum Streptophyta; class Magnoliopsida; order Asparagales; family Orchidaceae; genus Cymbidium; species Cymbidium sinense. The sequence continues at coordinate 59,167,151 of CM038214.1, read as the reverse complement.
ACTTCATGAAGGGTTACATCACAAGAGCTACTACCAAACCAAAGAGAGTGGAATCCTCACGACCATCATAGCCAACAAACTGCGAGAAGTTAACAAATTGTTGAAAGTCTTGTGGGCTTTATTACCTGTAAACCTAAACAAAACTATAAAGAATATAAAGAGAAAATTGTTAAGGGCAGATAAATGAGTGATCCCATGCTGGAAAATGATCCTCCATATAGCCACCCTGACATGAGGATACTTATATATATATGAAATAGGCCAGCATAGAAACCATCCATAGGAAAATAGCAGCAGAAGAGGTAGCCTGCTGAAATCCTGCTAAGCAAGTCAATGAGTCTATAAGTTACACCATCCCAATTATATGATATATAAATGAATCCGTCGGGCCAGAAGTACAGCCTTGAGGTAGATGTAAAGACCAAAAAATGAGCCCAATCATAATAAAGAATGCAGATTGGAACAAGCCCCTTATTAGTATCCATATCAATAGTTGGCAAAAAAACAATTGTAAGGGAAGGCAGCAAAACCAAAAAGCAAAGAAAATACCCAATAAGGATAATAAGAACAGCGCTCCGTGCGAAGTAAAGACCGAGAGAATCGATCAACAAAAGTGAAGGCGACAAGAAAAGACAAGAGTTGATAGTACCACCCTTAATAATAGAGATTGTATTCCAAGAGAGACAAACCGAACGGATGGAAAAATTGGGAGTCCAAATAGGATCCACGTTAGAATCCGAAAAACATGACGGATAACAAGACCAAAAAATAGCCTAGCGGTGGCCAAGACAGCCAAGCGACAAGGGACCGCATAGAGATTGCATTCCAAGACGATCCCCAAATAGGATCCATAGTAGAATCAAAAACATGACAGCAGATAACCAAGAGAAAAAAAAAATAGCCAAGGCGACAGACGACCAAGACACATAGGGACAACATAGAGATTGCATTCCAAGGAGAAAGTAGCACAAGCCAGTCTGAACCCAATTGGGAATAGAAACAACAAGGGTAATGTAGATCACCTTTAAAATAAAGTACCCAGGGAAATAGTAAGGGCAATCAAAAAAATAAATAACAAAATAGTTAGTACGGCATTGGAACCCACTAGAGGATAGATCAAAATAGGGATACAAATTAGGATCCACATTAGAATCCAGAAAAATAAGACAACAGATAACCAAGATAAAAAAATAGCTAAGGTAGTAGCAGCTAAGACAACCACAGCCAAGACAGGAAGGGACAGCAATCAGCAAAGACCTAGCAAAGGTTAGAAACCCAGTAGATAGAGCATAGTACCATAGATCAGAAAAGCCACAGCCCAGACACCAATGACCAAAACAATCAGAAATAGCATAATCAGAAATAGCATACAACAGAGAAGGCGACATGTTGAAACCCTTATCAATATCCAAAGCAGCATAGCCGAACACAGGAAAAGGACTACAACCAACCAAAAAAGGCACCAAATGAATACAATCAGAGCTACAACGCCAGTTGCACCATTCGGGACCAAAATCGATAATCCAGTTAACAAACAACCAAGATAGCAAGACAACAAAAGGTAGCAACTTACCATAATACCACCCAATTAGCATAAAGGTGCATAAAGACAAACCTAAGCGAATCCGAGGGGAATAGAAAAAACAAGGTAATGAAGAACATAACTAACGGTGATGAGCAGCACGAATAGCAGCATTGAGAGCCAACCCCAACAGAGAGGTTATTGCCACAATGAAACCCACCAGCAAAAAGATCAAAAATTGGATTCAAATGAGTATCATCATTAGAATCCAGCAAAAATAAGACAGCAGGTAACCAAGGCAAAAACTAGCCAGGAAAGCAATAATTAGGACAACAACATCCAAGACAGGAAAGGATAGCAAGTTGGCCATAAAGCCACTCAATCAGAGTAGACAAAGCCATAGTTAATAACCAAGTAGATATAGCATAATAATAGGTATCTTGAATGCAACAATCCAGATAGCAAACAAAAATCCTCAGAACAGCAATGTCAGAAACAACTTGCTGAGCATAGGACCCAGAAATCCTACAGCCAATAGGGATTGAGCCAACATAGGAGTCCTGAAAAACCAAGATAGCAAAAATCCAAGACAAGAAACAACCAAGATAACAAGAACCAGTTTGCTTGCCATAAAGCCACCCATCCAGGATAAATATTGCAATAAAAACAAGTTTAACTGCAAGAAGATGGAGAAAGCAACAACAAATAAAGTAAAATAATGAATTAAGATGATAGGCATATAATAAACCATTAAGGGGGTTCAAAGCAAAATCCACCCATCTATCAACAACTTCAAAGGGGAGTTGCTGAGCAAACCAGACCAAAGCCCCATAGACAGCAGATGGAGTAATAATCCAGTTCAGCCAACAACCAAGGCAGTTAATACCAACAAGCTGGCCAAGAGTCCACCTAAAAGCAAGCATTAAAGAACCAAGAAATCGATGGATAATCCAGGGATCTCAAAGAAGCGTAATAAAATCCTTTAAGTAACTCCAAACCTCCTGAGCATGGGACATAAGTCCAGAAATAGCAAGATAGCCAGTAGCCTCAAGGGTCCAATTCAGCCAACAACTAAGAAAGGGGATGCCAACAAGTTGACCATAAAAAAGCCATTAAGAGTAGAGAGTTCATAAAATGAGCCCAAAATAAAATAGGAGAATTGACTATGACAAAGCGAGAAGGGATGAGGAGAGCTATAGCATGTGTGATCAAAAATAGCCCAACTGATAATAAAACCAACTGTAGGAAAATCGAGAATCATAGAAACAGGTCCCAAAAATAAGACCTTTCTAGATCAGAAATAATAGACTAGATGGGGCGAAGAGAGGAGAAACAAAGTAGAAACAAAAGAGAGGCAAACATGAAAGCCCAATCCTGGGAGTAATGGAAAATAGCCCACGAAAACCCAAAATTATCCAAGTATACATCAAAAGGTTAGCTTAAGTTGAGATAAACGAATTATCCAAGTTAACCGGTCCATAAGTGTTTGGGTAAGGTGAGTTGATCAAAGAAAATGATACCATCGATCTAGTACCCAAATTGGCAAGGTAGTCAAGCATTTCCTTCATGCTAAACATGAGTGATGTTAAAATTCAATTTGGGAAAGAAGAGCTCTAGTTTGCTTGAGGAGGTAGTATAATTGATCTTTGCTCATTTTAGTGGAAGTCAAAAGATCAATCAACGAAGATCATCCACCTCAATCCAAATATTGAGAGCTATTTTGGAGGCAAATCTCAAGAGCTTTGTAAAGCGCCATAAGCTCAAGAAATGGGGCAGAAGTAAGGGGATAAGCAAAAGCACATAGTACTATACCCTTAGAATTCCTGAAAATGCCACCACAACCAAAGCCATTATGGGAAACAGAGCCATCAGTATTAATTTTAATAATGTGGTCAAGAGGTTTTTTCCAATAAACAATCGTGTCATTTGGACAGTAAGATTGGTCAGGTAGAATAAAACCCAGTTTATTGGCCACAAATTTATAGCCTTTGAATTGTCTACAATGAATAAGATTGGCTTTAAACAAGTCATGAATTTTGTTTTTAGTTCTAGCAATAATCCTCACGTGGTTCATAGGGATCCCACGATATTTTGCATCATTTCGATACATCCATATGAACCGAGATAAGAGTGATAGCTGATGACTTTAATGTGACTGTAATAATATTATCAAAATAGACTTCAAGAAGTTGATATAAAGTAAGAGAGCCATTGAAATTGACAAGATTAAAAGATCATCATACCAAATCCAAAGTTTTGAAGTAATGGCCCCATTGACAAAAACATGATTAACATTTTCAATATGGAAACAGCATTGACATTTAAAGGGTAAATGAAAACCTTTACCCCACAACAAGGAATCAACAGGGATAAAATTCTTGAATCATAAGTAAACGAGAATAAAAAAATAGGGATATTGTTATTCCAAAGTTTGGAGAACACATAGGAGGAAACATGAGTATCTTTAATGTGGAGTCACACATTTTTGAAGTTGAAATCACCATTATGTGAGAGCTTAAAGAGAATTTGATCTTGATTGTTTGGAGTGATAGGAATAGAAGAAACCTTAGTCAAGAAATTAAAAGGGATACAATCAGCAAGCTTACTATTGTTCCACTTGTTGTTATGCCAGAAAGAGTTTACTTTAATAGCGGTAGTGGAATGAGTGGAGAGTAAGTTATCAATGGAACCACATCCACTCCAATTATCTTTCCAAAAGAAAGAAGTGCGCCCCAAGAAATTAAGGATTATGCATCCCATTTAACAGAATAAAGTCTTTTCCACACAGGAGAATCACCCGGTTTAAAAGGACAAGTGAGGGGGTGCTTACCTTGGCAATATTTAGTAGTCAGGAAATTAGCCCAAAGACTATGATTACTCTTAAAATTTCACCAGAGTTTATAGGAAAAGACATTGGTAACTTCTTTTATGGATTTACAACCAAGGCCACCTTCATCAAAAGTGCCACAACTTTTAAACCAAGAGGTCCAGTGCATTCTTTTAGAGGAGGTATTGGAGCCCTAGAAGAATTTGTTTAGGAGACACTCAATTCTGTTGATGATAGAAATGGTCAGCATAATGGTTTGGATGAGATATAAAGGATGGAATTAAGAGTGCTCTTAATCAAGGTCAGTCTACCATCGAAAGAGAGTAAATAAAATTCCCAAACAAAAATTTTATTAGATATTTTTTGAATAAGGTCATCAAAAAGATGGGATCTTTTTTGGCCTTTAAAGAGCGAAGCCCCGAGATAATTAATGGGAAGTTGATTTTGCTTAAAATTAGTAATTCTGGAGATTTGATTAAGTCTATTATTAGGAATCTTAGCAGGGGATAAAAGATTTTCTTTCATTGAGAAAGAGACCGCTAACTTTGCAAAATTATTTAAGAGATTCTTAATAGTTTTAACATGGTGAAGAGAGGCATTGCAGAAGATTATAAAATCATCGAAAGCTAAGATGAGAAATGGGGAAACCACCATGAGTTTTAAAGACATGTTAGAGTTTTAGTGAAAAGATCATTGAGGCTCCTTGAAAGGTATTCTACAACAATAATAAAAGAGAAGGAGAAAGCGAGTCACCTTGTCATAAACCATGACTCAAATTAAAGAAACCAAGGGACTCACCATTCATGATAACAGAAAACCAAACATTAGTGATACAACTTTTTATAAGCTGGATAAAATTCTCAGAGAAACTAAATAAATGGAGGATTTGAAAAAGAAAATCCCATGAGATGTTGTCAAAGGCTTTAGAGATGTCCAGTTTGAAGAGGATATTACCTCCTCTAGGAGGAACATCAATGTCCTAAACCAGCTCTTGAGAGAGAAGAATATTATCAGATATGGCTCTATTTTTAACAAAGCCAGTTTGATTAAGGGAGATGATTTTAGGAAGCAAAGGGCTAATCCTATTGTTAATTAATTTAGCAATGAGTTTGTAGAAAAAGGTGCAAAGACTAATAGGTCTAAAATCACCCCAAGATTCAGGGTTATTAGTTTTGGGAATAAGGACAATAGTAGTACATGAAAAATATCTGGGAATAGAGCTGCCATAAAAAAAATTAATAACAGCATCAACAAGATCAGATTTAATAAAAGGCCAACAATGCTGAAAAAAATGAGTCGTATAGCCATCACGACCAGCAATAAAATCAATGTTCATGCTATTGAGCGTACTGCTAATCTCCACTTTTGAAGGATGCAAAGTGAGCAAATGGTTTTCCTCATTATTAATCATAAAAGGGATAAGATGTGTGTTGGAGGGGGTTTCTAACGAAGGATTAGAATTTAATAAATTTTGAAAGTGATGTATGACAGATTCCTTAATTTCATTGTTATCAAAAAGCTCTAAAGACTGCCCATCACCAGGCCATCCTAAAACCAACACAGTAAAAGACCAACAAGAGGAGAGAGCCACCAAAACTAGAGGGCAACCAAAGCTCAATAGTACCAACCAGAAATAATCATGACCTCCATCAGAAGGAGATGCCATTCTTAGGGTTTATGTTTAGGTTTAGGTTTACTACGTTTTGGGTTTAAGTTTATTTTTTAATTTATTTAGTTACTTTAGGTTTAGGTTTAGGGTATGGGGCTAAGGGTTTAGGGTTTAGGATTAGGGTTTGGGGTTTAGGGTTTAGGGTTTAGGGTTTAGGGTCTTATGGCTTATGCTTTTATGGTTTAGAGTTTAGGGTTTAGGGTTTTTTAGGGTTTAAGGTTTACGGTTTTGGGTTCTAGGTTTAGAGTTTAGGGTTTAGGGTTTAGGGTTTAGGTTTAATTATTTATGGTTTTTTAAAATTAAGTAAACCGAAAGGTTTAGGTTTATTTAATTTATTTAGTTTATTTTATTTTTTATTTTTATTTATGTTTATTTTTTATTTTTATTTAATTTAGTTTATTTATTTTAGGTTTCTTTATTTTAGTGTAGGTTTTCTATTTTAGTTTATTTTTTAGGTTTAGGTTTATTTTTTAGTTGATTTTTATTTTTATTTTATTTTTTAGGTTTACATTTTATTTTTTATGGTTAGGTTTAAGTTTAAGTTTTTATTTTATTTTTTTAGGTTTAGGTTTTAGGTTTTTATTTTAGGTTTATTTTTAGGTTTTATTTTTTAGTTTAGGTTTAGGTTTATTTTTATCTTATTTTATTTTATATAGTTTAGGTTTAGGTTTAGGTTTTATTTATTTTAGTTTAGGTTTAGGTTTATTTTGTTTTCTTTATTTTATTTTTTTTTTTTTTGGTTTTTTTTAGTTTAGTGTTTAAGTTTTATTTTAAGGTTTATTTTTCAGGTTTAGGTTTTGATTTTTTTTATTTTAGCTTTATTTTATTTTATTTTGTGTTTCATTTTTATTTTATTTAGGTTTGTTATTCTTAAGTTTATTTTAATTTTTAATTTAGTTTAGGTTTTTATTCATTTTATTTTAGTTTATTATATATTATTTTTATGTTTAGGTTTAGGTTTTAGTTTAGGATTTTATTTTATTTTATTTTTTATTTTATTTAGGTTTAGGTTTTTTATTTATTTTACTTTTTGGTTTTATTTAGTTTATATTTAGGTTTTAAGGTTTAGGGTTTAGGGTTTGCGGTTTGAGATTTTGGGTTTGGGGTTTAGGGTTTAGGGCTGTAGGTTTTGGGGTTTAGGGATTAGGGTTTAAGGTCTAGGGTTCAAAGAGTTTAGGTTTTAATTCAGAGTTTAGGGGTTTTGGTTTTTTTAATAGAGAACAAATTTAGATTCAACATTTATTCTTTTTTATTTCATCAACCAAGTAACACCCCATGTTTTCTAAGATACAAGCAACAACATAGATAAAAAATGAGCACGCATAGAGCAAATCCAAAACCCTAGATAGCTAGAATCATCTCTGTTGTAAAGATAGAGTTCCATAAGCAGTAGATCGGGTCACCGTTCTTCAGTTTCTCTACTTCTCATTAGAACCACCCCGGCCTCTCGAGTAGTGGGATCCACGATCATATCCCCGATCTCTCCCTCTGCCACAACCTCTCCCTCTGCCACCACCATGGTTGTAACTTTCGTCGCTCCTCCCACCTCCATAACCTCCATTGCTTTGAGCACCACCTCCATATCCACCAGTACCTCTAGATCTCCAACCACCACTGCGATAAGCACCACCTTCGCCTTCCCCTCCACTGTCAGATCTAGGCTAAACCTGGTTGACGGTGATGTTCCTACTGTCAAGGTTCTGCCCATTTTTAGGGTTTTAAGTTTAGGTTTATGTTTATTAGGCTTTAAGGTTAAGGTTTATTTTTTAATTTATTTAGTTACTTTAGGTTTAAGTTTAGGGTTTGGTGTTTAGGGTGTTGGGTTTATGGTTTAGGGTTTAGGGTTAGAGTTTAGGTTTTAGGGTTTAGGGTTTCAGGTTTAGGGTTTAGTGTTTAGGGTTTAGGGTTTAGGGTTTAGGATTTTAGGTTTTCTACTTTTAGGGTTTAGGGTTTAGTGTTTAGGCTTTAGGGTTTAGGGTTAGTTTAGGGTTTAGGGTTTAGGGTTTTAGAGTTTAGGGTTTAGGGTTTAGGGTATAGGGTTAGGGTTTAGGGTTTAGGGTTTGGGTTTACAGTTTTGGGTTTTGGGTTTAGGGTTTTAGGGTTTAGGGTTTTAGGGTTTAGGGTCTTTTAGGGTTTAGGGTTTAGGGTTTAAGAGGTTTTTTTTAGGGAAAGTTAGAATTTTATTACAATAAAAGCAAAAGATACAATGTCCTTAAAAGGGTAAAGCTCTAAAATTCTACTACTCTTAGAGCTACAAGAAACCTTAAGAGCTAAACCCTGATCTAAGTACATTAGAAAAAGAAAACAAAACAAAAGAGCAAATACAGCGCCTAAAAGGCTTAAGAGAAAAAGACATAGATTCAAACTAAACAAATCTTTTAAATAGTAAAGGATGAGTCAGCAGTAGTTCATGATTCCTTTGAGAAAGTGAGATAAGAAAGATCCACAGCAACAACACAAGGGTTGACTAAGCAATGACCATTCCCTCTATAAAATTCCAACCTATAAAAGAAATCTACAAAACACTACAAAGGAAAAAAGTCATAGCTAAAAAGGATAAGGAAAAAGAGAGGAAAAGGAGATTAAGCTGAGAAAGAGATGGTGCAGGCTCAGTTAGGATCATCTCAAGGGGCAATAATACATATGAGCATCCAAACTTCATAAAGAAGGGTTACAATCATATGTAATGCTACCAACTAGAGAGAAGAGGTGAGTAACATCAAAGCCATCATAGTCAGCATACCAGATATAAGCAAACATCCAAGGCCAGTAGTCCATAGAGTTCCAGATCCAGTACCATTAAACTAAGAGCAACTTGCCAACAACCAGCTAGCAGCCAAACCACCAAAAGAAAACCCCAACAGACTAATCACAATAACCCAGAGAGAGGCTAGAACAAAGTTAGAACACCAATAATAGCCATTAACCAAATACCCATCTAAGCTTTAAACTAGGGAAAACTAGAACCAGCCATCAGCAAGCACTACACCAATGCCAATTAATAGAGATATAACCAATAAAACCAATATAGAAGCCCTCAAGCCAAAGTCCCAACAACACCGCCAGATCTAAACTTAACTTGGTTGACGATGATGTTC